>CM021108.1:87838642-87876481 GCA_007115665.2 Sequoiadendron giganteum
GAAAGCAAAGCGAGAAACTAATCTAAGAAAGCAGGAAAAATTGAAAGCAAAAGAAAACTAGACCAGAAAGGAAACTAATCTAGCTATATACAAAGGCGAGACTCACTAGGAGCCTAAGACTGGAAATAATGCTTGAGGAATTGCCCATTGATTAGCAATGGGACATCCTCTCCGGTTAACGCATTCAGTTTGAATGCATTTTCTCCAAGAATTTCTGCGATCTGATAGAGACCCTTCCATAGATTGTCAAATTTGTCGTGATCTCCTTTTCGTTCATGAGCCTTGTCCCAACAAAGGAAATGCCTTTATCCTTGCTCTCCGATCGAACCATCTTTTTACGACACCTTGATGCTTTGCGAAATTTTCCAACGCTTGATCTCTTTTTTCTTCTAACAGTAGCAATTGTGATAATCTGGTTTTGACTCTGTCCTCTTGTTCCATACATTCTTGCATGAATTGCAAAGTGGGAATTCTTAGTTGTATGGGGAACACGGGATCCTGTCCGTATACTAGATGATATGGTGATGTCCCCAGGGAACTCTTTATCCTTACTCTGTTTGCCCAAAGAGCAAATCTCAATTGTGTATGCCAGTCTCGTAGGTTCTTGTCTAACAATTTCTTGATAACATTCAACAAATTTTTGTTCATGGATTCTGCCAATCCATTACCTTGGGGATAATAGTTTGATGAAAATTTCAAAGTGACCCCATATTTATATGCCCAGTTTGTAAATTTCAAAGAAGAAAATGCAGAACCATTATCACAAACTAGAGCATAAGGGCAACCAAATCGGGTGATAATTTTTTCTTCTAAAAACTTAATGACAATGTCAGTCGTGCACAATTTCAAAGCCTGAGCTTCTGACCATCTAGTGCAATATCAGTTGCGGTTAGAATATACCTGTGTTGCGCAGAGGAAGGGGGGTTGATCATACCAATAAAGTCGAGTCCCCATTTCGCAAAAGGTCGTACCTCAATCACAGGTTGGAGTGGCATAGTTGGGTTCTTTTCTCGTGCAACAGTTACCTGGCATGTATGACAAGTTTTCACATGATCATATACATCTTTGAACACTGTTGGCCAATAATAGCCAACCATTAGAACTTGATGTGTTGTTGCTAATGCTCCTCCGTGGCCGGTCCCAAACCTAGAATGGAAATGTTCCATCACCGGCTTTGCTTCCTCTCTGCCAAGGCATCTTAGGAAAATACCTTCATGGTTTCTCTTGTATAACACTGTTCCTTGCAACATATATCTCTGGCTTTTCATTCTCAAGGCCCTCTTTTGTACTGGATTCAAATGATTAGGACACTTGTGATTGAGTAGGAAGAAAGTGATATCATCGTACCATTCATTAGGAGATACTTCGTGTAGTTCATACACTTGTTGCACCAATCCTGGTCCTGTGGCGATGGTCTGCGTTAAGGCTTGGCCGTGAACAATTCTCATTGGCTGGATCTCTACATCATATTCTTGAATGATAGTAACCCATTTGCCGCTTTTCTCCCCCAATTCATTTTACATTAGAAGGGTTTTGACAGCTACATCTGGGACAATGGCAAATACTTTGCTTCTCAAAATATAATGTCGGAATTTCTTGATTGCTGTAACACTCTACTTGTTTATAGATTAAAAATACAAACCAACTTCCAGAATCAGCTGAAGTTTAACTAACTTGCTTTCACGCCAAGTTTCCTTTGTAATTTGAATGGAAAAGAAATTCAATTTAAATAAACACATTGTATTAAATTGAACAACTAACTTTTTGAATTTTCATTTAAGCTGAAAGGAGCAACTAACCGATTTCTTATAACTGAAAATTCAAAAGAACAATAACCAACTTTTCTTTGCTTCCTTAAGGTAAGAGCAATAAATATAACTGTCATCCTAGGGTTTAAGAAATGGAAAGGCTAACTGCCACATTTCATCTGACAAGTAACTAACGAATTATCTATTTAACAAATTAACTAACTGAAGGCAAGAAATAACTTCTTATAGTCATTATTTGATTTCGAATCTTTTAGTTCTAATGAATGAGTCAAATAAATTGTCTAACTATTCAACTACAATTTCTACATATGAATTTTTAACAAAAGTAACTACAATTTATTGCAGCATTGCAAATAACCTTAAATTGACAAAAGCGTGCACCTTGAATTACGAGAGAGAGAAGGAGAGTACAATGTGACGTCGTCACCATGCTGATTTACTTGAACAGTCTTATCATTGAGAGAAAGGGAAACATCATCAAGGGCTTTTACCACCCAACCGAAGACCTACTGGTCTCCCGTGTTTCTTCTACTGAAGAAACCTGTCCCTTCACGAGGGTGACCAACAAGGATCAAATTATCATCATGCCATTCTGAGCCTGGTGTCATGAACCTATACCCCTGGTCGATCCCTCTTCTGTAGGTGCCTCCTAACCAGAAAAATCATTTTGACCAGAAGTATATCTGGTTCATGATAGCTGACCAATGCCTAACTGGCGTCATACCTTAGCCAAGGATTTTAATATCGTTATTAGCACTCCTGTGCCGTCAGCACTTTCACCCTTGCTCGGCATTTAATATTTTTATTTATTTTATAATTTATATTTTCAAAGATTCATCTTGCAACATGAGTTTCCAATCGGATATAGTTATTCCAAAATTTCAAAGATGAGAAAGGGTTTACAAGGCTTAGACCAAGTTTTCTTTTCTGGAAAGCTTAAGCATAACCTTGCTTGCATCAAGAGAGAAACACTTTAACTATTCTCAGCTCAGGTTAACCTCAGTTCTTGGTCTAATCCTCAGTGACAGGTTTGATTATCATTACCTTTTAATTCAGGGTTATAACTTTTCCATAAAGTTTAAACATAAAGAAAGAGATCCATACGACATTGAAGATCTTCAAGACCCACATATCTATATACCCCTTTAAAGACCCGGGTGAGCAATTACATGCGCTTGACCAACTTCAGATTAGAGAGAAGCTAGGAATAATATTCGGCTTAATCAGGCAGAGCATGTCTTTCAAGAAATTTCCAGTAGTTCAAAAGAATTCCTACTCAGAAGCATAACAAGGACAAAGATATATTCGATTGCAAGAATAGAATGGGGTTCGGTTCTCCTTTTACAAAGATCCTTTTTCAATCCAACCCCTGATAATATTAAAAGATTCGTTTCCATTTATCATACAGAAAGATGAGAAAGATTAATGATTTTATTTTCCTCTACAAAGGATGTTCAACAAGGAATGGAATCATCGTTGTAATATACTGAAGAATTATATGCATTGCTTGCCTAAAATGAAGATTCCAATCCTCGAATAGTTCCAAACTCTTTTCTTCTGAAGAACAGGTTTAGCTGCAAGCCACCGTAACTTCCAGACAAGAGAGATGGCGCTGGTGAATTCAGGAGCTAACAACCATATTCCGAAAGATTGAAGCCACGAACTGTTTTACCCGACACCACAAGATGCGGTATCCTATATGGTTATCTAGCAAGAAGAATGCCGATACAAAAGAATGGAAAAGATTGAGCTAAGGCAATGGTGAAATTCAAGAATGAAGATGAAGGACTCGACAAGTGATTGCCGACACCGCCATATCGGAAATGAGAGGTGCGACTAGGTATGAGAGCAGCAAGCACGGGGTTAACACCAAATGATAATCATCTTTTGAAAGATCGACTAAGCTTCACAATAATAGTCGATGGTGTTTTCAGAGAAGATGAGCCCCCAACAAAGTAGTAGCCGTCGTCAAAAGAAGAAAAAGAGAGCCATTAAAGGAGAAGCTCCCCAGTTAAAAGCGAATATCTCCAATAAACCCCCACTCCAAGATTCCAAGAATCCTGAGACTTCTTGGCTTCCAACATGGCCGTTTCACTCAGAGGCTCGAAGGAAGGATGACGGAAAAGACTACCGCCGATGACTCACAACATTTTTCCTTAATTCATTTTTTTTTTTTGATATCCTTTCATATATTTCCATATGTGATCGATAGCCTTAGGATTAAATCCATTATGATTAATTTAATATTAAATATCCATTGCAAAAATATATTCGTACCAAGAATTGGTTCGTCCAACTTTCAAAAGGATATTGTTAAATTCTTTAATTACATCTTTTATTGTAATTTAATATTTATTAACCATATGCAATCTCCTTAAAAGGTGATTATAGATATATAAATATATTTAAATTGTCTTGCTTAATCAATAATTATATTAAATTATTTATGGCTAAGGTCATGACATCAACACAACTATCTTACAACGACTCTAGGTTTGATGATAAATTGATCCATTGTTAACCACGTCCTCTCCCTGATGATATTTCCCTTTTTCTCGTGTCGTCGGCAATCCTGCACCCACTGACAAGAATTATGGTTAGATCGTTCTCAACGTATATCTCATGAACACATTCATTTTCACATGAATAGGAAACCACTCGCATATATAAGAAAATCATTCTCATTGAAATTACGACATATAAACAATTATTCTTTCCACAATTCACATTCTCATGAAAAGCAGTTACTTGTAACTAACATAGCGACCTTACTTTCATTGTCATACACATGTTCACGATAAAGGGGATGTAACAATTGCTTTGACCGAGCATATGCTTGGTTCTCTACATTCAGGTATCTCAATTCTGCATCTTTGAATGGTGCACTCATGAAAGCTATAGGATGTTCATCCTTTTCTTCTGTTTTTTGGGTAAGCATTGCAACACATGTATGTTCTGACGCGAAATAATATAGATAGAAGGGCTTTGTGTAGTCAGGACCTGGGGGTCGTGTTGCCTGAATCAAGATTTGCAGAGTCCGGCGCTAATCTGAGGAGGGCGGCGCCTCACGCATTCAATGCAGGGTGACGATTTATTGTTGGCTGTCTGGACCGATTTGGTTGGTAGCCGACCTTCTTTGTAACCCTAGCTTTGGCTCACGCGGGCAGGATTTCTATAAGTATGGCCTTTGGCCTCATTTGTAAGGGTTGGTTAAGTTGGTTGTTAGAAAAACGGTTGAACAGAGGGAGAAAAGTTAGAAGGGTTAGACAGTTAGTTACTTTGTTAGAGTCAGAGTCAGAAGTTAGTCATATTTCGAGCAAATGCTGTAAAACCGAACATCTGAATTGTTGTTATTATTGATGATTCAATGCAAGTGAAGACATTGTGTTATTATTGGTGCCTTTTTTGAATTGATTTGTCTTGCATGGTTCTTGTTCTATCTTTGAAATTGCTTGGAAATATTTGAATGCATTTTAGATTAGAGTTAAGTAATTTAATGGTGCTAGTGATTCAATGCTTGGAGTGTTGTAGCGATTTCTGGTTCATACTTTGGATAGCTTTTTGATTATGGGATTGCTGCACAAGGTCAACCTATACCTGATACTCGTGTGCTTAGTTCAATTGTAGGCATTCATCCAGTTCCATTGAATGAATGTTTATGATCTGAAAATGTTTAATACTTTAGAAGATTGCACTGTTTTTGTGGGATTGCAGGTATAGCCTGGGTTGAGCGGAAATTAGTTTTGTAGGGATTGGTCCGTTCCAAGTATTCCATCATCAATATTGTTAATCTTCAGAGTAGTATTAATCTTAGGATTTTTAATGCCCTCATCTTTTATTATTTCTTTGAACTTCAGTTGGAACCAAGAATTTGAGTATCATTCTATTATAAATCTTGATAAGTTTGGAGCTTCCAACATTTGTTTTGTAAGGTCCCTTTGTGATTACCAACATTTTCACATTTATCATTGAGTGGTTCTACTGCATTGTCATGTTCTGACACCCGAGAGACCTTGGGATTATCTCTTTTCCATAGAGACCAACCTTTCAAGAGAGATAGGATATTTTATGTTCGATTTGAGTTGTTGCTGTGCAAGAAACACCCATCAACATAGTTGAAATCAAATTGTGAGTAAAAATGAGGAATTTGAAGTGTTATATAGAGTCTAGGGGGCATTGGTGAGGCCCATTGGACATTAGGGTTTGGCTTTGGGCTTTTTTTTCAAAAACAAAAAAGAAGAATTTGTAATTTTCTTGCCACTTTATGGCTTGGCATCCGCAAGGTTCTTTTGGGCATCCTTGGGACAGTTGAGGGACATCTGGCCGTCCCTACCATCCCGGTGTTGTCCCCTCTATCTTGGTGGTAGTGGTAGTGTGGTGGGGGACATCCCCTTGCCATCCCGACGTCTCGAGGATGTCCTTGTCCCCAAGATGCTTGGTTTTTGGGGGGATGCGTCCCCGTGGTTTAGTGCTATTAATGCAAAATATCATGTTTTAAAATTTAAGTTTAAATGTTAATACATAAATGTGAAAGAAGACTCAAGGTCTTTGTCGAACCCCTAAAAACCCTAAATCAGAACTTTATCAATTAAAACACATAAGATTGGGTTTGTTAGTTCGAGAAACTACTCAGCTCTGCAACATATCTGTCCTTCTTTTGTTGGACAAACCTATAATATTAAGGTTTGGGTGTGGTATTTGCAAAGGGAAATTTCTGAATTTTGGTAATAGATTGGAAAAAAATTTAAATTAGAAATTAAATTTTTCTAAATTTTAATTACAAGTCACTACAGTGATATCATAGCAGCCAATTAAATAACATTTGAAGAAGATTTCAAAAGAACTGCATTAATATATTACTGGGGACATTACATTTTTGGAAGATTGTTCATTGAAAAGATCTATATAAAGCAAACAAAAGCTAGTGAAGTGAATTGCATTATCCACAACAACCAATCGACAATGCGGCCATACGTAATGGATATGATACCCATTATTATAAATTCTCATTGTGTCCTATAATTCAATACTTGATATAATGTCCTTGCCATAGTCACCAAATACAGTGGGATATCCACCATGTTTTTCCATTTCTTTCATTTCACTATACAAAATCCCACATTTAAATGGTAAAAATATTATATGTTTCTTATTTGTAAAAGACCTGTTGGTGTGCATTTTGAATACCCACTGAACACAGAATAAAATGCCCAAGGACACTTTATCCTTTCTTGAAAAGTTAATGCGTATGCTAAGAAGATTGTGCATTAACTCCAATGTTTCTTTAGTCTAGTTATGACATGAGGATAAGGCCAGTGGGCGTTGTGATTTGCTGGTAATCACAAGGGGACTTACGTTAAAATTTATTTGCAAGTTGAGGACTTAGACAGTTTTATCATTGAAGGCTCCTCCCATTGGGTGTTTCCTAGATTATCCAAAAAAAATTGCAAAAAGGCAAGGGTTTAGAAGTCTAAGCTACTCCTAAGAAATCAAGAGACGGCGATGATTAGATGAAATGGGGTAACCACACTTTGTTTCGCCTCCTTCAGACAACTACGCAAAGCGGGTGCAATCTTCAATGGAGGTGATAATGATTTTCATGTTTGAATTAATAATTATCCAAACTGAAGTTAAGAATCCACAACTTAATAGCTCAAGCTAACTTTACACATTGAATACAAATCATCTATTCAACAAAATTATGAGCTTAATTTCATCCACCACTGCTATCAAATCTATCATTCACTAACAAACATACAAATAAAATGCTAATTTAACTCTACTCTAAATGTTGAAGGAGAAGATGTAAACCTTGCACACTATTTGAAAACAAAAGTGGTTCTAAGCAAATCATGCACTAGAGCTTTTATTAACGAAAATAGTCTTATTGCAACAATCTCATACTACTCACTTCACAAATTACAAATGAGTGTACGCAAGTTTATATAGAGTTCCAAAAAATGAATAAATGGCCCAGATTAAAA
The DNA here is from genome assembly GCA_007115665.2 of Sequoiadendron giganteum. NCBI lineage: Eukaryota > Viridiplantae > Streptophyta > Pinopsida > Cupressales > Cupressaceae > Sequoiadendron > Sequoiadendron giganteum. The sequence goes on from CM021108.1 coordinate 87,846,396, forward strand.
ATGAGCCGACGACCAAGATTGAAACAAATAAACCCTAATTAGGGTTTCCCGAAATAACATCAGTGAACTAAGAGTTGACAAGGTGAGTTGGCGCTTGGAGCTATTTTCAAGGAATTACATCCCTATCTTCCTGTGTTGTTGTGTGTTCAATGAATCTAGCCACGATTGAGGCAACCTCTTCCATAGTGACCTGCAGAAGCATTTCAGTCCTGAACTCCAGTCTGTCCATACTCTCGGCGCACCTGACAAAGATGTCCTCCCATTCTGGCTCAGTCTTCACAAAAGATTCCCAGATGTCTAGGAAGTTTGCCTTTTTGGCCCAGTTCTGCTTCAAGATAGGCCCAGTGATGGAAAAGAATTCTTCTCACACCTTCTTCTTCAAAGCCTCTAGTTGCAAGTCATTCTCTCGAGTGACCTCTTTGTCCAGGATGTCGGCCACCATATTGAGGATCTTGGTCTAGACTTCTCTAATTTGCTCTTCTACTTTAAGCCCATCAGCCTTTACGCTTGCCAAGACCTCCCCTCGTGCTATCAAAGCCCAATACTAGGTGTGGAAATCGTAAGCTGCTCCTGCTGCAATGACGCCTCCATCTATCAGTCCCTGCTTTGGGATCCCTTTCAAAATCGTAAGGCAAGGAATTATCCTTTCCTATACATCCAGAAGGCCATCCCACATTTCTGCCAAGGCTGCCAGTCTAGAGAGTAAAGAAGTGGCCTGACCATAGACTAGGGTCAACCTCTCCATGAATGCATCAGCTTTTGTGCCTTTGACCGCTATCCACTCTTTAGCCTCCCTAGTCATGATCCTGTCTTCTTCTATACCCTTGGCTGCCTCCTATGAAGAGTTTGGGAGAAGAGGAGCTGCCGTGTCATCTTGATCAAGTGGCTTGATCAGATGCTGGATGTACTCTTTCAAGCGCTCGATCTCCTGCTGGCACTCTTTCTTCTTTGCCACCTCCTTCGCCAACCTTGACTTGATAGTGGACACTGAATTGTCCAAATCTTCAACTTCCTGGCCCTTTGTAGTTGGACCCAAGTCGATGGTAGTGATAGCGTACTCATGTGGGGCTATGTCTTCCTGTGGCTTGTCCACTGTCAGCATTGCAATCTGTATGGTTCGGTTGCCATCCTCATCCCTTTGTATGGTTGAGAATTTCTTGGCCGGCTTCCTGACTGAAGTTTGTGTAAGTCTGGCCAAGAAGTCTGCAGTATCATCTTATTCCTGCTCTTCTATTGGCACTTGTATTTTCATCCTTTCCTTCAGCCAGTCTGGGATTGTGTGTTGTTCCACACCATCTTCTTACGACATACCTTCTCTGTCGGGAACGCCCAAAATTCCTCAAAGGGATGAAATCATTCCCTCCTGAAAGTCATCATTTTGGGCGCCTATATCATCATCAAACCCCAGTATCTCTGTGCCCGTGGGAGATGGTGGTTCATCATCGTCCGATTGAGGTTCCATATTGTCTTCAGGAATCGGAGAAGGATCCCTAATGTCGGCCAATGAAGCATCAACGGTAGCCAGGATCTCCTCAATGTTTCTAGATGCAGCAGAGCGTGAAGCCTCTACCCTTGTTTGCTTTTGAGCCGACTCCTTGCCTGCAGCTATCTCCTTCCTTTTCCTGGAAGTGGTGGCCTCTATCATGTCTACACCTTGAGATGCCTCTGCATTAGAAGAGTATGATTCCATCTCGCTCAGCATATCATAAGTCAGCGCCACCTTCATCTGCCTTAGTTCCTGGATTTGCTGGTCAACCCACCATTGTGTGTACTTGATGACTGGTCTCATCAAAGTGTTCAAGTCAGCATGTTCAGGTTGTGACCATCTGACCGTAGGCAAGGGCAAGCTCTCGTCAAGGTACAGATGTACTTGCTTTCCATCTTCCTCCAACTGATCAGGCACTCAACAAAGCTCGGTCGTCCTGATCAAGCTAACAGGCAGCCTAGACCACATTCTCCGTCTGACTTCGAACTCATTTGCAGCGTTTGCCCATAAGTCTTCTAATTCGACCCTATGCCTATATCTTCTCCCATCCATAGTTTTAATGTGATGATGTGGGTCGAAGTGGTCCCTAGACGGATAAGTGGCAAATGGGTAATGTTGTGTTTCAAGCTTGGCGCTCTCAGCTGCTTGTGCCGATGGACATGTCTCCAGCATGTTCCCTATAAAGAAGGGAAAGGTGACTGCCGCCTTCTACTTTGTCCTCTGGAAGCTCTGGTATTCCTCCAACTGTCGCAACACTTCGAGTAGGATCTTCTTGTTTGTAGGAAAGATAGGCAATCGGTATGGGTTCCCAGTGAATCCCTGGATTCTGATATATGTATACCTCGGATACTGGATGAACCAAGATCCGTATTTGCCTATCAGACTTTTGGCCTCATGAGTTAGCCGTTGGTGTGTGCCTCCTTGAAGTATCCTTGTTATGTACATGAGGAAGTCATCGTGAGCTCGTCTGAAGTGGGTCTTCTCACTCAACTGCATTTGTGGATAGTAGTCGTAAGACTTCGGCTCATTTTCCCCGTTGCCAACTATGCCTTTGCAAATCAAGGCTGCATACCTGTACGTCCTAGCCAACATATAGATGACGTAGGAGCTCATATAGAATGTTTTGGTCTTCTCTAGGTTGACCAACTGCTCGTGGAGACTGTTGCTTATCATGCGTGACCAGTTGAACATTTTGACCCCTTTTGTGATATTCTCAATAAAATAATACATCCAAGTCTCGAAGGGTGCTCCCAAAGGGTTGCCAACTATCTTGTTCAGTAGGACAATAATATCCCCGTAATCTTCCTTGAAGTTTGTGCGCAATAGCTTCTTCGACATCTTTTTGGTTGACGCTCTCGGTTTGTCCAGCAATGACTTATTAATGTTGGCGGCACAAAGGTCAAGCTTTTCATCATACAGTCTCCTTGCGTCCTCCTTGGTTTTGTAAACGGTCTTGGGATATGTAGGGATGCCAAAAGCTTCTTGTATGGCCAACTCTCCTAGATGAGCCAGTATCCTCCCATCGGGTGCAACAATCTGCCTTTCTTCAGCGTCATAGTGGAGGGCGCATTCTACCATCAGCTCAGCACACTCAATCGTAGGTGGGAATCCGACAGCCTGCACAATCCCGTTTCTCATCATTCTTTTGGCGATACGTGTCGGCAAGAATCCGTTGTGCCCGTACATCCTTTGCTTGAATTCCTTGAGGTTGATGTGCCCAAGGTTGGTGTCCGTAATATTCTTCCATTTTGACTTAATCTTGGACTCTGGCTGCAACCCCTTGCTGGCGAACTTCATGAGCACTTGTCTGGACGGCTCTCCCTAGTTGGTCATCCACCTGCAAGTATAAAATACTTAACATTAATACGAGACCTTTAAATTTAATTTATTCCGAGATGTTTATTTGATAAAATCGCACTTTTAGCTTGTTTAAAGTAAATTTCTATGAAAAAGCAAGCTGAAAGTAAATAAATTTGCCAAGCATTGAATAAATCTCGCGCCGGAATGAATGTAGAAGTTAGAAAAGAGTAAAAAAGTGTTGCCAATGAATTTCCAAACCTCCGAGATTGTCCTCTGCCTGCAAATGAAATAAAATTTCTGAAAATGTGATCACTGTTATCAAAATTTCACTACTGTAGCATTTTGCTGCCTACGTATTCATCACATTCTGAGATTTGAGTAAAAATGAATTCAAGTGTTATTTTGCAAATGTTTGAAACAGAAAAACTCATAGGCTTGCAAAGTAATGCTGTTTTTATTCATATTGTAAAAGCTGAAGTCCCACACAAGCCGTGGGAGTAACCTGATTTGATTTTTAAATTAAATGCTGAATACATGAAGGAAAAGGAACACACAACTGAAAATAGAGTAAAAACAAGGAAAGAAGGTGATTCGTCATTACCTGGAATGACGAATCATTGTTGAATCTGTGTGTTGATATTCGTCCAGCTTTGGTGTCACAGCCAGCTCCAGCTTTAAGGTTTACCTGCAAAATTGTGAGGAGTGGCGTTAGAGCAATGAAAAATCAGTTCCTACCTTATGCCTACGCTACCAACAGAGATGTGATCTCATTCAATAATGCATTCACCAGATGATTAAAAGAAAAGCAGAACATCAAAAGAAGCCTTTGAATCTGTCATTTTTTACTAACTTGTTTGCGTCATGTGCAGAAACAGGAAATGCAATATTTTTGTTTTTATCAGTTTCAGAATGAGTGGAGTTAAATGTGGCTCCCACAAGGGTTGAGCCCAACTCATCAAATGTTTAGTGCAATATGAACATCGTAAAATCTGTTTTGTATTATGCAGATTTTTTCGCAAAGTTCAGCACAAAGGTATGCAAAAATTAAATGTCAGCAGTGCTGCATTTTAAGTACGTTTCTAAAATGCATTGTTTTCAGATCCCATAGTTTACGCAGTTAAAGCCATTATATCAGTTTTTCAAAGATGATGAACAGATATATGTTCACGAAGCAGTCATCAAAGGAGAGCAATGCCATGAGAAAAGTCATCAGAAATTCATGAATTTCGGCCTGTGATATGTGTTTTATCACTGAAATATGAAAATGAATATTTTGCAGCCAAGAAAACTAATACCCAGATTTGGATCTTTACACAGTATGCAGATTTGTTATGGTTTTCTGAGATATCCACATAATCATTTTGATTAAATACAGATTTCTGTCATTTTCTAGGTTACCCACATCGGGTCTTGACAAAATACAGAAATGAAAGGAATCTTTCAAAGTTTCCAAATACCAGATTCAAATCTTATACAAAATGCAGTTTCTTGTTATTTTCCAGTTTTTAACCATGCAAGAGATTTTCAGCAGAAAGAAAATACAAGTTGTGCTTCAAACAGAAAATAACCATGTAAAGTTTTTTACAGCAAAATACAAAATGTCTAAGATACATCATGGGTCGAACCCAGCATGGAGTCTCATTCTCCATTTTCAAAAAATGATGAAAGTTATCATGTTTTACTTCATCAAAGATTAGATCTGAGCACAATAATCAAGAAAAACAGTAAATGAAAGGAAAATTTCTTCAAGAATCGTTATCAAACATCCGTGGCATGGCCAGTCAATAGGCCTGCAATTTTATTTAAAAGAATGACAACCTTTCTGCAGAAATAAAGCTCGTAGTTTCCTTTCCTTGAAATTGAAAAAAACGCAGCAAGACACAGTACAGGAAAAATGGAGTATCAAACAAATATCCATGGTGCGCCTGGTAAAAGCTTCCAAAGCTTTTAAAAATGCAAGAGAAGCTTCAAGATTTGTAGGAAATCGAACATACCATGCCTGCAAGCTTAGGCCAAAGCTTTAGGAAGAAAAAAACGCAGACTAATGGCGTATAAAGACACAGCAGATGAACAATATAAAATACAGAAATATACATGATGCAGCCTGGCCGCGCCCAGCAAGAGTTTCAAAAAGCTTTGAAAATGCAGAAAGAGGAAAAAACGTGACAAGGGCAAACTCACCTTGTGTTTACAGTTTGGGAAGAACTCATAGGTTGCACCTAGCTCGTGGAAAGCTCACAAATACAATGGGTCGAGCTCATCAATGGCGTCTAGGTAAGAAGATGACAAAAACGCAGAAAATGGAGAAAGAACATTAGAAATATGCCAGTTCGCTCTTGGTGAAAGCTTTAAAAGCTTCGAAAATACAAGGGAAGTCTCCATATTAGCAAAAAATCGAACTTACCATGCTCGAATCTTCAGAAGGTCTTCCTTAATGGTGCCCCAAGGCACGTTTTCTGCTCAAACCTCAAATAGCTCGCCCAAGGGTTCATGATGGCGGCGCCCAGCAGCAAGAGAACAAAATGCAAATGAATGTCTTTGCATTCATTTTAGAGTTAATACCCTAATTCGACCAAGAGGGAGAAGGCAATTTTTGCCTTAGGTTTTTTTATTAAGTTTTTCCCCTCTCTCTTCATGCGTGGCTTTTCATTTTGCTTTTGTTTTTTGCTAAGTCTTTCATTAAAACTAAAGACTTATGTTTTGTCTTTTATTTTTGGTCTTAGACTTTGCCTTTATTTTAGCATTTGATTTTCAATTATTAATGTCTTTATTTAAAATGATTTATTGATAAAGGTTATTTTTAAATGCAAAGTAAAGGCATTTTTCTATTTTTCTTGCATTCTATTCAGAATTGTAAAAATTTATTCAAATGATGTATTATAAATCATTTTTGAATAAATAATATTATTAAATGCAAAAAATTAGAACTTCAGGTGAAATTTTTCATTACTTGCATCTAAAATTGTAAATCTTTATTAAAATGATGAATTATAAATCATTTTAATTAAAGATATTTGAAAATGCAAAAATAAAATGTTTTAGATATTTATTAAAATAATGGATCAGAATTCTTTCCACTTGCATTTTCTGTCAAATTGTAAAGCTTCATTTTAAAATGATAAATTATAAATCACTTTTTAATAAATGTTTGAAATACAAGTTGAAGTCATTTAATGACATTCAAAGACTTAATGCCAAGTATTCAAGTTCAACACTAATGCAAGCTTGCTCAAAGTATGCAAGTAGTGGTGACTTTGGTGAAGCCTTGTTCAAATCAGGGGTTAGTGGAGGTTTTTTTAGCCTACCATGTTTGAAGGAGATTTTGACATCACTTTGGTTTTTGGGCCCAAAGTCCAATTCCGAATTTTGAAGGTTTTTTCCTATAAAGTCTTGTTCCTCATTCATTGTAAGCAGTTCTGATTATGCAGAGGAGGCTTATGTGACATTTTTGTGTCCTTAGCAATTTTGTGTAGATTTTGTAACTCTTTTGGAAGATCAAATACAAGTGACAGCAGTTGAGTTTATGTTTATCTGAATTTATTTTGGAGCCTTCTCTTCTTTCTGCAATTCTGTGTGTATTTACAGGTGATTTGATAAAGATAATTAGTGAATCGTCATTATTCCATGTTATTTTGTCTCACCCAAACACCTAGTTGCAGAAAAGTATTTTTGTTTGCAGGTTGTAATTCATATCTTAAGGGGTGAAGCTCATAAGAGAGGCATTTGTTTTCCTCCTTATTTTGGTTCATTTTTCAGACTTTATTACAAAATACTTATGCAAGCCTATACAAAAAGGGAGTGTTTTGTATTCACTCAGATAATTTAGTAATCCTTCTAAGTTACCTGTATTTGAACTCTCATATCATATTTGGTGTATCACCTGGTTCTCTAGTTTAGATTTTAAGATCTTAGGTTCATTTCAGTAACTTCTATCTTTTTCCCATAAGTTCGAGTTAGTTTTGTGGAGTTATCAGTGATTATCCAATAGGAACCGGCCTAGAATTCGGAGGTTTCATTTCTAGTTACGCATTTCCCATATGCAGAAATGAATCCCATGTTAGGCAAGGGTGTTAAACTTGTATAGTTTAACAGGGTGCAAATTTTAGCCTTAACAGTTTTTGGCACGCCCGGTGGGACCGCAGTCAGTAATTTTTCATTAGTTCTTGCTGTTTTGATATGCTACAGCAAGTTTACAGCTTGAAAGAAGTTAAGTTTTAGCATATCTGGCGACTCCGTTGTGAAGAAAAGTGACCAATGCAAAAGTTTATATGAGAAAGGTGGAAACCAGAAGTTCAAAGTCTTTTGAGTATTTGCAATTATCGCCACCCAAGAGGAAAGGAAGGACTCTTGATCGAACTCCTCGTGCAAAAAGAGTGCAAACAACTCCTCCAAGAATATATGTCAGAAGAGGGAGATCATTGCATATTGAATGTCCTGTGAGACATTCAGCATCACCAACTGTCGGAGAAGAGCCACCTATTGCTGTTTCTAGGAGTCTCAATTTCCCAAAAGGTGAGAGCAAATTTGGTACAGCAAGTGTAAGCTTTTCTACTACAAGTACAAGTACTTTTTCGTCATTTTCAAGTATTATACCAGCAAGCTCAAGCTCAATTTCAGCAAGTATATCCACATAGACTCATAATATGGCTGCACCAAGAGCTTTCGCTTTTGTTCCATTCGATCAAGGTAGCCCCTTAATTTAGCACAGCATAATGATATTCCTTTGGCAGCATTAAAGGGATTGCCAGAATTCACTGGAGAAGGGCAAATAACGCCATTTGAACATATAAGAGATGTGGCAACGTTGTGCAATGTGCATCACGTAACTCAAGAGAATGTAGTTGTGAGATTATTGGCTGCATCGTTCTAAAGGAAGGCGCTGGAATGGTTCAGAGGCTTGCCAGTGGCTTCTATTGCAACATGGGATGAGCTTGGTGACCAATTTACCAAATTTTTTGAAGAAAAATCTGATCACCTATCTTTGGTAGAGCAGTTGACAACTATTAAAAGAGCCCCTCAAGAGTAATTGACGGATTTCAACATCCGTTTTCAGAAGACTTGGAATAGGATACCTGCTACGGTAAGGCCTTCTATTGATTACGCATTTTTGTATTACTTAAAGAGTCTCAATAGTGATATATCATTGATGATACAATCCATGGGAGGTCAATCATTACCTCAAGCCTATAGTATAGCTTTAAGAGCAGAAAATAGTCTTATTTAGGCAGGAAAAATAGCTCCTAGGCCTCCTATGCCATATTTTCCAGATATTCATCCAAATATGCCATTGTATATACCCCCTCTTGCTGCAATGCCGACTGTTCCAACTATAGAGACTGCTGGAAATCAAACAAACCCCTCTGTTGGACCTTCAACAAAGCTGCAAGAGATTAAAAGCGGTCAGCAAAAGATTGAAATGGTTTTGCAGACTTTGGGAAACAAGCTAACCAACATGAAAAAACAGCAGTACCAAGGTCTGAGGCCATCATTTCAACAATATAACCAGCAACAGCAAGGAGCGAATCAGCCTTATAAAAATCAAGGGTTTAATCAGCAGTATCAGCAAAATAGACAGCCATACCAAGGAAACTATCAAGGACAGTGACAAAATGTTAACCAAAGGCCATTTCAGACATATAATCCAGCGCCTGTGAATGCAGCAAATCCAATGAAAGATATTGTTCCAGCTCAGAATAATCTTGTTGCAGATTATGACTGGTGTTTTCCATGTAATCAAGTGCATAATCAAGCAACGTGTTCCAATGGTGTTATCAATCAAGCACTTATGGTTCAAAATGCAGCAAGTTCACAACCGAATGTATCTACTGATGTACCTGAGCAGCAACGAGATGCATATCCCAATGAGATTGCATCCCTAAATTGGCAAAGTGAAGAGTTTTGTGGCGTGAATGGTAGTCCAGCAATTGCAACATACACCCGAGCAAAGAAAAGGGCTCTAGAAGCAGATCAGACAGCCGGTAAGGATGAAGAACTTGCAACTGCGGGACCATCATTCACAAAAAATCCGAACATCCCACAGAAGTCTTCAAATCAGCCAACCAGCAACTAGCCTCACAAAGAAATAGATCCGACTGTAGCTAAAATACACCAAAAGGTGCATTTAGCTATGCCTTACAGCATTGTGGACAGCATGAAAAGAATGAACATATCAATGACTATGTGGGATTCTTTATCCATTCCTGGACAAGCTGAAATGTTAAGGAAAGCATTAAGTGGTGAGGATATGCAACAACATGCAGCTGGTGATCGTGAGAAAGTGGTCATGACAAATGCTGATCAAGTAAAAGAGATGGACAGTAAGCCAAATGACGCAGTTCCAGGTAAGGATGTGAGACCTCCTCCATTCTATGTTTCCTTAATCATTGGAAAGAACTTGGTACATAATTGTATGGTTGATAGCGGGGCGACTTGTTCTGTAATGCCAAAAAGGGTAGCTGATCAGTTAGAATTAAAATATGAGCCTATGGAAAAGGGAGTAGTTCAGTTAGATGGTACATCTGTCAACTCCATAGGCCTCATAAAAAATGCTAGTCTGACCTTACATGCCTGCCCTTCTTTCTCTATTCCACAAGACATATATGTAATTGATTTGCCTCCCTATTTTGGCCTTTGCTTATTAAGAGAATTTACAGCCAAGATAGGAGGTTATCTCTTGTCCGATTAGTCTCACATGATTTTCCGCACAAGGTATGGAACAAAGGTAAATATAAAGTCAGAATTACTTGCAAAGGATATCATTGAACCTTATACACCTAGTATGATGAATGCAAATTGTGTCATTTTTGACCAAGATGATCATCCTGCCCCTGTTTCACATACGTCCACTGCTGGAATTCCTGATGTCCTTTTAGATGAATGGGCTGAAAGTAGTACTCATCACACTGGAAGTGATTTAGTGTTAGACGCTGGTATGGGTAACTATATGTTTTAGGAAGCTAGTTTGGTTATGCCAAATTTGGTTAAATGGGAGGACGCTGATTCTGAACAACAAAATGAGGTCTGGAATATGTTTTTTGACGGATCTAGAAGTAAGCATGGTGCTGGTTGAGGTGCAATGTTAGTGTCGCTTGATGGAGTTAAGTACTATGCAACTTTTATATTTAGTTTTTCTTGCACTAACAATACAGCTGAGTATGAAGGTTTAATTAATGGGCTGGAATGGGCGAGAAAGAGAGGTGTTAAGGTTCTAAAGGTTCATGGTGATAGTGAACTTATTGTTAATCAGATAAGAGATTTACATGTTGCCAAAAATGATACTTTGAAACTGTATAAGCATCGTGTATGGGACATTATTGAGGAGTTTTCTGCTTTCAATATTGTTTCTATTCCAAGGATTAAAAATCAGCATGCAGATAGATTAGCAGTTGTAGGTGCTCAATTTGGCATACCTGCAGAAATCAGCAAGGAGAATATCCAACAGCATGTTAAAATTGTAGTAACGCCTTCGGTTCTTGATAATAACGTAAACTGGCAAGTTTTTGAAAATGATGAACAGATCTTGCAATTTCTGCTAGAAGAAGATATTTTTGCAGCTTCTAATCAGGATAAGTTAAAGCAGAATTATGGAGATCAAGTGGTGCAACTTAAGTCCAACAAGTTGCCTAAAGGTTTGGTTTCATTGGAATCTATTTTCAATTCGGATGATCAAGCTAAAAAGGACAAGACTGGTTTGCTGGTTTCTCAAGAACATTATGAATCCCATGTTAGGCAAGGTTGTTAAACTTGTATAGTTTAACAGGGTGCAAATTTTAGCCTTAACAATCACAGAAGTGCGCCAATCTGCTAAGAAGTGCGACTTTCAGCAAAGAAATAATTTATTTCTTTCTAAAAATCACGTCCTTGCATAAAATTACCTCTTCCAGTGAAGAATAATAACACTAGCCTCAGTGTTTTCCACTCCAAAAATTACCTCTTGCAGATTTGAGAGAACAAACTTCTTCTCACTTGAACTTGTGAAGAATGAGTTGCTGAAACTCATTTTATGGTTGAGAAGTGCAATTTTCTATGGCAATTGTTTTCTTTTCTCTCAGTTCTCTCAATATTTAGAAACGTTTTTCTTCCTTAATTGGCAAGTTTCTAATTCTTTTTAGAATCGTTGAGGCAAGTTTCCAATTTTTACCATGGCACCACCTCTGTCTGAGATCTTCAGATTTCTTTTAAAATTTGCCTAAGTGTTGGAAAAATATCGAAAGATATTAAATTAATTTTCCAATATGTTTAATCCTTGAATCATGGCAAATTTAATTTTACCTAAGGCGAAATGATTTAATTTTCCAAGTAATCTCCAAATTTTGAATATTTTAATTAAAATTCCCTAAGTGTTGGGAAATAATTAAAAATATTAAATATTAAAATTCCAACCCGTTTAAAATTGATACATGGCCAAATTTGTTTGTCCGTGGCCAAATATTTTATTCTCCAATCTTCTACCTAGCCAAAATGTGCTCAATAACCCGCTTGCCAATTTTCAACTCTTCGGGCGGACTTCTGGCTTCTCCAGACATTCATACTTAGCCAAAAACTTCATTTTCTCTCTCCTTCTAGGTTGGGCGGACTTGGAGGTTTCTCTACCATTTTGCCATTTTATTCATGCCTTAGGAATTTATTTCATGCTGAGAGGGGCGGAATTCACACTTGCCTTGCCAGACATTCCTTGTTCTGTGCCTCAAAATTTTATTCCATCATGTCGAAGAGTGACTTTCGTGCTCGCCTAATCTCTTTTCTCTCTAGGCCTTTTTTTTTTTCATTTTTCCATGCCTTAGAAAAATTTCATCATCATAAGTTGGGCGGACTTTATACTCTTCTTGGCATGGGCGCACTTTACATCTTGTCTTGCCATTCACTTGCTTGGGTGGATTTTATGTCTTCTTTGCCAAGGGCGGACTTGGCACTTGTTCATTCCGTCCACTTTCTCTCTAGGGTGGACTTGGGGGCTTGCCAGGACATGGCGGACTTCAGCCTTTACTCTACCATGGGCGGACTTGGAGCTTCCTTGTGCCTAGGGCGGACTTCACCCTTCATCAAGCCATGGGCGTACTTGACCTCTTCCCTCGCCATCCATCTATCCTTCCAAGGGCAGACTTGACCCCTCCTCTTGCCATTCTTCTCTAGGGAAGACTTCACCCCTTCCCTTGCCATGGCGGACTTGGAGGCCTCTTGTGCCATGGCGGACTTCAGCCTTGGCTTGCCATTGCCTGCCTTTGGCATGCCAAAGGCAAGGGTGGACTTCATGCTTGGCTTGCCATTCCTTCTCATGGGCGCACTTGACCAGACTTAGCCATTTTTGCAAACTTTTCACCATTTACCTTGATTTTTATGATGACTTCTGGAGGCGTAATGACTTCATGCTTAGTGGGATCCCAAAATAGAAACTTTCCAAAAATAGAAAAAGCAAAAAGCATCCCTAAAAAATAGGAACTCTAGAATGGCCTAAAAATGCCAAAATAATAAAAGCAAAAAGCAAAAAAGCAGAATCCCTAAAAAGAAATAGGAAGTGTCAGAAATGACCAAAAGCACAGGCGATCCTCGTCCTCTGGACCTTCCAAGCCCTTCCATGACGCTTAGGCACACAAACGGGTTCAAAATCTTAACTTGGCCGGACTGACTCCCAAAAATTTATCCAAATTCTGAACTCTAAGCTGGCAATGTAGAGGGCGAAACCAAAACTTGGGGGTCCCCATTGCAAATGGGGCGATGTGTGAAATAGGTCACAACAAGACCTAAAAACAGATGCAAAAGCTATAAAATGTACTTTTATAGATCATCCTTCAAAGTCATTAAGTAAATTTGATTTTATCTCAGAACTACTTAGCATTTGTCTCTTAACTATTATAAATTAGTAATTTCTCCCGATTTTATTGTATTTTTTCAACTAACCCTATTTTTACGAATTTACGGTCTGTTGTATAAAACACTCCATAGGAAAAATGCTACCTTGGTCTACACAGACATTCAAACTCAATTTGGTTGTCAAGTTTTCAGGAATGAGATCATAGAAATAAGTAACTGCTCTAAAAGATAGGTCTAAATTTCTTGGACTTTCAATGTTTTGTTTGGAAGATGTTTACAAGTATGTATTTAATTTATCAAAAAAAATTGCATGCCCTCTCCATTTTGATTCTGAACCTGCTACTTCTTGAATTCTTCAGAAGCTAGTCTTGTCTTGGGATGCATATTTGGTTTATACTTTATAGCACTCTTAGGAAAGTTGCTACCTTGGTCCTTGGAGACATTCAAATTCAATTTCATTGTCAATTTTTCAGAAATGAGATCATAGCAATAAGAAACTATTCTAAAAGATAGGTCTAAATTATTTTGGACTGTCAATTTTTGGTTTGGCAGATGTTTATAAGTATTTAGTTTATCAAAAAGTTTTTCCTGTCCTCTCTCTTTTGAAACTGAACTTACTATTTCTGGAATTCTTGAAGAGCTGGTTTTGGGATTCATAGATATGTCTATTATTTGGTTTAAAACACTCTACAAGTTGCTACCTTGGTCCTCACAGACAGTCAAACTTAATTTGGTTGTCAAGTTTTCTGGAATGAAATCGTAGCAATAAGTAACTCTTCTAAAAGATGGGAAAAAATTTCTTGGACCGTCAATTTTTTGTTTGGCAGATGTTTATAAGTATGTTTTTTAATCAAAAGGTTTTTTATGCCCTTTCCTTTTTGACTCGGAACTTGCTACATATGGAATTCTTCAGGAGCTGGTTTCAGGATGCATAGATATATCAATTATTTGGTTTAAAAGCATTTAGATTGCATATAGTCCAAGTTAGAACAGGACTGGTTTGGCAACATTCTTACTCTTGGATCTATAGTAGTTTTTGAAATTCTAAGTGAAGTTACAGTGGCCAATTAGATAGACCAAAGAACTCTTTATTGCACTAAAAATTAGGAAGTAATAATTTTTCTTGCTGTAGTCTTAGATTAAAGTTATTATTTTCTATTATGTTCAAACTTTGACTTTGCTATGAGTCTTAAACAAAGAGTGTTGTTATGTACTTATCCATCAAAATGCCTGGACACTAGACCATTCTTTCTACATTTAGTTATCAATCAGGCTGTTCATCAATTGTATTATTATTTTTCAGCATTGGGCTGCATCCCTGGCCCAAGAAATATAAACAATGTCATGTCTCTTGTCACCAGATTGATTCTTATGCAGGCTTTGTCTGTTTTGATGGATCAGAAAATGAGCATTGAAACATTCATCCATTCTGCAAATGTGAAATTTTTCCATTTCTCATCATTTGGAAAATCTCCAAGAAACATGCAAAGTTTTTGAGATGGGTTGGTATGGAAATTGTGGACAAATTTTCCTCAAAAATAGAGGGAATGAGATCTATTTTTAATTGAGAGATTGTATTTTCATGATTAGAGTACTGAGCAGTTGACAAAAACTGTAAGCTAGGCCTATAGGTATGAAGAAACTGAAACACATAAAAATGCTTGATTGAGATCAGTAAGATTTGCATAGTTATACAAACTAGTTCTTGCACCTTGAGACATTTTCCTATTTACATACAAACAGGAATTAAGAACTAATTATTACTTCCAACCTAAATGAGAAAATCATTGTCTTGCTAAAGCAACAGTTGCAAACTTAGTCCATTTTTCTAAGATTTGTTTGACTTAGGTGGATAGATACATATGACACTAGTCCGTGGCATTTACCTATTTTGTAACATATGAATAAAGAAAAAATGAATAAAATTGGCATTATCAGGAGGATTCACTTGGGCATAATGGACTTTATGGTAATCATCTTATATCCATTAGCAAGTATACCATGTAACATTTTTTGCTTTTGCATATGACTGAAAATTTACACACTAGTTATTACTCCATACTGAAACTAGAAAATCAGCACCTTGGATTCATGATGATCCATACTTGATCAATAGGATTTGATTGCCTGTATGCACTTGTTAATGTGACATGTAACAATTTTCTATTTTGCATACAAATGGGAAGCTAGAAACTCCCTATCATTTTATACCTATTTCACAAGTATCAATCCACTAACCAACCATTTTTTATTTGTAGGATTTACTTTGATTCTTGATGGTGCGTGGTTGATCTAAGACATATATACTAGTTGATATATACTAGCCCTATGACATTTTCTTATTCTGCATACAAATTGGAATATACACTAAGAATTTGTCTGTAGTTCAGCTTCTGTGATGGAGTGGTAAAGATGGACCATTAAACAATGATCAACTGCATTCAAATATCACCCTAGGAAACACTAGGAATGCTCCTTGTATATGCGTTCAAACATATATATAAAAACATGTCTAGTAACGTGGCCTGGAGATGGGCCTCATTTGTTTCCGATGGTTGAGGGATCCTATAACTCTCATTGAAGAACCGGAAGAAAAGTAGTTATTGTCTTGTCTGATGACATCTTCCTACTTCATAAAGTCTAGACACACAAGCAATGCCGATCAATGGGGTTTGTGTGGATTCATAATGATGCATTGTTGATCAGCAAGGTTTACTTGGGTATATATGCACTAGTTAGTTTGCCCCATTGACATTTTCCCTTTTTGCATACAATTGGGAATTTAGACTCTAATTATCACTTCATAACTAGAATAAAATATCAAACATCTTGCTCAAGAAACAATTTCAAACAAAGTATATTGTATATGAATAGTACAACTTAGTGTGATTTATGCATTTGTTATTGTGTCTAATTGCATTTGCCTGTACTATGTTGCGAAGTATGAAGTACGAATCCAGAAAGTTCTTATCATTACTAAAAGTTGCATGGTTTGTTACACACTTACTTTCTGGTCCTCGTTCTATAGCATTTGTCTGCTTATGTTCTTGATTATTTCCTCTAATTTATTTGATTACCATGTCATTGCACAATGAAGAGTTTTTATATACTTCTTACAACAGTTTGGTCATAGTAAACTAAGCAATGGACTAATTATTACATGAACATCTGGATTCTACCTTACAGATAAGCCTATCTTGTTCATGCCATGCTATCATAAAACTTTCCCATTATAGTTTGAACTTTGAATATTACACTAGCTGGATGGTCCTCTCACTTTTAGGTCACTTCTGGGGGCCAATCATTTTATTACAAAACTTCAGCTCTTGTAGTCAGTCTTTTATTCTTACTTACTCCTGTGCAGTTGGAGTTGATAATGATGTATGTGTGTATTTGATCCTTTTCAATTTATATAAAATTATGATAATGAGCATCGCATCAAAAATGTTCAGGGTTTGGAATTAATGTTTTGTTAATACTTGACATTTTGCAGGACAAAATTGAATTTTTGTGCTTACAGTTTTTGGCAGAATTGTGTCTACTTGATTTTTAAATTTTTTATTTTTCTACCCGGTGTTTTAATTTTTCTATATAAATTATCACGAGTTTGAAAGTTCAAAATAATTCTTCAGGTTTAAAATGCTATAATTAAATCCCGTATTAACTCTTGGTCTTTTTGCAGGATGTAATTGAATTTTTTGTGCAACACATGGTCAATGATAGTTTGGGAGTTATTTGTAATGCACATGTTGTTCTGGCAGATCTAAGTGAATGTGGTGCACTGGATGAAGACTGTCTTAAACTTGCAGAGCTGGCAGCCATGGCTGTAGACTTTCCTAAAACTGGAAAGGTAGCAGTGATGCCACAATATCTGAAACCCAAGCAATATCCAGACTTTATGGACAAAGAGGTATGGATTTCTTATAAATCAGAGAAGGTTTTAGGCAAATTGTATCGCAAGGTGAAGGATATGTTTGGAGAAGAAATTGAGAAACACAAGTTTGTCACTGAATTGGAAACAGTGCCTTATGATAATGATTTAGAAGTCAACGGATTTGAAGAATATATTGAAGAAGCTTGGGAGTGCAAATGTTCATACGATAGACAACTTCAGGCTTTGTTAGGTCAGTTCAGTGTTAAGAAAGAGGGGGAAGTAGTCACTGGAAAGATTTCTTCCCTGTCCAAATATAGTAGCCGGCGACAGGGTGAAATCAAGGAGAGGTTGCAGCATGCATACAGATCTTTGAGAAAGGAGTTTAGGTTGATTTTTGAGGGATCAAAAATTCAAAATCTGGAGCCTTGTGAACAGGCAGAGTATGAAGCCAAAGCATCTGCATGGTACCATGTAACCTATCATCCAAAATGGGTGCAGAACACTAAAAACCTAACAGAATCAGGTGGTTATCCCGGTGCTCCACTTTTGAGTTTTGCATGGATTTCTGTTGATTATTTAGCCCAAATAAAGTTGCGGAAAGTCAGGCCAGATGTGGATTATAGTTCGGCACTCAGATTATTTCCCACCTTCCTGGTTGGTAAGTCAGAAGTTAACAATAATTAGGCCTTTCACCATTCTGTATACCATTGTTCAAATCAGCATATTAGTTTTGAGCAGCTAAGTCAATGTTCTGCCAATATTGGTGGAAAAACATTGGAATGTTTTATACAAATAGCAGTGTTTCTCCAAGTTTCGAGGACTGGGGAATGAGTTTCCGGAGACACTGAAAAATTTCCAAAATTTTGAGAACGACGGGGATGATGGGGGCATACCTATTTAATTCTATATAAATTAAAATTAACACTGCTGTAGATGCTTGAAAATGAGATTTGATAAAAAATCTGCTTATAAATTTATATCAGTGCTGTAAATGATTACAATGATACAGAAATGGGAAAATGCAAATGATGAAATGAGAAATTGTAGTGGGCTACAGTAAATAGACATAAATTAAACGTTTTTATGCTAAGAAGGCTTGTTGGGGACCACACAAGACAAGGATTTTAGAAAAATTCAAAAAACTCAATGCTTTTTTAATTTTATTTTGCATTTGAAAAAGTCTGTCCTGGCACCCCTTTCTTGTTCCTAAAATGGGGGGATTTTCCCCGCGCACAGGGGTGCCCTTGGGATGGAGAGGGCATTCTATCCCTGACCCTGCGTCCTCTTTTGAGGAAATAGAAAGAAAACAGGGGAATCCATCCCCATGGAACACTGATAAACAGCCATTGCTCAGCAAGGCCATTCTACCATTATATATGTCCCAACTCTTTTGTTACATTGTTACTCGAGATATTTTATTCACTCTTGTTACCATTGTTGGTTGTACTTGAATCCACTGGACCTATTTTTTCCATTTTTTTTTTCCTTTTTTTCAGTGGATCCATACTATATCCAAATTTATCAAATTTAATATATAAATAAGATAAATTTTTTATATTTTGGATTAGTTTGCGGGCTGTTTTTGCTATTCAGATTTTATTATTTATTATTCTGTTTGTTTCTTTTACTAACGCTTAAACAGCCAGTTCGTTGTTTGTTATTTGGGGGTTTTGACTCCAAAACTACAAACGAGCCAGCTTTTTAATTTTAGACCATAGTATATGTTGTCGACAGACCTAAGACAAAGGCGATAAATAATATAAGGCTGCCTTTGTTTATCAGATAATAGGCATGGTTATTTTCATTGATGTTCCAAAACTATTTGAATAATTAATCAAATGTAAGATGTCATTCCATTGAGCTGACATGATTAGAAGTGGATTATAGGACAAAGTTGTAATAACCATCTTTAGTGACTACCAATTTATTTAGAACCTTATCAAATTATAGCAATGATAATAACTATATATATTATTGTTGTACAATCTTGCACTGAATAAGATAAGCTCACATAACAAGACAAATCTCTAAACCCAAACCTAATCCTCAAGGTTTCATTAGAGATGGCCCTATCTACGTATCTCTTTTTGGGAATTAAAAGCACCATAGTTCACATGTTGAAATTGAAAGAATTCAACCATACAATTGATGAGATCTTTGATCTCAAGCATTAATTGAGTTAATGATCCTAATTAAATCCACATTTACTAGTATGATAACCAATGCATTCTAGTCAAATGTTTGCTCCATGCTAACATCAATGTACAAATACACACCAATACATATAGTGACCAACTTATACATACATAACATTTATACAAAGTGATTATCTCATGCACATAAAACATGTATGTGACATGAATAACTCATGCATACATCACATATACATAGTGGGACTAACTCATGGATGCGTCATATACAAAGCGACCAATTACTAAAAAGGAAGTGGTTGCAGCTTTACTACAAACATATTCCCCTTTGCTTGGTTCATTAACATATACGACTTCCCTAATAAGGCATCCCATACTACACTATGGGTCCTATCCTTTTTTTATATATCAATGCCAACTATGATGATGAGGCAAGCATCCCATATTGTTGTCATCACGGAAAGGTCACAAGTGTAACAATGCATATCACAAAAGGCCATTAATAATATTTCCATAACCCACTAAGCTTCCAATTCATCTTATAATTGAATAAACATAATCAGGATCTCACAAGGTTTTAACTCACCTAAGACTAGTGTATATACTATCAATCAACTAAACTAATCTAAAAATCAAAACCTTGAGAACCATACCTTAGTTAGACACTATGATTTTTAAGTTCAGAAATGAAAGCAATTAGAAAATGCAACACATAAGACAATAAACACCACAAGATACCTTGGGAAAACCCTCCAACTTGAGGGGAAAAACCCAACAAATATATCGCTTATATATTTTAGATTAAGAGCAAAAATCTGCTTACAACTCAGGCCCAACACAAGGCCGAATTTGATACAATGAGTATTGGCATCTCTCCTAGATGCGAAGACACTGTATGAATGTGTTTCTCCTTGCATTCGATCTGCTGCACTTATGATAATCCGTTGCTCAAGATGAAGATCTACTACACATCAAGATAATGACTTGTTGCTCAAGTGCGAACTTCTTCAAGGAGTGCAAAAATGATGAAAATGAACTTGATCATCAAATGAGAGATCATCACCTTATATTTATACAAATCATTTTGATAACTGTAGGTGGAAGCCTCATGAAATAAATAGGCTAATGGATAAAATTAATGTGTCTTAGTTATCTCAATCAAATATGGTGTGGTGTGGCTGTCTTGTGTTATGTAAGACATATCGTGTCTCAAGACCATTCTCATTCTGATCAGGATCAATCCAGGGCACTGCATTCTCCACAATACCAAGCTTGTCTCGAAAGTACACAAAATTTACTCTAGAGAGAGGCTTGGTGAGAATATTTGTCGTTTGCTCATTAGTGCTAATGTACTTCAACTGGATCGCTTTCCTCAATACCATATCTTTGATATAGTGGTATTTGATCTCAACATGTTTGGTTCTGTCATGAAACATTGGATTGGCAGAAAGCTTTACACAACTTTGATTATCACAATGAATGACAATCAGCTCCAACGATTGTCCAAACAATCCTGTAAGGAGCTTTCAAAGCCACACTGTTTCTCGAGTTGCCACACAAGCTGCAATATACTCAGCCTTTGTGGTGCTCAGTGCCACTGAAGACTACTTCTTGCTGCAGCAGGAGATCATTGCAGACCCCAAACCAAAACAACATCCAGAGGTGCTCTTCTGATCAGTGACACAAGTTGCCCAATCAGAATCAATATGTCCATGCAGCTTCAAGTCCACACCAGAAGAATATCTCAAGCCATGCCCAACTATGCCTTGCAAGGATGTCAAGATATGCTTTGTTGCAACTAGATGTATTTGCCTTAGTTCACACATGAACTGACTAATTGCACTCACTGCATGGCAAATGTCTGGTCTAGTATCAATGATCCAATCAACTGTCTGTACATAGTAGGATCCACCAGATCTGAACTAGCTGCAACCTCTTTTAACTTCTGAGAATTGGTTTCCATCAGTGTAGACAAGGATTTGCAATCCATCATACCAAATCTCTTCAAGATGTCTATAGGATACTTTCCTTGACTTAGAATGATCTCATTAGGCCTCCGCCATACTTCTAATCCAAGAAAGTAATACATATATCTAAGATCCTTCATCTCAATTCAGAAGCTAACTCCTTGCATTTGATAATGAGATGTTTTTCTCCAATAAGAAATAGATCATAAACATAAAGAACCAAGATTAATGCCTCACCATTAACTACTTTAAAGTATAGGTTTGAATCTGCATCATTCTTGAAGATTGATATTCTTCAGCCATGGCATCCTTCCATACTTGCTGACTTGATGCTTCCTCAACACTGGAAGGCTCAACTTTTAGGATATGGCCCATTAATATAACATAACTTGGAAACTGTTGTCGTCTTTTGCTTTCTAGGAGCTGCAAACCTTATTGCCTCTTGCATTGTTTTCCTAGCCCATAGAAGTCTCTTTCAACCAATAACAATGTCTGTAGGTCCATTAGTAGGTTCCAAAAGGCTTAGCTGGATCACCATCCTCTTTTGGTTCAGTAGACTCCCTCTGAGCCTCCACGTACTTGCATCAACCTTCTGACCTCCTTGTCCAAGATTGTTTGCAACGCTTGCCTTAGAGAAATGGTTTCTAACACACACCTTTGTAGAGATTCAGGGCTGTCCTCTTCAACCTCATCCCAGATCAATCTATTCTGAATAGATTTGCAAAGCTACCAATGTTAAATCTAGGTTGATTGTCATGAGCAAATCTGATCTCAACTGCTGAAGAGGATATTCAAGGATTTAGCATTAGGTCTTGCAACATTTCAACCTTCACTTCTTCTCTGTGAGACATAGAACTCCCTCTGAAGGTTAATTTCTCCTCTTCGAAAAGACTGATCACAATGACAACTTGAATAGGTTTTTCCTTTTTGAGAGTTGTCTTCAGCCACCAACTCAATCCCAAGGCTGCAAGTTGTGTCTCCATGTTTCAGCCTACAAGATGCATCAAGCTCTTCTTCTCTTGAAAACAATCTCTTACGCTTCTTGGTCCGTCCTGAAGACATTAAGAAGAGATTATTAATAGTTCATAGACCTCAACTATCTTGAAGAGAAATACCAATGCTAGAAGGATACATGATTGACTATCTCAATGTTATAGCATGAATTAATGACTACATAACAAATTCATGAACATTATTCAACCATGCAATACTTATCTCATTGAAATCAAGATCCTGTATGCAGAGAATAAGGGATTGATATCCTCAAAGAACAATATGCTCTCTCTGTCCTTTCAGTGGCATCGATTGCTGCAAGTCATCCCTTCGCTTTGAGCTCCAGGTGTTGTCGACCTTGCATAGATACCATGATAGGTAACTGTTGTCCTCAGATTTCCACATCCAACGCTCCCTGACACTTCTAGCATCTACAATTTCTTCTTTGACGGCCAGATGAGTATATAACCAATAATCTGTTTTCAGGAGGACCCATCCAACACAAAGCATCGACAATGATAAATGTTTCCAGGATATAAATCCAGGTGTGAGCTCGATATCAAATTATATATTCTTCAGCTAACATTAGTCCTGTGACATCTCCAATATGCGACTCCCTTCAATAATCATCGATGGTTAAATGCAAGAATACAATTATCGACACTATGGAGCATCATTGTTTGTCTGGATTGGCGACAATCTTATTGATGCGTCGATCATTCTTCTTAATTTTCCTTTGACCGGCTTCTAGCTCCAATGCAATGAAATCGTGGCACAAAAGAATATTGTGAATACGACTACATCACTAAAAGGGGTAGCTCGATATCTCCCAATGATAATGTATGTAATGCAAGCTCCAGTAAAACCATTTGCCACAATAACCAGAATAATGTACATCTTCAATAGTTTGATTAATCGAATAATATTCCTGCATACAAGTCTCGATCCTCCACACTTAATCGGTTCTACTCGGACATAAATAGAGCTCCACACCTGAATCTGCCTTTATTTACATTCTTTGACTTTTCCACAACTCATGAATGCCTCTGAATTACTCCCAAACCCAAGCCTATTGCCGTGATGATGGATCCAAACTCTTCTCATGGGAATGAATAATGTGATTTGAAGAGTGACGCTTAGAGTCTTCTCCCGATAGTGTCTCCAGATGTACTCGCACTAGCTTGGAGACGGTTCATGGTATGCGCACACCAGATACAAACACTAAGAACTGGAGATCCGACTTGCGGGCCTGTGAGACTGGCTATAAATCGCCCTCCCGACTGGAGTGATCAAAAAAAAGGAGGAAGTGATGAACAAGACACATAAACATCATTGTGAATATACTGCCCATAAAACATAAGATTAAATCCTCCATGCTCCTATGAGTTTCGATTAAATCATGCACATAACTGTTCTCCATCGCCTGGAAAATCATCTGACATAATCAATGATTCAAGCTACTGCCTAGCCATCTCAGGGGATATGACTTTCATGGCCACCATAAAGATTGCTTAACAAGTCTGATCGGATCTTCATATAAACCTGCTCTAATACCATGTTATTTTTAAGTTCAGAAATGAAAGCAATCAGAAAATGCAGCACATAAGACAATAAACACCACAAGATACCCTAGGAAAACCCTCCAATTCGAGGAGAAAAACCTAGCAAATATATCGCTTATATATTTCAGATTAAGAGCAGAAATCTGCTTAAAACTCAGGCCCAACACAAGGCCGAATTTGATACAATGAATATTGGCATCTCTCCTAGATGCGAAGACACAATATGAATGTGTTTCTCCTTGCATTCAATCTGTTGCACTTATGATAATTTTCTGCTCAAGATGAAGATCTGCTACACATCAAGATAATGACTTGTTGCTCAAGTGGAAACTTCTTCAGGGAGTGCAAAAATGATGAAAATGAACTTGATGATCAAATGAGAGATCATCACCTTATATTTATACAAATCATTGTGTCTCTTCATGTAGGTCGGCCTCATAAGAAAATAACAATAATTAAATAAATTATAATTTATTTAATGAGGTCGATCCTATTTATTATTTAATTATTCACAATAATTAAATATTATAATATAGTGCCAAGTGAAGTGCCTCTTCAATTTTAGTTATCTCAATAAAATAAATAGTCGATAGGCTATATGCAATTTTATGTCTTGACTCAAGGTTGGAAGGATGAGCCCGAAGTTGCTATAACAT
The DNA here is from genome assembly GCA_007115665.2 of Sequoiadendron giganteum. Classification (NCBI taxonomy): domain Eukaryota; kingdom Viridiplantae; phylum Streptophyta; class Pinopsida; order Cupressales; family Cupressaceae; genus Sequoiadendron; species Sequoiadendron giganteum. The sequence goes on from CM021108.1 coordinate 87,870,694, forward strand.
CAACAAACACCATAGTGAAAGCAAACACATTCTTTTTGATACACCAATGCTAATATTGAATTCTTGAGATAGGTAGCTCCTAACATCTATCACCTAGATGCAATTGATGAAAGGCATTAACTCCAAAATCACGTAGCTCCTAGCATTTATCACCTACATGCTACTAGTGAAAGTTAGCTAACCCTATGATACAATTGGATACTTCTTTTGCTAGAGCACTCTCCTTGACTCCTATCATATTGGGGCAACAATAATCTTATCTATAAGAAAGTCATAGGTTTTACAATTTCAGTGATCACCTTAGGATGAGTGGGACAAGCTATTGTAAGAGAGCAATTATCCTCTACCTATGCCCTCATAGGGTCCCTTTCTCAACCTTGGTTGTGATGCCAAAAATGTATCTTTTATCAATTTCGATTCAGGATTGTGACATTTGAGAAGGTACACGAACATTGATCTAAAACATATTGTTAAAATGGTTTACACCTTAGACTAGTTAATCTAGTCACAATACTACATAGAGGGGTCCATTAACCCCTACACAAGGTCATCTTCGTCTTGGGGTTAAAACTACTAAAACAAGTGTAACACGTTGAACCCACATGAGCTAGCTTCTATTTGAGCACAAATACATAAACAAGTACAATTCATAGAACAATCTCAAAGACCTTTCACTTCATTTAATTGCTAGTTAGAAGCAAATTGTTTATTAAACAAAAATCAAACCCGCCGTAATTATATTAGACAATATTCTACTTATGAGGACATACCATTTACTTTTTACCAATCATAAAGCTTCACATAAATTATCCACCAAACTAATATAAAGAAAAAATGCCATACCATATTTGGTAATATTTACCATTAGTTCTTATAGTTGGCAAACATTATCCTAAAGAATTGCATCCTAAACACAAATCTGAATAAATATTTAGAGGAGGTTGATCATCCTTAAAGATTGAGTTATTTACACCATCAAATCATAATAGCTTAATTTAGCATCATCCTCAAATGCAAAGTTAGTAAGTATTTGTAATTCATGCATAGATATGTCATGGTTGAGATTATCATGCTCTCATTTCCTAGAAGAATAGATTTTATTAGTGTTTTGAGGCTAACCTACATCTTCCCATACCTATCATTAAGCCAAGACATAATGTCATAGTGTCCAACACACAAAATTGATAATTTTAGTTTAGACTAGTCTAGAGGCCTTCTCACACATTTACATTAGAGAAAACGACAATGACAATGACTAAAAATTCATTGAAGATTGAAGTACATTTTGGAAATCCAAATCATCCAAGATTGAAGATGATGAATTGTCTTTTATTTTCTTAAACATGTATAGTGGGGAGATATTAATTAGAAGGTGAGTTCACAATCATCTAATGCAATTTCAGCCTCAAGCTGAAACATATTAAAGAGGGAGAGATAATCAAGTTTAGGAATAAACCCAACCCTTGCATCTATTCCTTAAACTCTCCCTTATATACTTGAATCATAGGGGCATTCTTCACCCAAGTACTGCCTACATAACCTCTACCAAACAAGATCGAAGTCCCATGTTGTTCTTTGAGGATTTCATCTATTAGAATGACAACTCACACTTCTCGAGTTAAGACAACTTGTAACAATGCTAGACATCACCATTTTGTTACATGCATCAACAAGGTATATGCCTTGGGGACTCCTAAGCTTGGTAGACAATTTCCCTAAAGAAATCAATGATGTGCTTAGCAAAGGAAGATCATGTAAACAAAACACAACACAAACATATATGATCTTACTTGAATGAATTAGTTAAAGTTCCTAAGATGGCCATTACTAGGAGCAAGGTCTTTGAACCACCTCTACATACAAGGGTCCCAATTATCAACCATCTTTACTTAGCTAAGTATTGAAATATCAACCTTCTTAAATGACACACCTTAGATAAAATGAACTTATCAAGATAAATTGTTCGAATCAATCTTTGTGTTGCAATTATGCATAATAGCATAGCCAATATACCAATATAAAATAAATCTTGTTATATCATATCCCAAGGTAACAATAGTCAAAATAAATTCACAATGCAATAATTATGCAAAATCCCCAACATGGCTCCATGTGAGGTCCTATTATAATATGAGTCAATGATATCAAGTATCATAATCCTATTATGTTATGAGGTCATTCTTGAAAAAAGATAACATACATCAACAAAGCCACATAAGAATAATCTAAACTTCAAGGGATATACAACAATAATTAAATTGGCTTAAGCATGATAAATGCCTAGGTCATACTTAAGACAACAAGGAATAGTGTATATGTTAGGTCACAATATGAAGATATACACCCAATAATTTGTAATATTAATAATCTTGGACCCTTTGGTGCAATCACATATTCTTATATTGGTAAAATTCATGGTTTAGATAGCATTTGCACTTGATAATTATACTAAATATGACCTTGATGGCAGTAGTAAGTGATTCCATATAGCAATGTAATGCCCTTGGTTGAATCTTGGTTGGTATTCCTCCATCGTGCTGGAAGGTGAGTACTTAAATCATATGGTGGGGCCAATAGTCAAGTGTCCATGAGGGGGTTAACCTGTGGTGGCACTTTGGTGGGAAAAAAGCCCCACCCTTAATGCTAGTTGGTACCATTCACTAATAGTTTGGGATTTTGGTGTAGTGGTCACTTAGCTTAGTATCAAACTCAAGGTCTTGAGGTCGAGCCATGTAGAGTGTGGTGGGCTTGTATTGTCCTTGGCTAAACCTTAGTAGAAATTCCTCTATTGTGCTAGCGGGTATGTACTTGAATTGGATGGTGGGGTTGGCAACCACATGTCCATGAGGAGATTCCCCTGTTACAACACTTAGGTGGGAAGAAATCCTCACCCTTAACGACAGTGGATGCCATTCACTAATAGTTTAGGCTTTAAGAATAATGGTTGCTTACCTAACTTGTAATGCCCTTGGCTAAACCTCAATAGATATTCCTTTGTTGAGCTAGCGGGGGTGAACTCAAATCAAATGGTGGGGCCAACAATCACATGTCCACAAGGGGATTCACTTGTAGTGGTGTTCTGGTGCAACAAGAACTCACCCTTAAAGCCAATGGGAACCATTTAGTAATAGTCTAGGATTTTGGCATATGTAGTGTATTGAGATGAATCATTAAATAAAATTTGGTTCTTAACCTTCCACAAACACTTACTAGTTGAATAATGACACTATCATGCCCTATTATTTAATCAAATATTAGACAACTTAGATTTAAATTATCGTTAATACATCGACAATCTCATTACACTTTGATCAACAATGACAACGTAACATTTGACATTTTTATGACAATGAACATGCAAATATATATGTAATTCTCACTCTCTTTCCTAGTACAATAATGATCATATTACATTTAAATGATAGCAATAGCATTGCAATTCATACTAACAATAGTGGTAAATTGAATCAATACAATACAATCAAAGTTCATGTCTAATGAATCTCAAATTTGAAGCTCTATATGAGATCACCCTCCAAAATCACTAGGATTTTTGTCCAAGGATTCCCACACTTGAAAACAAGTGCTCAAAATGGATTCTAAAAGGAATTTGGTTAAGTGTAGATAATGTCCCTTGAATGAATGCCTTCACCTGTTTGTATTTGCCACAACAATAATGGGTCAACCGCAATGTAAACCCACAACTCCAAATTTGAACAATGATTATGGGCATGCAAAAGTCTCACTTTTGAAAGTTATGGGGCCAAAATCAACCATTAATGGCATTATGACACATTTTGGGGAATTATGGAGGGAACACAAACAAAGGTGAAAATACCATGGATCAGGGGTTGAAGGTTCCACAAGACTCATACCACAAGTTGAGGCATTGTGAGTTGAGCAATAGGTGAGCCAATAAAGATAGGTTCAAAATTCCAACAAATACAAAGGAAGAATGGAGAAGGATGGAAGGCATGACAAGATAAAGAAGTCCAAAGGTCCAACAAGGACCAAGGAAAGGTTGGATTTAGAAGGGAAAGCATGCCAAGATGAGGAACTCCAAAAATTTGATGACTAACAAACACTTAGAAGATGGAGCATGCCTTCAAACTTAGAGAATTTGAGGACCTTATTTAAACACTAGGGGAAAGAAGATGAAGAATATGCACACAAAAATGGACTAGGGAAGATGCAAAAAATATGAAATAGGAAAATTTGGTCCATAACATGGATTATTATGAAAAGGGTCCACATGTCATTTGAACAATGATATTTTTTCAAATCAACACTTATACTTAGATTTTAGTTGGCATCAAGGGATCCCAAGTCAATCATGTAGATCATAAATATGTATAACTAGTGAACTTGACCAAAGTCAACGCATGCTACATTTAGGGAATAAGAAACAATGTTTGCATATTTAATCCAATCAATTTGAATAACATAAGAACATTGTATATGCCTAAGTTCTATTTTAGCACAACTCACCTACTCATGCAACTACATTACAACTATACAGTGGAATAAAAGAACAACTCATCTAATAACTTGAGTTCTTTGAGAAGACCACCCCTTAACTTGAAAATGACTCAAAAATTCACATTTTTACCCAAATTGTGAAAACACAACATTTATCTTTATGTTTACATAAAAATATAAATAATCCAGTATTACAGATTGAGATCATAATAAAGATTGATTGTTGGTCTAATATTTTACCCCAATGTAAGAACCCAAATTTCTAAAACATGTTTCAAGCATTAACACAAGTCATCCAAAACTGAGGTAACATAACATAAATATGAACAAACTTAGATACACTTTAACATGATGCTTTGATATTGAATTACTGCAATAAATTTTCTCTTGACTTGCTTGATTTCTTGATAGTGCTCTTGATTTCCAATAATTGAGAGATATTGCTTGTTAGTTTTCAAATGATGAAATGACTAGGTATTTATACACAATTATTCTAATTTCTCAAAAATTAAATCCTGATAGCCAACATCGGACATTTGAAATTTAAATAATAAAATGTTGGCTCCTACATATTAAATTTTCGAGGAAAAATAGGGGGACCAAGTCGCCCTAGTCAACTTGATCCTGACCTTATTTTGTGGGATATAAGGTGTCAGGGGCAAAAGATTAAATGTTTATTTCGATTTTGTAAATGGGTTTTCTTGATAAATGTCCAAATGGGCTATAAAATGCAAAATTTAGGATATTAGGTGTGTGATTAGCTTCATGCATTTAAATTGTCATGGGTGATAATTTACAATACTATAGAAACACAATGTGGTTTTCCATGAGCCAAAAGCATTAGCCTAAGGCCCTTGTATGACAATACTAAAATCTCTAAATCCATACTCATTTGATGGTTCACCATTTTGAATCTTGCAATGAAATTCTGTTGAAGATATTGTTGACGTAGGTGTTAAGATTTTCCTTTAGATCTAAGAGAAAAAAAACTTGGCAACAATACCAAGCATATGTTGACCCTTAAGGAAGCTCAAAGCAAGAAGAATTACTATAAAAAATAGAAGCCCTACTTTGTTTAGATTGTCTAGTCAATCAACTTGTTACTAGCAAGGGGCTCAAGTAACTAGTACATGACCATGAGCACCAAGTTGAAGGAGGTAGTGTTGGGGTGAAACCATTTTAGTCCACTTATATATGTACTCATCTACAATAATTCTTTAGTGGAAGAATTGTCATGAGAATCACCCATAGGTAGTAATTATATACATTAATATTAGGATTATTGAGCTTCCTGCTACATTTAGTGTTC
>CM021108.1:87876581-88244093 GCA_007115665.2 Sequoiadendron giganteum
TATCATTTTGAGTTGTGGATCTCAGACAAAGGTATTTTGATGTTCGTACTATCTTATCCAAGACTCATTAGGGTGCACATTCACTGGTGCATGAATTAGGAGATCCAGTTTATTGATTTTTTGTATAGAGAGTCGACTTGGTAAATATAGTGAATATATTATGTTGTGGATGTTTAAGGAGTAATTGTTTAAAATTTTTTGTGTTCGAACATGTTTATTTGGGTCCTCGATATGCTATGGCCGATTTTGGATGGTGCGTATTAAAAATAACCTGTGGATTAAGCCTACGGTTGGAAAATACCTTATGTTTTATTGAAGTCGACATATGGTTGATCAAATCCTTTGTTGTAGATATATATAAGTGATCGATTATATCATTTTCATATAGGAGATGAAAAGTGTGTTAGTGTTTGATACAAAATTTAGAGGGATAGTAGGGTGAATTCACTTGTGCAAGGATTTATGATGCAAATTGTAGAGCAAAGCAGAAGAGTAGAATCAAATAGAAGGTTATAAATTGACTAATGTGCTTAACGAGAACTATTCTCAGGAATTTACATATGCTAATTCATAGTTCATCACTTGTGTTGTCTTTTGACACTGATTGTAAGACAATGAGCCTTTTTGTTTTGAGCAGTGAGCTCTAGGCAGTGATCCTAAATGCAAGTGCATTCCCATTTTGTAAAACTTATATTTGAGTACTCAAATTATGGATTGATCTCCATCGTGGTCTTTCCCTTAACAGGGTTTCCACATAAAAATTCTTGTGTTATGGTGTGTTGAATGATTGCTTTGTGTGTTTGCATCCTTCCCTTGGTTTAATGTTGAAATGGTTTAAATATGAAATTAATAAAGTTTAATATTTATAGAACACTAATCCACCCCCCCTCTCAGTGTTCCCCGATTCCAACACATCCTTCCCCCTACGATGATCTAAAGTAGAAATTTGATGACCTCTTGGTTGACCAGTGTTAAGGGGAGACCCTATTCTTAATATTTAGATTAGATATGTGTGTGATGTGATGTGTTTCCCCCATGATTGTGATATGTGTTCTTGGATGACCCTTGCCAACCCTATTGGGGACGATGCAAAGTGTTGGGAGAATTTAGGCTTCCCTTCCATGTTGACCCATTTTTTATTTTTACTTTGTCTTCCATTCATTCTTCCTAATCTGGTTGGGGATTGATGATCTTTCACCTCTCACCATGCTTACCTATTATATATATAAATAAAGGCAGATTTGACCCCGCGAGACCAGATCCCCTTGTGCCCTTTGTTCGTGTTCATTTCTATTTTCTTTTATCTTTCTCTCTTCTTTGCTTGATTTGTCCCTTTCATGTGTGACAATGCCACCTATACATTACAATGGTCTCTATAAAATACATTCATTGCCAAATGAATCTTTTCTCAAGACCCTTCACACACTTCTTTGTTAGAATTGCATTCTAGACTTGAAACCTAATAGAACATGTGTCCTTCATCACAGGTTCATTAAGAAAGGACTCAAAAACATTTCTATGAAGTGATAACACATTTTATCTTCTCCTCACATGGGGGCATGTCCTTCCTTTCAAATTACTTAATGAAGTGAACATCTTTCAAAAGGACTCCTTAATGTTGAATCAATTCGAGAAAGAAGACACTAGCTTTCGAGTAGCGCGTCCCTTGAGTGGACCCTTTCCTTTCACATCGGGCTCCCAAGGGACCCCCTTCGAAATCCTTTACATCTTGCGTCTAGCCTAGGGGCAGCCCGACTAGATCGGTTTCACATATTTACGTCTAGCCCAGAGGTAGCTCAACTAGACCCACTTTGCAGCCTGACTAGACTTTACTCTTCAAACAGTGCATCCCTTGAGTGGACCCCTCTTCCTTTTGAAGGGTTCCCAAGGGACCCCTTTTAAATTATTCCAACTTGGTGATGGTCTGTGTGACTGTCTGTTCACTAACCTATGTGGCCGCTTCCTGACGTGTTCTATTTGCAGGTAAAAATGACGTCATTCTTGACTCTGTGGAGTCCCCTTTGCTCGGTCTCCCTCATGTGAGATTTCTTGGGGGATACCTTCCTTGCAGGTATGCGGGTCTGTAAGGCACTTTCCTAGTTTCCTTCATGTGATATTTCTTGAAGAATACCTCCCTTGCAAGTTCGTAGGCTTGTGAGGTGCTTTCATTCTTCAACTTTATAGCTTCGCACAACTATGAAGTCATTTCATGCACTCGAGTTCGCTAGACCGCACTATGCTTCCTCGTCACTATAGGTATACATCTCTAACCTTACTACTCTACTTTACCAAAACACTCATCAATATTTGTGCTCATTAAAGTGGGGGAAAAATGTATAAGAGTGAATTTTCACCCCTAACACAAATTCCCCTTTCACCCCTTTACACTTTAAAAAAACCAAACTCGAGGCTTAATTTTGCATAAGCTTGTTATTCACATCACACTTGGCGCCTTGTTTGTGTGTCGATGGAGGTGTTTCTATCGAGGATGCCTGCATGGCACGCAAACATTCATGCAGTTCACTTACATCCCTGGAAAATTCCTACGGTTGGAGATTGCAGAAACGTTACACTTCCTATTGGAGGTCGAAGTGTAATGCCTTTCTTTGGTTGGTCTATCCAAATATGGCCATTTCTTGATCTCCTTTCTTCATATTCTTCATTCCTTCATCCACTTTCAAGCTTATAAGATCTTCTACACAAGTTCACACCATCTCTCCATACTTTGAGCATTCACTTCAAGCTTTGTAGCAACATCTCACACTTCATAGTAGAAATATACCACTCCATCACTTCGATAGAGCAAGTGTAGGAAAAATCCATTGCAGTAGAGGCTTGAGTTCCTCTCATCTTTCTCCTCCACTAGCCTTGAGTGTTTTGGACGGAGGTGGTAAGCTCCTCTCATCTTCTCTATTGTTTGGTTGAGCAAGCATGTACTATTTTGTACTGTATTTTGTATACTTTCCTTGTATTCCTTATTTATCACACTATTTCTATCGTTGCAATCTTGGTTGTCCGTGGAGGTGGAAACACCAAAATGGGGGTTTGATTGAGGAAAACCCCTATACAACCCCCCAACATTTTCCCTCTTTGTTGTGTGTAGGCAGAGAAATCTTGGAGCAAGCTGGCGAAAGGATTATTGTGTGAGATCATCTTTGTCACCTTGGTAGTAATCTATCTTCTTTATCATGTTCACCTTTACATTTTGTATTTCATCATCTTATTTCATACCTTTAGATGTTCTTAAACTAAGTCGATAGTCTGTCCTTTGGAAGTTAAATCTTGTCTCATTGGTTTTCTGGTCGTATGGACGCCAGCACGCCTGTGAGATGCTAGCGTGTCACGCTGTCATCCTAGAACCGTGCTTCTGCCCTCAGACAAGGAGCTATCTGAGATACATATTTGACTCTAAAAGACCGAATCGCCTAGTCCCCTTTCAACTCTCGGGTTTGCAGATTGGTCTAAGGACTTTATAATCCTCATCATTCTCATCCCATATATCCTAACATCCTTACAAACTGAGGTAAGTTAGGGCAGCCATACTGCTTTCGGTCTTTTGTGACCTGGGGCCTTGCAGTGGTTGATCCCACTCTCTTATAGTTGGCCAAGTGTGGATTCTATCCTTTGTGTTGCCATCAAGATTTTTGTTTATATATTTTTAACTCATGTCTACTTGGGCTACATCATCACCTCCTATCACCTCTATACCAAATCTATTTGACAATCAATAATAATGCCCCTCTTTGTCCTCTCCACTTTGGCCAATATTCATTGATATTATTAAATGATATTGATGTCCCCCTATGCCTAGAAAATATTTTGTGTACACAAAATTTTTTCAGATCATTTTAATTTGTTGATGAATGTCCATACCTTGTTCCAAAAATCCTCATCTGACTCCTTTCCTTCCACCAACTTCTTTCATGTTTCCCATGCCTCATTACTTGCCTCCCTTCAACTCACGAATATCATTTAAAAAAATTTATGCCTTGCCTCATTCAAGTTTTCTTTTGGCTTTGATAGATATCCCTATCCTGCTATGGTGAGGGATATGAAAAAAGTTTTGAGATCACAAAATGCGAGAATATTGAAAATATTTGAAGCCTACAAACAATCTAGTTTTGATGAGCAGTTGATACACAAATCTAGGTAGGTTTTTTTACAATAATTTGAACCCTTTTGACGTAGGCACCTAAAAAATTTGATTCCCTCGAAATAAGCTAAAATTTTAGCATGAAATAATTAGAATTTATATAGATAATAAGTAGCGATAAATTTAAAAAATAATTGTGTCTAAGAAACTTGACAAAATAATAGATCAAAGCAAATTTATGAAATTTAACTGGTATCTCATAAAATAGTACTTCGTCTCGATTTTATCTTAATTTTAAATATGCTCAATCTATTTCACTCTTAAATAGATATTCAAAAGGGACCTTCACTCATATGAGGAATCATGTTATTCATAAGAGTTTGGATGGACCAAAACAATTTGATTTTACTAAATCTAGAATGAGGGACTATTTTTTTCAAAGCTTGAAAGTTTTAAATGTAAGCTGAATCCAATTTATGCACATGTTTTCCCTCAAAGTCACGTAGTTATTTTCACTTATATTTAAATGATTGATAAAAATATCTTTTTATTGGTTCTCATTATTGGTTTTCATACCAAAGAAAGATAATGCCTTATATTTTCATACTTTCCATCAACTTTCAGTATGTGATACTGTGTATACTTAGGTGGCTAGATAATTGATAATAGATTAAGATATTTCCTTCCATTGACAAATCTTTGAAGAACATGGTGATTTCATCACTGTAAGATAGATCTTAGAGCCTTTTATCAGTGAGCTACTAAAATAAATGGGGTATGCTTATTAATTAATATATAAATAAACTAGATATATGATAGAATGATCTTGGATTTTTTGATAAGATTTTGGAAATATTTTAGTTTTTGGATGATTGGAGATGTTTGGAAAGAGGTTACCACACATCTCCACATTTCTCATTGTTGATCAATCTGAGTGCAGCTAGGCACTTCAAGGTGTGTTGGGTTTTAAGGCAAGGGAGCCCTTTACCCCAATTATACCTTTCCTTCTTGCAAGGTGAAAGAGATTTGAAGGAATACCAGGAGGAAGGCATTTTGAAGTGCGTACAAGTCTCCAAAATATAATAAACATAACAAGTCTAATTTTTGGATGATAAAATTTTGTCATAGAGAGATCTATTGATAAAGCTGCATCTATTATGCTCCTCTGAGAAAACAACACAATATCTAGGATAATTAATGTGAAATAAAAAAATGCTTTTTGTACACCAGAGAAGTTTTTTAGTCTCACCTTTGCAAAACCATGGAGTTTAAAAGATCATTTCCATGTAATTATTGAAGTAATGTCTATGGTAGAAATCAATGTCTACTTCTTGGAAGGATAAGTAAAGTTGTCAACATGAGAGAGCTAGTTAAGGCCTCTATGCAAGCTGTTCTAATTTACACTTATTAACTATAGCTCACTTGTATGTTTTCAATGAATGGAAATTCAAAACCTCTTATTTTTTGGAAAAACATACTTTAGTAAGACTAAGATAATGGGATAATCAATATACAGTTTGCAGATCTGACATTGCAATTTTTATCCAATTGGAAGAGGATAACATGAACAATCTAATGGACAACCTTCAATACTTTTTGCAAAGCATTAGGGGCAAGAATTTGTCTTGCTAAGTCTTGCGTGTTGGGATGGGATGAAAACCCCCTAATTGGCTAGCAAGGGTCAACCTACAATGGAGAGGGCCACATAAATAGGTAATATATCTTGGCATACCATTTGCTATTGAACCTAACATGAAAGATATGTGGATTTGGATCAAGGAAAAAATTGAGAGGAAGATTGATATGTGGAAAAAACAATATTTGTCTCTATCAGGAAGAATACAAGTTTGTCAAAAAATATTGTCATCCTATAGCATCTATTTTGCTTCAGTATGGTTCTATAATTTTTATCAAATCAAAGAAATCCAAAAAAGGATCAAGAAATTCCTATGGTCTGATGGAAAAGGAAATAGGAAAAAACATGTTAAGTGGGTAAGGTGTTCCATTCACAAAGCAAAATGTGGGCTTGGCTTAAAGGAATTGAAACTAATAGGTATTGCTTTGGCATCCAAGTTAGTAATCGGAGCACTAGATGGAGAGGACCCTTGAAAGGTCCTCATAAGGAAAAATATTCAAATTTCAATTCCTAAGTAGGTTAAATCCTGAAACTTCTCCCCTTGTGTGATATCCTTAGTAGCCCTCTCCTTATATCTCTCGTAGTCTCAAATTTTCTTAAAACTAGTTGAAAGGCATGGGAGTATGTAAAGAAAAACATCACCAATTGTCATTTCACCAAGTGTAATAATAACATTATTCTAGCTCACAAGTCTATTTGGTGGAACCTAGAACATAGAGGCAGGCCCCTGGCCTTAATCCAAGGATGCTTGACCAAATGATGGGATAAAAAAGGAATCAAATTCTTTAGTGACATTCTAGTAAATGGTAACCTTAAAATTTGGGCTGTATTAAGCATTGAATACAATCTACCACAAAGTAATTGGAGAAGTATAGTACTAAGAGAGGCTTGTGAAGTCTTTCAATTTCCAATATAATTCTAAATAATGAATTACAATATTAAGAATTTCATTGGAATGATGGTATCTCACTAATGAAATTAAATCCCAAATCCATCTACACTTCTTCTCTGAGCAATGACATCACTAAACATGTTTATATAGCATGGGGTCTAAATCTAACTAAGAATGCATGGTAAAAAACCTTTAGAAATAATTAGTCACAGGTGTTGGAGCCTTAAAGGGCCTATTTTAGGTGGTTGCTACTATTGCAAAGGTTATCATATAAGACAAAATCTAATGACATGGATATATGTAATATTTGTAGAGTGCTTGAAACAATCAACCCTGAATTTTTTGAATATATGTTTGCTAAAAAGATCTAGAAATTATTATGTGATAATAAAAATATATGGGGGAACAATAATGAACCCAACCCAAGAAAAAAAATATTTGAATTAGGTAGTAAAATGAACAAAGATCTTTCTCTTATCTGGATCTTCCTATCCTTTAAATTTTTTTGGTCCATTTGGAAGGCTAAGAATGAAGATATTTATAAAGGGAATAAAAGGGTGCTTACTGAGTCTTTTAAGAGACTCACATTTCATAATGTTGCTATGCATTTGGTCATTACCATAGATATTCCCAAGGATTTTTTTTGGAAATTTCTAGAAGATTGCACAATTAATGTCAATTTGTAGGAGACTAGGTATGGACACACATGATAGGGTGGGCATCTCAACATTGAATTTTTCATAAAATCATTCCATGAATTCCAAAAGGAACTAAAGGAAAGCGCAGAGGGCAATAAGAAGGAGCCAAATAATCAAACACTTGAAATTCACAGAAGCAACATATCAATGGAGGACATTTCAGGAGATGAGAAAATGGTAGTAGAGACCTTGGCTAGTTGGAAATCTTGAGCAGGAAGCAACATAGTCAAGAAATGTTAACTATAGATGTTGCTGCTACTTTTTGTACAATGTAATATGCATACAAATATCTACTATGTAATTTTGATGTAAAGGACTCTACAAGGTACGTACATGGTAATATGATGAAAATAGTATATAAATATGTATATATCTGCTATGTAATTTTGATGTAAAGGACTCTGCAAGATACATACATGGTAATCTATTGAAGGTAGACCTGTAGCTATATCTAAGACAAATACTTGATATGTAAAAACGATGTAATAAGTTGTTTCTTTCTCTATAGTCAATAAAAAAAAATCTATGAATAAAGAATTTTGATTAAAAAGGTGTTGAGGTCTCTAACACCAAGATGGAACCATGATTCTATATTCATTGAAGAAAAAAAGGATTTGACTACCCTTTAATTTGGTCACCTTGTTGGATCTCTTATGTATCATGAAGAAATATTAAGAGATTCATTTGCAAAAGTGATTTAAAATGTTTTTCCTCAAAATTACAAATTACAAAGAATGAAGATGTCAACTCTAGCTCCAAAAGAAACCAAGGCCAAGTAGAGGTCAAAATCAAAAAATTTCAAGAGGAAATAGAGGAAGAAGAGGTGGTTCAAGAGGAAGAGGAAGAGGTGGAGGAAAATTTGATAAGAGAAATATACAATGTTATCATTGTAACAAGTATGGTCATTTTGAAAGGGATTGTAGATTAAAATCTAGTAATAAAAATAAAAGTGTCAATTATGCTCAAGAAGGTGATGAGGCTTCTCCAAATAATATATTTTTATCTTAAGGAAAAGCTGAAAATGGTGTCAAAAATTCTTAGTATTTAGACTTAGGGAAATTTCTAACCACATGTCAGGTAATAAAGAGATTTTTTCTAAAGTTAATGAGAGTTTTAAATCCAAGATCAAGCTTGGTGATGATAAAAAATTGGAGGTTGTTGCCAAAGGAGCTATAAAATTTTGTACTAAGGCATGAAAAGTGTTCAAGAAATTTATTACACTCCACAATTAAATAATCCTTTATTAAGTGTTGGGTAATTGTGTGTGAATAATTACAAAGTAGTGTTTGAAAATTAGCAATGTATAATTTATTATAAGAATCAAGGCAATTAGGTGGTTACAATTGTGCCTATCTCAAAGAGTAGGATTTTCCCATTGAAGTTTGGAGAACATAGAAACAATCTTTCCAATATGGCATATGAGGACAAAAGTTGGTTGCGGCATCTCAAGTATGGGCATTTGAATTTTCATAGATTGAAGCTTCTAACATCAAAAGAGTTACTTTATGGTTTTCCTAAGGTTGAAGAGAACAAGGAGGTTTGTGAAGGATGTAATAAAGGAAAACATTCAAGATATATTTTCTACAAGCAAGGCATGGAGGGCCCATTATCCACTTTATCTAGTTCATTATGATGTTTTTGGTCCTATGCAAACAAAGCGTCTAGGTAAGCCATAATTTTCATTAATTTTATTGATGATTAATCATGAAAATGTTGAGTTTATTTTTTGAAGACCAAGGATGAAGCCTTTTATACATTCAAGAGGTTTAAAGCTCATGTGGAAAATGAAAGTGGTTACAAAATTAAGTGTTTAAGGACTGATTGTTGAGGAGAAATTTGTTCAAGATATTTTCGTATGTTTTGTGATATGAATGGAATTAAAAGACCACTCACCACTGCTTACAAACCTCAAAAAAATGGGGTAGTTGAAAGGAAGAACTGTACATTGGTAGAAATGGCAAGGAGTATGTTACAAACCAAGTGACTACACAATTATTTTTGGGGTGACGTAGTTGCTACAATAACATACATCCTCAATCGAACTCCCACTACTGTAGTTGGCATGATGAATCCTTATGAAGCTTGGTATGAGAAAAAGACTAATGTTAATAAGTTTTTGGTTGTTTAGCCTATGTTCAAGGAACTTATCAAAAGAGACAAAAATTAGATCCAAAAAGTGAATCATGCATTTTTGTTGGATATAGTGAGCAAAGTAAGACTTACAGGCTGCATAATCCTCTCACCAATAACATTTTTGTGTCAAGATATGTTATTTTTTATGAAGGGGGAGTTTATGGTCATCAAAAAGTTCATGTTTATAAGTCAAAATCTATTTTGAATGGTGGTATTATTGATGATATTAATCATGCGTAGCCCACTAGTATTTTAGTTCCAAGTGCTACAAATCCACCTAGTAGCCCGTCAATTAGTTTTTCAATTCCAATTGAAAATCCAAATTCAAGTCTAAGTCATACAAGGAAGGTAAGAAGCTTAAATGAAATTTATCAAAGAAGTACAATTCAAGAACACAAAAAAAATCCAAGAGGTGAGATAGTAATTTTTTCTTTATTTTCGCAAGATAATTTTGAACCATCAAGTTTTGAAGAAGCACCTACTAATGAGTTTTGGGTGCAAGATATGCAAGAAGAAATAAATTCCATTCATAGGAATGATACATGGGAGCTAAAAGATCTTCCACATGACAAGAAAAATATTGGTACTAAATGGGTCTACAAGACTAAGTTTAATAGTGACGAAACTATTGAAAGATACAAAGAATTATTAGTTGCTAAGGGATTTACATAAAATTATGGGATTGATTATGAAGAGAAATTTGCACCAATTGCAAGACAAGAGACTATTAGAATGTTGATTTCAATAGAAGCTCAAAAGAAATGGAACATTCATCACATGGATGTGAGAAGTGCCTTCTTGAATGGGTACTGAGAAGAGGAAATATATATGGAACAACCACCAAGTTTTGAAGTGCAAGGAAAAGAACATCAAGTTTGCAAGTTGAAGAAGGATTTGTATAGCCTAAATCAAGCACCAAGAGCTTGGTATGCTAGGATTGATAGATATTTTTAAGAGAATGGTTTCAAGAGAAGTAAGAGTGAACCTACCCTTTACTACAAACAAGAAGGTAATTATATTATTATGGTCAATTTATATGATGATGATTTATTATATATGGGTAGCAGTTCTAAAATGAAGGATGAATTTAAATTTTCTATGATGAGTGAGTTTGAGATGGAAGATTTAAGTCTCATGCAATATTTTTTTAGGAATGGAGGTTTATCAAAGTGAGGATGAAATTTTTATTTGACAAACAAAACTTATGCAAAAGATATGTTGAATAAATTGAATATGATTTATTGTAAATCAACCAACATTATAATTGCTCGTGGAGTTGTGTTGTGCAGAGATGATAGTGTTGAAATAGTTGATGAGACAAGTTACAAAATTATTGTTAGAAAATTGATGTTTCTAACCCACACAAGGCCTAATATTTCTTATTAAGTTTCACTTGTTTCAAGGTATATGACAAAGCCATATGAAATTCATATGAAGGAAAATAAAATTTAATTTTGAGGTATGTGAAACGAGCTCTAAATTTTGCCACTCATTACTACACTTATAAGAGTTTTGAATTGGTTGGATTTAGTGATTGTGATTGGGGAGGTAGTTTTGATGACCAAAATTCTACATCCGATAACTATTTTTATTTTGGTTTTATTTTGATTAATTGGAGATTAAAGAAGCAAAGTATTTTCTCTTTTTTCTTTAAAAGCAGAGTATGTTACAATCACCTTAGTAGGTACACAAGCAATATGTCTTAAAAAAGGTTTTCGAAGAAATTGGAGAGAAACAAATTCAACCTACAATGAATTTTTGTTACAACATGAGTGCCATCAAATTGGACAAGAATCTAGTACACCATATTATAGTAAAATATTTTTATTTAATGTCATTTTATTTGATATTAGGTGCAAAATAAGGAAGTAGTACTCAAAAATATAAAGGTTGAAGAACATCTTGCAGAAATTTTCACTAAGGCAGTTCTAAAGGTCCAGTTTTTGACTCTCTAAGATCTAGTTGTGAGCCCTCTGAACATCAAGGGGGGGTATGTTGAATAGTTGATGCGAGAGATCCATATTTCATTGTTTCTATTTGTTCAAACAATTTTTTTTTTTGTTTTTGAAATCTCCTAAAAAATATAGCAATCTTTAATGCATGTAAAGGAAATTAATTTATTTTGTTTTATTAATTTTATCAAGAGCTATTAACTCTTAAAAATCCATGGATTTGTGTTTTTTTATGTAAATATGAAAATATTGTTGTGTAATATAGTCCTCCTAAAATACAATATAAGTTTTAAAGATTCTTGATTAGAAAATTAGACTATGTTTTATTTGGTTATGTTATGTTTTTCATCTATTTGTGAATCACCATGTGTATGCCTCCTTGGGTAGTGTGGAGATTTGCATTCACTAGAATTGATAAGGTGGTAGCTCAAATGGGAAATTAGGAATGGTGAGAAGGTCAATTTTTGGGGTGATGCATGGTCTCTCTTTAGCGTCTTATCAACTTGGACAATTCAAAAAATTGAGAGTTTGGAGTTGACCCTTTGGGTTATTTGGTTTGAAACCATTTAAGGAATACAATAGATAAAATATTATAAATGACTGTATTGTCTATATAATATACTTGAGTGATACATCAATACAAGTCAAAATTTCATAGCCCTAGGGTGAATGCCCTTGATGTACATACAAGATTCTTTCAAGGGGGAAGTTGAAAAGTCACAAAAAAAATTCACTGCTAACTTACTAGGCCTAGAACCCAATGACACTTTTCCTTTATAAAAATGTGTAGATTAAGGAATTATTTTAAAATAATTAACTCCTATCTTAAACTACAAACTTGGTACATATGTGTGCCGACAATGGAACATAGTGTATAGACTGTACAATCACATTTTGGTACATTGCAAAGGCCAACGTTTTTCTTTTCTCATAGAAAAATGAAACATACCAAGGGAGAGGGACCAAGAATACTATCTTTTAGATTCTATGTGGAGTGTCACACAAAAGAAAGACCAAATTTTGTAAACATCACTAGTGCAAGGAGGTGGTGAACTCAAAAAAATCTATTTAGAGGTGTTTGAGTCAACTGTCACATGGAGAATGAAAGAGAAGATGATGCCTCATAATTTCTTACCACAAATAATGTTGAATAAAGGTGCACAATAATGATGTCCAATGGTAGATACTAATATACCTCATATGTGTACACCATGCTATTGGAGTTGAGAAGATACAACACCACAAAAGCCCAAACGATCTTTGCAAGCAAATAACCTGTTACAAGGAGAAGCAAAGAGAAACAAGAATGGAAATGCTCAAGAATGTGGAGCAAAATATTCACCTGAAAATGTAAAATGAATAATGATACAAAAGATAGTTTTCAACTACATATAGATGAAAACCCTAAAAAAGGAAAACCCTAGGCTTGCACAATAATAATTAATAAAGTAATTAATTATTATGCACCTAATGTTAGCTTAAGTGAAAAAGAGTTAAAAGGAAACTTTACATAATTAAACAAATATTGTTTAATTAATAAAGTAAATGTCCAATTACTCTAACACATGCAATGAGGGCAGGGAATAGATGGACATATTTAGTTCCCAAATGGTAACATTTATCTTTGTACTGTCTCACACTCCACTACTAGCCTTCCACATTAAAGCTTCACACTCATCTAGATCTCTATGTTCAGGATGGTTCTAGGTCTTGAAAAGATAGAGCCTTCAATGCTAGCACAACATTAATCTTCCATCACCATTTCATTATCAAATATATTCTTCACAAGATATATTTTACTATGACACTAGATGTTGTTCACTTTTGATTTCTTCCCGCCATGGTTTCTAAGAAAATCCATGGCACCAACATAAGAGGAATGGGTACATGTTTGGCAATGCAGTTATTAAATCTCACTAAAGAAATGAACCAATTTTTTTAATGTTTGCATGTTTGTTTTATATTTTTGAAAAGACATTTTTTCACTTCACTTCTTTGTATGCCTTTATATGGAAGGTGAGGTTATCATGCATTGCTTCAAATATAATTTTTAGGTTATGTATATTTGTTAATCAACTTTAGTCCACTATATGCACTACAAGATTTGACCCCAATTTTTGATGGCCTTTTGTTGGAATCTCGACGATACATTGTCGGTCGGTCGACGATTAACAGAAGTTAGTGTCGTCGCTCAAATTTCGTCTACATCCCGACGGGCTGCAAAAAGTTGACCTCACGATGCATGCTCGTCAGAACCGTGACGCCAACTTCGTTGATCGCGTGATGAACAGTGCTTGGATGACAAGAGGCATACCTTCACCAAACCGTTGGATTAACAACGTAAGTCCGTCACCATTACGACACAAATTCAACATATTGGCAATATCCTTGAGAGATCAATAGTGTTATAGCAATCAAAATTGCCTGAGAAGATATTTTAGGAGGACTAGATTTTTGTCTCAACGATAACTTTTCATCGTCCAGATACACATCTTGTCTCATCGACGAAGCACGAGGGAAGCATATCGGCAAGACATATATTATCAAAGTAAGTTCTGAAGGTCTACCTGAGCAGCTATATGACGTCGATAAGATTACATCGGCAGGAGCCTTGGAGACATAATTTAGATTGAAATAGCAACAAAAGTTCATCGAACGAGCGATGAAATAGGCAAGTCATTATGGTGAAACTTCGTTGGATAGATTGCAAATTTGTCAGACGTTTTTGTGGTTCGTCGTATATTCGACGAGAAAGTGCACTTTTTTTTTTAAAACCTATTCGTTGAAAGATCAAGACTATTACAGTGATCAAAATTTCCTGAGAAGATATATCAGGAGGACTGGTTTTTTGTCTCAGCGATAACTTTTCATCGGCGAGATACACATATTGTCTCACCGAGGGAAGCATATCGGCAAGACACATATCATCAGATTAAGTTTTGAATGTCTACCCGAGCAGCTATATGACGCTGATAAGCTTACTTCAGCATGAGTCTTGATGACATAATTTAGATTGAAATAGTGATAGAATTTAGTCGAACGAGCGACAAAATAGGCAAGTCATTACGGAAAAACTTCATCGGATACATTGCGAATTCGTCAGACATTTTTGTAGTTCGTCGTATATTCGACGAGAAAGTGCACTTTTTTTTAAAAAACCTATTCATTGAAAGATCAAGACTATTACAGCGATCAAAATTGCCTGAGAAGATATATTGGGAGGACTGGTTTTTTGTCTCAGCGATAACTTTTCATCGGCGAGATACACATATTGTCTCACCAAGGGAAGCATATCGGCAAGACATATATCATCGGAGAAAGTTTTGAATGTCTACCCGAGCAGCTATATGACATCGATAAGCTTACTTCGGCATGAGTCTTGGCGACATAATTTAGATTGAAATAGCAATAGAAGTTCGTCGAACGAGCAACGAAATAGGCAAGTCATTATGACGAGACTTTGTTGGATACATTGCAAATTCGTCGGACGCTTTTTGAGGTTCGTCGTAAAATCGACGAGAAAGTGCATTTTAAAAAAAAAAACCTATTCGTTGAAATGTAGGCATATCGGTGAAAGATGAAGACTATTGCAACGATCAAAATTGCCTGAGAAGATATATCGGGAGGACTGGTTTTCTGTCTCAGCGATAAATTTTCATCGGCAAGATACACATATTGTCTCATCGAGGGAAGCATATCGGTAAGACATATATCATCGGAGTAAGTTCTGAAGGTCTACCCAAGCAGCTATATGACACCGATAAGATTACATCGACATGAGTCTTGGCGACATAGTTTAGATTGAAATAGCGATAAAAGTTCGTCAAACGAGCGACGAAATAGGCAAGTCATTACGGTGAAACTTTGTCGGATACATTGAAAATTCGTCGAACATTTTTACGGTTCATCGTAAATTCGACGAGAAAGTGCATTTTTTTTTAAAAACCTATTCATTGAAAGATCAAGACTATTACAGCGATATGAGGCCTATTTGTAGCAACAATAATGATAACTATTTTCTTGGCTGTCATACAAGCCATCTCCATCAACAAAGCTTTGAAACCAAATCCACACACAACATAATGTTCATAGTGAAAAGTTAGCACTTTCTTTCATCTTTGCAGATTGGTTTGATGCTTCAAACGATGCATTTCTTATATTGAAAAGTGCATTACTTACCTTTTTGAGCTTCTCTTTGTTTTGAGAGTAGTTTAATAATCTCTACTTAACAGGGCTAACCACGTGAAGGTGGAAGCTCATTTGGCTCTCCCCCCGCCCCCCTCACATCACTCTCAATTCCCCATACCCGATCATATAACATTAATCATTCATTCATCCATTAATAACACATAACATTCATTCATCCATTAATAACATATAACATTCATTCATTAACATATAACATTTTTTCATTAACATATTCAGATTCATTCATTAACATATTTCATTTTTTCAGTTTTTACATATTATCAAAAATATGGCTGTCATAATATGATTACAATCACTTTTTTTTTTGTTTCTTTTTTGCAGCTAAAAATAGCTGAAGTGGATTATCGTTTTCAAAATCATTTGTCCCCCCTTGAGTTGTTATGAGCTCTGCTTGTGATCTTAATGTACGCTTAGTCGTGTACTCACAACCGCGTGGATGCGGCTGCAAGGGGGGGTCTGCTGCAATAGCAAAGAAATGTTAAATTGATAAGTTTTATTATTATTGTTACACATATTTCATTAATTAAAAGAACATCAGAGTGGTGCTCTTTACTTGATTGGGCCACATCATGTTCCTGATATTGTCTTATAGCCTCATGCTCAACATGTTGAACACCCTCTAAATCCTGATCTGGAGTTGAAACACGAAAGATTACATTAATTAATACACCAATTGCAATTAAAAATGTTTAAAAGAACATTAGAGTGTTCCTGCTTACCTAATGGAGCCACAACATGTTCCTGATCTTGTCTAGCCTGATCATGCTCAACATGTTGATCATGCTCTACATGCTCTAAAGTTGAAACACGAAAGGTTACATTCATTAATACACTAAATGCAATTAAAGATGTTTAATTGTATTAATCCATACTATGTTTTGTATAGCACATGAATACATCTAGTTCCGGGACGCACACCATGGCCTTCATCGGCAGGTTGTGCTCCACCCTCACTAGGCTGCATTCCAATGTCATGTGCAGGATTATCATTGCTTATCTATGTAAAAAAAATAGGCACATTATTATGGTGGAAATTAATATTGAACAGATTGTACAAGTATTCAATTTGAAATAAACTTTATTGAGTTTATTTACCTGCGTGTTGGATGCAGTGGAAGATTGTGTTTGCCTAGTCGAAACTCTTAGATGTTCAGTTAGGGCTCCATAGCCTTGGTCGAAGGCAATCTTTAGGTCCTCTTGTGTGGGAACTCTGTTGAAATCAAAGCCCTGCATTTTTGCATGCGATCATGAATTTTGCTTCTATGATGTGATAAAACCAAAATTGTTTGCAATTTATTATTTGGATGCAATATTTCATTTATTGATACTTACAAATCATGCGGCTACTTTCATATAACCACCAGAGCTAAGTTTGTGTTGCCCATGTTTTTCTAGTCTTGCCTTTGTTGCCTTCGATGTGTCAAGCAGCCTATGAACAATTTGAAATACGTTAGATTATGTAAAAAATAAAGATTAATCAGTATATAATTAAATTGTTGATAGTATTACATACATTCCTTGGCCTGGTAGTATCTTTCCTTTCTTCTTTTCATCCTTCTCCTTTCCATCCGACATCAAGTCCTTCCACTCCCTTTCTGGAATCATGGGGGGATGCTCGTACTTTCTGTTCTCTAAATGTGACCTATATTGGTCCCTCACATACTTTAGATAGGTATCAACTTTCTTAAGGACCTTTGTTCGGTTGAATGTTTTATCACCGAACAACACAACTAAATGGTTAATGAGCTCATCTTTTAAATCTTGATTTTGGGCATTCCACCGTGTACGTATGGTGGGCCCAAAGAGCTCCAGTGAAATATCACTTAGATGTTTATAAAAAATATCATTTCCTGCAATTATAATGTAGGCAAATATTGCCATTTTGTAAATCAATATAATAGGGTGCTATCCCCATTGTTAGCACTTACTTAAAATCATAATAATAATAATTAAAACATTTTAAAGTACCTGGGACCTTCTCTATCTTTATGGGAAGGAAATCCTCGGTCACCACAAATATGACCGGCAATGTTCCTGTACTAGTAATACGGGAAAATCCGGGAAATGCTACTAAAACATCACCAATAGTAGTGGCCTCTGCATCCACAGGTACTGACACATGTAGTGGCATGTGTTCACTACCAGAGGATGGACTACCGAATGCCTGCATGGTATGTATTGCCGATATTTTAGATGACAATATAGGCACAAATGATGGGGTTGGATGATGTGTTGTATGTGCAGGAAGATCAGGATTGACACTTGTACCGTCCCCTACTTCCCGGGAAACACTTGCAGTACCTTGATCACGGCCAGCAACATGATCATGAGGACGCAAATAATCCTATAAAAACAACACATATTTTAGTTCATGACATAAAAGAGTACAAAATATAAAACCATGAATAAAGTTATGTTATAATTAAAGATCTCATGACAACTTACTTCCAAGTTCTGTGCTCTCTCAAACAATATTTTAACCCTTTCTCTTATCTCATCTGTTTGAGGCACTACGAATACCAACTGAAGGATTTCTTGATTGCATTTTTTTTGGGCCTTCCTCATCATATCCACAGGGTTTGTGGAAAATGTGATGTCATCATCACATAATAGTGATTGCACCTCCATATGGATGCTCTCCTGTACTACTGGTGCCTTTCCTTGATTAGCCAACTGCAACAAGAATATTAAAAACATTATCAAAATTAACCCAATAAACTCATGAAAAAAACATAATAATAAAACATTTTGCTCGTATCTAATTTGTACAATTACAATGACGTAAACCTGTCGGATAGAAGCGCCTGAAAGATGGATCATGATCTGTGCTCTGGGCCGGAGCCTTCCTCGTATGATCAATGTCCCGCTGTGACAAAAATTAAATATAAAAAACATTACCGAAATGAAACCAATAGACTTACGAAAAAAAACATAATAATAAAATGGTATATTGGAGTCATTAATTGGAGGTTGGGTAAAATGGTATATATATAGTACATACCACCCCCATAGTAATTGTGTTTGTATCTAAGTGATTCAAATTGTAATCGATTAGCAACTCTTCCCCTAAAGTTATTGATTTTATCGCACATACGAATACACGGTTTCCCTCTCGCGCCTCGAATATACAATTGGGTTGCTTATTTGTTGACCCAGGTCGTGTACTATTTATAAACCCTGCAATATTCCCTGATGCTTTTGGCCTCCCGTCAATGTACCTAGCCACTCCTTTATTTTGATCCTTATCTTTTAGTTGTATATAATTTGCTGATAGTGCATACCTACGCATACTTCGTGTATATCGAACCAGCTACATCCAATCTTTGTAACTGTAACAGGGTCCAACATACTCCATCAACTCAGTAACTTTCTTGTAATAGAATTTTATGCCATCCATGCAAAATAGGCCCAAACCATGTAATGACGATGGTGCTATGCGATATATCCTCTCGTTGACACAAAGATCAGTGTACCCATTGTTTCCATAGATGTTTGTACCTCAAGGGCACCTGGATGTCACCTATGCTCTCATCATCATAAGAACATGACCCCCCTTCAGTAAGAAAAAATTCCATGCATTTACGAATTTTCTTCTAATCTTTTGACCTCTAGTTGATCTCCCTCTTTTAGACCTACTACATGTCTCGCTTTCCTCTTCTCTTCCTGAATTTCCCTCGCTTGAGGAAGACAAATCTGACAAATACCTATTTTGTGGTGCCTGCACTCATAAGGATGTTGGATGAAGTTCTTTCATGGTGATGTGATCCGAAGGTGACATTATGATTAATTTATCATTTCATCGCTAGAAATTGACAGGTTATAAGGTAATCAAGTCTTGATAGATTGCAAGTTATTGTTACTACCATCCAAATGTGTCCATCACAAATCAAATCTACTTAACGTCTTTGTGCAGCGTCTTTGCAAGCATAAAGTAACTTCAAATGATAGTTTGGAGTTAGTTCTTTCTTCTTTCAGCAAGTATTGTAGCTCATTTTTGGAGCTTTCAAGAAAAAGATAGCATTGTAACTCATTTTCACAGACTTGTACTCAGCTGTATTTTTACCTTTCAATCAATAAAAGCAAGCTATTTTTCCTTCTCAATACTAGATATTGTGTGATAACATGAAATTATTGATATTTCCTTGTGATGATAATGTTTATCCTTGGTTCTAGTCTAGTTTCTCATAGCCTTTATACAAAAGTGCATGTTTGTGCAGGTCATAGTTTGTGTTCTACCAGTTCTATGTAGGATTCAATTGTGAAGTCAAACATTCGAGCCTCTAGGAAGGTCATTTGTTGTTCCACTTGATTTTTTCCATAAACTTCAAAGCCTATGTATGAAATACTTATGCAAAACATGTCAAAATTGAGTTATGTATATTGCAGTGAGTTTTATTGATCACATTGTGTGTCAAAACAACATTACAAATCCTTAATATTTGGTGCATCATGCTAGGAGTTAGTTTTATTTCATGTTTCCTCCTTACCCTTTTCCCAAGAAGTAGTTTTAGGTGATTACCATAAGAGCCAACTTACTCTGGAGGTTCTTTTCTGCTCTAGGTAACCCACAACCTAGAAAATTCCCATGTTTCACCAATATGTTAAGTTCTGCAACTTAGGAGGGGTACAATATTGAGAGATAATAGTTATTGGCATGCTTGGTGGGACTAGTATGATGAACTTCTCATCAAAATACTGAGAGATTTGGTGTTTTACTCAGTATTATTAGCCTTTAGAGGCAATATAAACAACACCATGGTGACTCTAATTACATATCAATTGGTTTTAGTAGTCCAAATGCATGCAACCAAGAAGAGGAAAGTGTTGTAGAATCTAAGCCAATTAAAATTCCAAGTTTTAAATTTTTTTCTTCAAACCAATAGTTGATTCGTAACCAAGAGAAGCCCTTTCAAATCCCCTTACCAGTTGAATCTAACATGGACAACTATGATGAAATTGTTAAGTTGGAAGAGCATGTGTTAACAATCCCAAGCTTCAAGAAAATCACTTCTTCTCTTCCTCAAGAGTTACCAAAGCCTCCTATACTAGACAATCCTCTATCAACACTCCCTAAATCTTCTGAGGAGTTGCTCGATCATTTCAAATAGGAGGAGGTCGAGCTAGTAGTGAAACAAGAGTTTTTTTTTCAATTCAAGACTCAAAACTGATTAAGGATCTTCCTCAAGTGGAAAGAACTTGTGAGGTCAATTATGAGGAGGCAAAAGAGATATCTATTGTTTGTAAGCCTATGAATGGTGTGAATAATGAAAAATATAAACTTTTTCAAGTAGAAGTCGAGGGTGATTAGTTGGAAATCAAGGTAAAAGGAAATTGGATGGGTTAGAAGGAAGAGTTGATCTTCCCATTTGATGAGTTGTCTTGTTCTGTTGTGCAGGATGAAGATTTGAAGCAACAAGAAGATATCAAACAATTCGATGATTTGTTGGTTAAAGAGGAAAAATCAAACATGGATCAAGAGGAAGAATATGGTCATGATGAGGAGTCTATTCTCTCAAGTCAAGAAACTTACCATGAAGTTGATTTGCAAGATCTTAGCTATTTGGAGGAACTTCCTTTCTGCTATACAAAAGAGCTTAAGGTTGGTATAACAAATGAAAGTTTGTTGGAAGAGGCTACTACATTGTTTGAACATTTACCTTCACTCATTGAAGAAGAAAATCCTAATTTGGAGTGTACTAATGAGGATTTTGAGCTTCGACTAGCTGTTCCTAAGAGCCTTCCAAGAGCTGATAGCTTTGATGAGTTATTAGCTATCTTAATGGAAGAGGATGGTCCATTTACCATGGATGAGGAATCAACATGGAAATTTATCATGTAAGGTGAAGGTAATGATGTTATTTCTAATCATTCAAATTGCCTTCTCTCTTGTCTAAAATTAGCCATGAAACAGGACAACCATAAAAAAGGTAGAAAGGTTTGAAGAATGTAGTCATGATAATATTAAATCAACCTTATTGGGTTCTTTGAAAGAAGAAGAAAACCATGAAGTTCCAAATCAATTTCTTGTACCACAAGAGCACCATAAGAGTAAGATGAAGGATATGATCACACCAAAAGAGGAAAAAGGGAAAACCAATCTAAAGCTTTCAAGGGGATGTCCTATCAGGCATCTAACTAGGATGGAAACTAGCAATGCATCACAAGTCATTATTGCACCCAAGCATGAGGACTCTATCCTACTATCCTATCCATTTTAAGATGACATGAACGGTAAGTGGATTTGTGGATTTGTTTTCTCCATTTATGAGGCATTGCAATAGTTGGTTAACATCTATCATTTCTTCATTTCCTCTTTGATGCTCACAAACATATGGAGCATTACAAGGTGCAAAGAAAGGGTAGCTACTTTCATGAACTAGTTAATGGTTTTATTTAGGTATTCCTTTCCTCAGTTAGTCTAGGTTAGGATAGTTTTTGTTTTAAGTGAATAAGTTTTGTTTGCACAGTTAGTTTGTTTTGAGTCATTTGGTAGGTTGAATAAGGTTGGTAGGTGTTATGTGGTGGAGCTTTTATTTTCCTTCCCTTTTGGGTGGTTTTATCTTCATTATTTTTCTACTAGTCTGGTATTTGGGGGTTTTTTCTTTCTGGTCGTTGACTTGCTATCAACAGTACTCAGTCACTTAAGTCATGTTTTATCCCTTTTGTTCGTCACTTCACCAGCCCCTTTTACCTATCCTTTCGGTTTTGCATTTTGACTTATGCGTCCCTATGGTTTTCGGCCTATTAACCTTTACAACGTAGCCTTTGAATTATTTTTTGACCACGTGGGTTATTTCCCCATTTGCCTAGTGGTCCCCTTTCTTTAATGTAACTATTTCACATGTGCAGATTTGTATTAGCCGACAGATGCAGGAACTGTGATCTTGACCGTTCATCGCACACCTCGCAAGGTTTGTGCTTGCGTCACAGAAAATGCTGCAAGACATGCGAGATGCTACCACCTGTTGTGTAACTTGGTGGGGCCAATTTTTGAGTGTTGACTAATGGACGGGTGATGATGCTGACAACTGTGTACTATTTGATTCATTTGGGTCATCCCTCATTGACCTCGTGCAATTAAAACTTCAGTTTCAATAATGTTGCGAGGTACGTGATGTGTTGACGCATGGGCATCGGTGTTATCGATTAACGAATGAGGTGGGACCCATTCCATGCTGATGTGGTACCTAATGGGCAATATTCTTGCTCGCTTGTTGACTGGAAGGAGGATGTGTCATTTTCAAACTGTTGTTGACCAAATATGGACCGTCCATCTGGCCAACTGTATCTTTGATCAACGACATGTTTTCAAACAAACTAGTGTTGTACTATAGCCATTCTATCTCACTCGAGCGACTAGTAATGGTCAAGTTCGACTCGACCTGCATAATTAAATGCTAAATAACTAGTGGATTGCTATTTCAGTGTTGCATTCTAGTTTATAAGAATTCCTTGGTGTTTAGAAAAGCGGCTATTATCTCAGTTCTCCATTATCACGACAATTGATGCTTTGCAAAATAAACAGTAAGTGATACAAATGCCTTCTTTTATAATTTCAGAATATATTAGCATTGCCTATTGAATAATTGGTGATTGTGTCCTTTTCGATTCCTGGTGAATTGTTAAGTGAATTGGCTGTTAGAGCTTATATAGGTCATTGCTAGTGATTTGTGTGCATATAAAAATGTTTTTCGTAACGGCAATCAAGAATAGGGTGTAATTGTTTGTTTTTCTTTAAGAAAACCCCAGTTCAAATCCCTTTCTGTTTAAAATATATGGCATCCAAGGCACGAACTGTTGGTCCCGAGGCTACACCTAGGGGTTACTCACAAGATATTATTGATCTGTTGAAACCTTCTACGAGCAAGAATCAAGAAGGAAGGATATTATTCTATGGACCCGTGATTCATGAAGGTTTAATGGACAAACAGTGTACAATCCATGATGCCAAATTTCCGTACACTAGTTGGCAACTCTTTTCCAATTGGTTTGGAAATAGAAATTTTCCTGTTCCTTTGTGTAATCCATGGAGACTGGACTTGGGTAAGCTGGTGGTACCGAATGTCTATGAAGATGTAGACTTATTAAAAGATATTGCTGCAAGGTACGATCCTGTGACTCGAATTGTCAGAACACATCTTGGCAAGCCTATGATTAAAGTAACCAGAGAGGAAATTGCAGAGATTTTTGGCTTACATGAATGGAGCCAGGATATGATTCCCATCAAATTGGAGGTCTTCAGGGAAAAATACAAAAACACTAAGGGTTTGATAAGGACATCCCTTTTGATACCCCATTTGGTTATGTCGGGAAGAGGGAAGAATCAGAAAAAGGTTGTTATTGGCAAGAATGAGCCTGAACCTTTCCCGATAGACTACTTCACCCCTCATTTCAAGAAGACCATCTATGAACTATGTCAAGTTTTTGGGATTGACCTGAAGAAGATTGGGCCTATAGAGATAATGTATATGGTTGTCAACCTCCAACACCCTGGTTATAATGTGGTATATGAATTTTCCACTTACCTTGCAGAGAACACAGATTTTGGCTTAGCAGCTTTGAAGTTGGGAAAGAATTGGGTAAAATTTAGATGGTTTTCACTGTTGATTCATATGTTTTTATATAGGGGTCAGAAGGTATTTGAAAAAGATATGGAGTTGAGGAAGATGGAAGGAGATATTGAAATGCCTGTCCAATATTGGACTAGGGTCTTAGACAAAAATGGTCATAAGTTTGATTATGTCACCTTTCATAATATTTTTGGATCTAAGTTAAGGAAGGCTTTAGTTGTTGATCCACCCAAGATTCCAAAAGAAATTCATGACTTTCTAAGACCTATGGAGAGGAGGCCTGAGCTGAATTTAACCCACAATTGGGGTGATATTATCCCCAATAACAATACTACAATCTTCAGGGTCTTTGGCACCAATGCCATCCCGTTTTTCCTACCTAAAGAAGTTCCTCTTAGACTTGGTTTTGTAGAGATTATGAGGCAATTGGGAGCATCTCAAGATTTCCATTTGCCTATTGAACACAAGAAAGGATCCTTTTTCCCTGAATATACAACTTTTGCAGATTTTGTTATGATAAAGGGAGGGTGGAGAAATTTACACTTGTTACTCAAGCCATGTAGATTGAAAACTGTACGCCCTAGGAATTATGATCCTGAGGGTTTTATCTCCCAAATGAAGGCTAGACGTCGGACTGGAACCTTTGTTCACAATTTCTACTATCCTGAAGATATCATTAAGAATATTTTTGATGAGGACTTACAGGATGAGACAAAGGCAATGTACATTGCCTATTCAAAAATGGTAAGAAGTAAACAGGAGAAAATACCTGGTTTTGATCCTGTACCTGATGCTAAAGATGAGCTCAGTAGGGCAATCTATGTTCTTGATAATTTCGAGAGCATAGTAGGAGTTTTGAAGGAGGAAAGGATTGTAGAAGGAAAGGGAAAGCCACATGTTACTGAGCAACACCCTGAGATAAAAATCGAAGAAAGGCCTACCTACCAGCCTCAAGGGAAAATAAAAGTGTTTTCAAGAAGGAAGAGAAATAGGATAGAGGAAGTTATGATGAGTGGTACATCATCCATCCTAAGGAAATCAGTATCTGGTATTATTGATTTGGATTCGCCTCCGAAGAGTTTAGAACATATTAGCACATCATCCCCAAAGAGGCCTAGAACTGATAGTATGGGGGCTGTTGGCCAGAAAGGTAATGATGAGGAGGATATTATTGTAACTTCGAATGGAATAAATCCAAAAATTCCACTAGATCCGACTGACATTGCAACGAGCTCAGGAGCCATCACCCTAAGATTGGGGAAGGATGAGATTAAAGGAATTACAAATAGTGATGATTTGAGAATGGAAGCTTGCAAAGAATTCATGATGGATGACTCTTTTATCCATACCTGTGATTTTGAAGATTTAATATGGAGAGCTCATCTCTCATCTTATACTGAGCATGTAGCACATGAGATAAGTTTGCACCCAGAGCTTCCAGAGCAAGTAATTCAGTCAAAGGTCATATTACAATTGAAGGAGAGGTTTAAGGAAATCACACTAGAATAGGGTAGAACATTGGTTCAAAAGAGTGGGATATTGCTACTCCCTGAATGGGATATTGTTGATATTGTAGTATTTGATACAGTAAGAAGGGAAAATAAACCACTTCTTGCAATAGAGGAGGAGGCAGCATTAGCACTTAAAGGATCAACTTTTAGTGAAGAGTGAGATTCTCTGGCAATATGGTCACTATCTATAGGGTCTCGAAAACCTATCATCGCTGAAACATCCGATTTTAGTGGTCATTTGATTGTGAAGAGAGTTGTTAATACCCTTTCCTTGGAGGTTGTTGACATGGTTGTGAATGTTGCCAAATTTACTAGGGCAACCGTGAAGGATTTAACTAAGAACCGAGATACTCTGAGGAACTAGTATAATGACATTATTAATGAGTATAATAAGAGTTAGCAAAGGGTGGAAAAATTGGAAATAGAAATGACCTTATTAAGGCAACAAATGGAAATATTGAGATCCCAAAAGCAGGTTAGCTCTAGCCAAATTATTGCTGACCCACCAATTGATCAACCCCAACCTCCTGCACAGGTTCAATCTTGGGCTATGGTCCCATATAATATGGGACAAGTGCCTATTGTGGTTGAGAAGGTGAGTACCTTGAGCGAAGATCCTTCTAGGGAAAAGTTACTCCAGCAGATTGAAGAATATAAGGAGATGGTAAATCAAATTTGGGATGCAGCAAGAAGGAATAATTCAGAAATTGTTGATACGGTGTTAAGGCATCTACATAAATGGGTCCAGAGTAAGTTGAATGGTGTTCATGTGAATTATGCCTTGATGCTGCAAGCACTTGAATTATTTCCAAGGGACAGAGAATTGGCTATCCCTTTGCTAAATAGATGGGGCCCTAGAATGGAAAAATTGAAATTTATGGCAGTTGGAGCAAATCAGCATGGGAGTAAGTATCCTACAGTCATGACAACATATCATTTTTTTAATACTATTGTTGAGCAAAAATTCTAGGGGTCTGCTGCTCCTACGGAATCCAAAATCAAAGCACTGAAGGATATTTATGATTGAAAATATTTGACTCCACTACCTCATATTTTGCATAGTCAGGATAGTGTCAAGCCTTTGCAGGCATGGAAGGAGCGAATGAATAATATAATGACCGCCCAAACTCATGAGATATGCAAAAATGCTGATATTCGCATGTTGGAGAACACTTTAGAGAAGTTATCACTTGTCATTAGTTTCCTAGAGAATTTTGACAAGACAACCATGTCATTAATGATAAAGTATGTACCTTATCGAAAAATGGTGGACCGGGTGGTGGCTTTCAATTGGTCATTGGAGGAAGATTTTAAGTCATGGAAAAAGATGTTTATTGATGAACTTGAATTATAAATAATGGGGATGAGAGCTGCAATTTGGTCATGTAAAATACAGGTCTAGCCTACAGTATTATATTTTGAAATGCATTCTCTTCTCGGATTCAGGTATAAATTGCACAAATAAAATCAGCACATGGAGCGGTTAAAAGATGCTTTGGTGTCAAGGAATCAATACTTGGAACCACACTTTCCTTTCCTCCGTAACAAATTAATCATCATTTTGTTTTAATCTTTTCTTGTCTTACCAAGCAAATGATGTAAAGATAACTGATTAGGAATTAGCGGTCCAGTAAAAAATGGACATGTGTATCCTCCGACCTAAAGCTTGTTTGCTCCCTTGTTTTTATAAAAGGGAATTCCCAGCTGAGGAATAGGTCTATTGAAATTACTTAAGATATGTAAGAGAAGAATCAAGTAGAGAGAGAGAAAAGAATATGTCCAGTTTTTTGAAGCTTTGAGTCTGTTTGGGAACTTAGTAAATCATGGAGTTTTGGAGCATACTTATACAAATCTTGTGATTGTTTTGAGTCTATTTTCTCTCCTATTGTAATAATTTGCATGAATTTTTAATGAAAAGTCTATCAAAGATGATGTTCGTTAAATTTCATTTGTCATTTCCTATGGATTATGTTCGACTATAGCTCTAGTTCAATGGACTTGTTAAATGCTTCAGTTGTTCAATAAGTTCATGCAAATTAGCACATAGGATTTGCTAAAGAGTAATAGATTCATGTATTGATGAATGGATGGTAATGCCTTACATACAGATCATAGATGCTCTAGATGAAAGTTACCCTATAGTTCAGTTTCCAGTTTGACTCCGTGCTTTAGGATATGGCACTGGTACTCTGACTGCTTATTGTTCTTGTATTTTTTGTTATAGCTTCAGGCAATTTCACTCGAATATTTCATAAAAACACACTTAGGTGTTATTTCAATTCCTTGTTAAATAAGAGTTGAATTCTCCTAAAAATAGCCAATTTCTTGAAGGATTATCTTGTTTAAACTTAGACTAGAATTTATCTATTGTTTATCCACGTATGAGAAAATCATTCTCATCATGAATGACAATATATTTTAGGGATACCCTCCTGGATCTTACAGAGTCCGAAGTGTAGGAGAGATAACAATTTTGTTGCATTTTTCTCGTTAAGTTGGCACGTGCCTTTAGGACTTTTAAAATTGAGTATGGAAAGCTCATAGAAGCTTCTGCAGGTTCTACTTGGGTTGTAAAAAATGCCAACATTATGCACTATTTTGGATGAGTTACAACATTATGCAAGACTATTTCTCAAGTCTTGTCAAGTTCCAAGAGTCGACACCATGCCCAATGGATAAGTTTAGGCAATTGGTGAGGATGTTTAGCAGGCAAACATATAGAAGATGTCACCAATTTTTTTACCTAATTTAGCTTCTAACTCAATCAAGTAAAGTTGGGATAGTTTTTGCAAAAATAAAGATAAAGGTACACATTCAATTCTACTAAGTTCCATTCATATACACAAAAGTATTATCAAATGAATTGCAATTCATTATGCAAATGTATACAAGAGAAAGATTGCACAAAATTTTCACAAATGTCTTTTATTGATAATTACAAATGTATGGTTTCCCACACAAGTTGTGGGAATAACTGTTTCAATACAATATAAGACATAAACTATACATTTGAAGAAATAGAAAGGAAAGAGCATATGGAAAGAGTAGGGATCCGTCATTGCCTAAATGATGAACCCCAAAGTTGAACTATTTCCTAAATGATACACCCCAAAGTTGAACTGTTGCATCATTGGAAAAGTATGATCAAATTCATCTATTATGAAGAATTGGTCTATGTGCCTCTAGTAATCACTATAAAAATGTGAAAGACAAAGCTATTTTATTTTTTTTATCTTATCTTGTACCATTTTACGAGAATGGGGGGGCCAATGTGCGAGAAGATCTTTGGAAACTAGGCATGAAAATTACAGGTTAAAGAGAATGGGAGTGCCAAACTTACAGTACTCATTGTCCCTTGGTCATCGATTTTCCCTAAGTGCCCTCAACCTAGTCCTCGGCGCTGGTATTGACCTTGTTTTAGCTCCAAACTCTTCGTTGGCACTGGTATTGACCTTGTTTTCACTCCTCCAAACTCTTCCTCATCGCTGGTATTTACCTTTCACTTGTCCAATTTGACGAGCTACAACCTGCTTTAGTTAGGTTTTACAGTATGTTAATTAAATTTAAAAAAATTATGGCGCCATTTAGAGTAGTGAATATAAAGCAAGCAAAGCCTATTATGGCGCCATTTAGAGTAGTGAATATAAAGTAAGCCAAGCCTATTATAGTCATGAGGGAAATAATAAAACTCCTAGGATACTTTGTGAAACCATTTTCCTTGGTTAAAGGGAGGCCATAAAATATACCTTTGGATTTTTTCAATCTTCAAATATGAGGATTTGCAAGGTTCTTAGCAACATGAGTAATGGAAATGTGTGCAACAAGAATTTTTGAACACACATGGAATCTCCTTGCCAAAGAAAGGGGCTTCATAATTTAATATGATAATTTTTCTCAGCTCTAGAATCAACTTTTAAATCTTCTCCTAATAGGGCCAAAATCACATCTTCTTGTGTTTGAGAAGTCACCAGCACTGAACATAACCGTCAAGCAACTTTTCATCAAGATTATAACATCACCGTCGATTTTGAGCACGTGCATCTCAGAGCCGCTTTAGTAACCTGTCATATAATGTACTAAAACTCACATAAATATTAAAGCACTTTGATTAATAGTAATGTTATAATATTAATATATTATATAACAATATTATATTACATTATATGAATTATAATGATATATTTGATATATTAAGATTATATATAATCTATATATAGATTAATAGTAATTATATTAGGTTATTAATATTATTGGTATATTATTAATAATATTAATATTGTATTAGATTAATAATAATTATAATATTGTTAAATGATTAATTATATTACAAATGAACGCTGCTTTCAAATTCTTAGCTTTGAATGAATGGTTGAAGCACCAATGTTGAATGTTGCAACTCTAGTAGGCATGAATAGAAGTAGAGGAGATTGTTTGGGAGAAGAATTTTTTCTAGTGCTAGGTTATGTGTTAGGTTATATAGGGTTAGGTTATATAGTGTTTGAGCCTAGCCTCAAACACTACAATTAGGGTTAGGTTATGTGTTTTCTTTAGGGTTAGGTTTGGGATTAGGTTTATGGTTATGGTTAGAGTTTAGGGTAATCCAAATCATAACCTAACCCTTTCTCTCGAAACCTTAACCTTGACCCTAACCCTCACCTTTATCCTATCTTTATAACCCTAACCACAACCAAAACTCTAACCCCAACCCTAACCCTAATTACCTAACCCTAAATATTATTTATTTTATTAATTAGTTGCATTCACTCTAATAACCCTAAACCTATCCCTAAACTTAACCCTAGCCCTATCCCTGGCCCTAATCCTAACCCCAACTCTAAGCCAAATATAAAAACAACCCTTAATCATAATTACAATAACCCTAAAACTTCATTCTAGATATAACCCTAATACTATAATCCCTAATTGTAATACTAAACCCTAACCCTAATTTCATATCTAATCCCAACCATAACCAAAACTCTAAATCTAACCCTAACCATAAAACATAAACCCTAATCTAACCCTAATCCTAACATTATTTTCCTAACCCTAACCCTAACTCTAAACCTAACACTAACCCGAACACTAAATCCTAACCCTAATTAAACACCCAATAATAACCCTAAATTGTAACATCATCCTTTGAATTGGATACTACATCAAAAACTATGTCTTACAATCATTGCTTCCATTGTTGGAATTTTTACATTGGGATACATATATTTTTAAAATCAACAAAATCTTTTAATGTCTTGCCAAAATTAATATTATTAATTGTAATATCAAACTTATAAACATGTATCCAATTTAGAACATAAATAAGAAATATATGGTAATAGTTTCTTCAAAAAACAAAGTGATGTGGGCTAGAAGGACTATAAGGACTATAATGATTTTAGAATATACACATAATGGATTTGTTGAAAAGGTTTTAGAAACTTTCAAACAAATGCAATTGGTAGATGCAAAGAAAAATTCCACAACTTGATGGAACTTCAGTAAATTGAAGCTGGGGTTAGAGGGTTTCTAAATTACTCAGGGTAACCTTCAATATGGATCGGTCAAAACCCTCTTGTTATGTTTTAATGGTGAGCTGTTGCCACAGTGGACCAGTCACTTAAGTGAGGTTTCATCCCTCTCGAGTCATGCTTAACTGGCCCTATTTCACCTGATTTGCCGATCTTTTTGGCATAATGGCCTAGGTATTACACCGCTAGAAATTTCAATGCGGGCCCCACTTAAATGTTCCATCTGAGGGCTGATGAGCCATCTAATCACAAAATTCGATCTTGACCGCTTCTCGCAGACCTCACAGGTTTGTCTGATGGCATCATCAAAGTAGTGCGAGGTTCGCGAGATATGGCCACGTGGCGTGAATGGATGAATGGGTTTTCTTTTCGAGGTGTTTGATATGACAGGGGGCTATCTTTTCACCGATAATAGCCATCAATAATGGGGTAATCATGATCTCTCACACACCTCACATAGGCAGAGTAAATATTCAGGAGAGTGTTGCGAGGTTCGCGAGGGAGTGGCACGTGGATTTTCTTTTCGTACCAGTGGCATTATATGGGACCCATTGTGCGGTCTAGGTCTATTCTTCTGCGGGTTTTTGATTGGATATGTTTTCTGAAGGCGTCGACATGGATCGTCAACATCCATTGACTTGATCTCCACCCTCCATTTGTTAAAGTGCCTCCCGACTCGGCGGTTCATTTATAGGGAAGAAGTGTGTGAGTTGCCCGCATGGCATGTATTACTTGGCTGTTGCTCGTGTCATTAATGATACAAGTTTCTTTTCTCTTGAGGATCTCCACCTAATTTCCTCCTGTGTGCGAATAGTGCCATCCTACTAAGGGTATTCATAGTTATTTGGATCATTAACTGTGCAAGTGCTTCAATCACCTTCAAGTAATTGTACCCTGCATACTGGCTTGCTCTATAAATGCTAATTGAATTATATGTAATCAGCATTGCATTCTCTTGTGTCTAAGTGCAGTAAGGTTTTTCTTCTGTTTGTGGCTGCGCTCTATTTCTATCATGAGTAAATCAGTTAAGTGAAGGAGTGCGAGGCTGGCTTCACCAGTCATGAAAAAATTTGTTGCAAGGCTATTATTAGGAACACTAGGAAGAGGCCAGTACATTGTTCGTCCCCGATAATTATCTCGGATTCTGATGAATCTGAGACTGATTCTGATTATCGGTACTATTTGGCTTCCCTGGCTGATCTTATGTGAGTAGATGAGGAGGTTCTGGAAATTGAGCCAGTGTCTGCATTAGCACCAGGTGTAGTTGTTCGAAAATGTGCTTGCAAGGTTGGTAAAGAGGAGGTGGTGCCATCTCTATCGCAGGCTCGAACTCGGAGTGGTTGCTTGTACCAGGGTCGTGTTACTTCTTCATGATTACTGGCAGTGGGTCCATTGGACGTGTCTTCTCTTC
Organism: Sequoiadendron giganteum; assembly: GCA_007115665.2. Taxonomy (NCBI): domain Eukaryota; kingdom Viridiplantae; phylum Streptophyta; class Pinopsida; order Cupressales; family Cupressaceae; genus Sequoiadendron; species Sequoiadendron giganteum. The sequence goes on from CM021108.1 coordinate 87,909,215, forward strand.
TCTTGTTGTTCTATCAAGTGGATGTGGATGTGGATATGGACGTGCACGTGCTTTGCATGAAATTTTGTTTTTTGACTGGTTATTTCATAACCATTTTGATTCCTTTGTTCATGCACGGTATCATTATGACAAGGAATGTAAATTTGAATTTCATTTTGGTGCTGAAATTCAATTTTGTGTCACAATGTATCCTAATGCTTGTTGCTCTCCTATTCTATAAAAGAGATTTCATGACTCATTTTGAAGGGTTAGAAAAATTTTGCAATCCCACGCTTGGAAGTTATACAGTCCTCTTTATTGTTAAAGTGTTATGAACATTTTGTTTCAGGAAGTCATCTCGGGTTTAGGTTTATATACAGATTAGTGTGATATTCTTTTTTAATTACTGATATCAAAATAAATCTATAAAATTAATATGTTTTACTCTCCTAGGTGTGTGCCATGGATTATGAATAGCTTTATCAAAGATTCATCTGTTTAGTTTCAATAGTTAATTGAAAATGTGATTCATTTTCTTGCTTTAACTCAAAGATTTAATCAAATGCTTGAAAAATAAGTTAAATGTTCATGGTTTTATATACTCAAGATGCTTGAAGAAGTACTATCTTAATATGCTAAAATATCTCATGATAGTAATGCTATATGAGATGGGTTCATCGTATCAGGATTTTGTTCTGTATGACTCTGTTGCCCTATGGATGAAGCACTGGATAATGTTTGTGTCATTTTATTAGTTCAAGACTGTAGGTTCTAAGCAAGGATATCCAAATACTGAACACAAAACACTTGAATACAACCTTGTCCTCCTCAGGGAGGTATTGTAACAAATAAGTGGGTCAGTTTCATTGCTCTTTGGTACTAGTAGTCATTCTCTGGTTTGCCAAAACCTTGAGATGATCACTATCCCTTTGAGTGTGTAGGAATTGTAATCTGTACATAGGAAGTGTTCTTACCAATCATGAGACATTCATGTGAACACGTTTAGGTTTACCCACCTTGGTCCTACAGAGCCAAAAGTGTAGGAGAAGTCAGTCCTTTACTGACTCTCATTAGTTGGTCATTAGTGGTTGTAGTTGTCCTCGATAGGGGTTGGCTACCTCTTAGATATCTGCAACCTCTACATGGATTGTATTTTAAACACCAACACAACCTTCACCAAAATCCTTATTGGTTTCCTTAATATGGGAGATTTGGAACAAGGTATAGACATCCATCAAAGCATAATATGAAGATGATTTTTTTCAAATGTTTTGGTTTTAGATGCCCTTTTAAAATTTATACAGAATGTGGAAGGATAGAAAAAGCTTGTGAACTATTTGAAAAAATGTCTCAAACAATTGTAATCTCTCAATTTATTTTAGTGTCTATTTTGTTATACCCCATGTCCCAAATTGGGTATAACACAATAGACACTAAAACAAATTGATAGATTGTTATGAGGGCAGTGATGAGACTTTTCTAATTAGAGTGTATTCCATGAGATTACAATTATTTGAGGCATTGTGTCAAATAGTTCATGAGCTTTGTCTATCCTCCCACATTTTGCATAGATTTCAAAAGGGCATCTACAACCACAAGATTTGAGAAAATTCATCTTCATATTATGTTTTCCTTATGATTGGTTGACTCTTATACTAAATTAATATGTTCAATTTATGTTTCCTACTTGATCTAACTATCCACAAATGGAAATTTAATAGTGGAAAGATATGATTCTACTTTGGTATAAATTGTATATGCAATATCAAGGTATGAATTAATATGTTCAATTAAGAGATGTTAAATGAAATGAATAAAACTAATGTAATGTAAATAAGGGAGACCAGTGCCTTATTGGGTAAACCAAAGTCAAATGAAAGCCTTTAATGAATGGTTTCTATCTAGCAGGTCCTCTAATTGTTTGGCATATAGCTATGAGTTTACAACTGGTATAAACATGCAAGAGTGTAATTGATAAACCCTAGTTGAGGTAGACTATCAAATCTAATCATCTGATTCTTCTTAATGATCCAAATGGCATTCCCAGATTACTATAATTTATTGAAAGGAATTTTAATTCTTCTTTAAAGAATCCAATAAACCAAATCACACAAAAACAACAAATGTGTACTAATAAATAGAATATATACTTGATACTTCAATTTAAACAACCAAGAAACATCAGATTGGAGACAATCAAATAATCGCAAGAATCCAACAAAAACTTGATACCAGAATGAAGCCACTAAATCAACAGTCTTTCATTATCTCCTTCAAAGTTCATACATGCAACATAGTCTCCTTGAATGTCATCATTTCTGAAAATTTAATGCTTACAACAGTCTATCCTATTCTAATTCTATCTTCTACCCCTTAAATTTATCCAACAACGGATACTTATACATCAGTTTGCAAAAGGACGTGCCTTTTCAAAAAGGTTTAAAGCATAAGAGGTTTATCAAATCCACTATTAACTAATTTCTCTTGAGCCACAAATGGACTATAGACATATGCTCTATATAATCCTGGCTCTCATGAGTGTCGGCATCTCCCAACACATCGCAGATCATAATCTCCATCATTATCATTTGCTCATTTTGCTCACATGCTGCATCCAATATCACATCTTTCGCAGTGGTTGTCTCCAACATCCCTTGGAGTATTGTTTCGCACTCACTTTTCCATGTAGTCACTTCCTTCATTTTCCCTTCATCATCACATAACTTGGTGAATCTATCTTTGGCAGCCTCTGTCAATCCCTGCATATCCCCTTGTAACTCCACATAGAAATCCCTATGCCTATCCATAATACAATTGGCATTTTCAATCTCTTCATTGCTAGTAGTGTCCTCCTCCAATTCCTCAATTCTTTCTTGAATTCTACTATCCACTCTCCTATGTTCCTGTATTGCATCTACGTACTGTGAATGTTTTCCCTAGAGTTTAGTTAACCAAGTGGTTAAAACAACCTGCCTTTTTTTTATTATTGCAGCAAATGCATCCATTCTCCCTTGAGAGTATGCAGTTGACCCTTCCCAACGGTATTTTTTCTGTGAACTCTCACCTTGAGTGAGCATCCTTGTTGGTTCTGTTAAACCACCTACCAAGTCTTTCAAGCGTTCATTCTCTCTCAACATCCTCTCATTATTGGTTTTGTACATCTCCCTTTCCCTTATCAATGCTTGGATTTGGGCTTTATTCAACTTGGCTATATTTATCCCAATATCAACAGTCGCTATAGGATCAACCTCCCTAGCCTTCAGGGTCATGACATGTCCGAATGCCTTTTTAGTATCAATAACAATTGATTTCTTGTGAGGAGGATACAAGGCCCAAATCATCAATGTTTCATCATCAGGATTGTATCTTGATCCTGTCTATACCTCCATCACCTTCTCTATACTGAGCTTGTGGGTAGTATTGTTATCTTTTAAGAAACTATCAAAAACTAATGCAGAATTCATATCCAAACCTGGAAAATCATAACACCTACCTTTTCAAGTAGCTCCCTCCCCTTTTCAGGGATCATGTCAATCATCTCTTTGTCCACTTCATCCTTTAAGCTTTTTAACAGTTGATCCTCATTCCCTAGAGTGACATTGTCAACCTGTCCCCTTATCTCTTTCCCTTTTTGCTTATATAAAAATGTCTTAAACTCCGAGGTCTTTATAAATTCATCATCTGATATGAAAGACCTATAGTCTTCATGTCATGTATCTACATCCATGGTTTCCTCAACATCTGTTTCTCTGGCAACATAGGCATACTCCTGAGTCTTCATTCTTGAAACTTTCCCATATGAGCTTTGTGGCCTATCTATTTTTGAAATCCCCTTAATGGAGGATAACAACTCAGCATCCACCAACTCCTAATTATGTTTTTCAATCACAATTTCAGCTTCCTCTACCTCCAGGTTTCTGATTATGTCATCAAATTTAAAGGGCACATGATGGTACCCTCCGAGATTTACTTTTGTCTGGAAGAGTGGATATACCCTTCTGGATCAAAGTTCTTTCTCAGTAGTGCTCTGCTCATGTTGAAGTGCAATAATTTGTCCAGAATCAGATCATAACCTTCCTTGGCTAATACAGTGAAATCACTAAAACACAATGTACTGGGCATAAAAGCCTGTTTCCCATATGAACTTAAGTTCATAATACTGGAGTAATCCATTTGCCTAACAATTTCAAGGTATGCAATTATATCCGGGACAGTTCTAGGTAGAATGAAAGGTGTATCCTCAAAGCCATAAACCCTAATCATTGTGGCATTCTCTAAGCAATACCAATCCCCCCAATTGTGGTTAATTGGTCCATTGTAATCTCTAGGCCTAAGAAACCTTTTTACTTGTTCAGATAAAGAATAATCACAAGGATGGCTAAAAAATATATACAAGGGTTTCACAAAGAATTCTTCAAAATGCAAGAAATTTGAATTGGCAAACCTGTTGTCCCAAACAACAATCCATAATTGAATAGGCAATGGCCTACCTTCTTTGTTAGATTGTGAAATCCTCAGCTCTTGGGGCCATAAACCTAACTCTTGTCCAAAATACAACACTAAGTGCATCAGCAGTGAGTAATTTCTGAGATGGAGAACAAAAGCACCACTCTTTATCGCCATCAAACCTGCATCCAGCTCCTTACAAACATGTGAAGCATAGTCAAATGATATGGAATTGTGGTACTGAATGTCTGCAGAAATCACCATGGGCACAACCGCCATATGCTTAGGTACCTCCATCCCTAATACCTATCCCACTGAGTAGTAAGTATATTTTAGGTAAGGTTCAAAGAGGTCTACATGAAAGGGTGGCCCCTCACTATCTTCCATTGGAGTAGGTTTTCCATGACACCTAATTATGTGCAAAGGTAACCTCCACCCTTTATAAATGGTGTCCATCCTTCTAAACTCACTATCGAGCTCTTCACTCACTACTTTGTCACTGCATATTCCCTCCATTCTGAAAACCTCAGCAATTGCATTCTCAGATACATATATCAATGGATTCCCTGACAAATCACATATAGCTTTCTTTTTCGAATCATAGTGTTCGGCCAACAATTTTACCAGTTCAACGTTAATAAAAACATTAGGGCACACTAATTTCCCTAAATTGAGCCTCCATGGATTGCATACTAGCTCAAAGTGATTTCTCCTATGGTAATGGAAATTGAATAACTCATAGCCTCTAATCAGAGTCCAAACATCACCTATAAATTTGCATTTGTCATCCAATTTGTCAACTTCCACTTTGAGCTGTGCAGAACGCCTAGCTTTAGGTCCAGAACTAGGTAACTGGTCTATGAGGTCTTGATTTAGCTTCCTTTCAGTACCTTCTAGTTGCAACTCAGTCTTTTTATTTTTTGCTTTTGTTTGGCTTCCCTCCCCGGGTTTTCTTCCCTTTAGTTTTTCTGAACCAGTGCCTTCCATAATTCAAATTTTTACGAATTTTGAGAGGATGAGAAACTTACTGTAACTTCTTCCAAACTCAAGCCAAGTGAATGCCTTAATTGCTCTGCTGGTTCCCTTGCTCTCCTTCGCTTTGAATTCTATGAGACAATGATTTCAATTGATCATACCTTGATATGCAAAATCTCCTACGCTTCGTGGCGCCATTAATGTCTTTACCGATCGAGACATGAATGCTGCAAGTTTTTTTTTCAAAATTCTCGCTGTCACATCAGGGTTCAATGATCACCCACCCACCAAGACATCTTGCATTTTCCCTGACATCACAAGTCTCCCCGATAGTTTCTTTCCTTTTGCTTTTATATCACCATGGCTTTCACCGAAACAACTATCGCTCAGACTTAATGAATCGGGCCAACGGTTCTTTGCTTACTCCAAAAGTACTTTGTCTCACCGAGATGTTCACTTTATCAAGTATGTCACCGAGACCAAGCAATTTGTTCTGGCAACAAAATAATACTTGTTGTGATGTCTCTTAGATCCCCCGTGGTGACATGTCTCACTGATACACCTCTTCTTCAGCAAGACAACGAGCATCGTCTTATCGATACCCTTTATCTCCGCATGCTCAATTCTGTCGGTGTAACCTGAGGGGTCGGTAAGACTTTTATGAACTTTTCTCGGCATCATTTGTCTTACCGATTGAGTCCTCCTTTTTCTTTATCGGCAAGACCAATAGCGCTTCGGCCAGTGTTTTCAAATCTCTCTCCGATGATCAAAGTCTCTCTGATAGACTTTACTTTTCTCCAATCGGAAAAAGGTAACTTAGCTCGATATGACCTTACACTATCACGTTGATACCTTTTGTCTTGCCGATAAGTAATACAAACCCGCATTCTCCTAGTGTATAACTTTATCAGTATGACCCGTTTGATGTCTCGCCGATATAATAACATCGATAAGACATTTCAAACCTCTAGCCGGTCCGCGTGTTCAACGTTCACCCATCCACTAAGACATCTTGCAGTTTCCCCGACATCACAAGTCTCCCTAATAGTTTCTTTCTTTCTGGTTTTTTATCACCATGACATTCACCGAAAAAACTATCGCCCAGACTAAATGAATCGGGGCAACAGTTCTTCACCTTACTCCGAAAGCTTTTCATCTCACCGAGATGCTCACTTTATTGACTTATGTCGCCATGACCAAGTATTTGTTTTGCCGACAAAACGATACTCGCCGTGATGTCTCTTAGATCTCCCTGCAGTGACATGTCTCACCAATATGCTTTTTCTTTGGCAAGACCATGCGCATTTTCTTCTCGACACCCTTTATCTTCGTATGCTCAGTTCTGTCGGTGTAACCCGAGGGGTCGATAAGACTTTCCAAATTCTCCCCGGCATCGTTTGTCTCACCGAGTGAGTCCTCCCCTTGCTTTATTGGCAAGACTAACAATGCTACGGGTAGTGTTTTAAGATCTCTCTCTGATGACCAAAGTCTCTCTGATAGACTTTACGTTACTCCAATTGGAAAAAGGTAATTTAGCTCGATGTGACCTTACATCATCTCACCGATACTTTTTGTCTTGCCGATAAGATATAGAAACCCGCATTCTCTCTGTGTATAACTTGATCGGTGTGACCCTTGCTATGTCTTGTCGATACATTTAGGATATGTATATTATCATCGATGAGACCTGCATCAACTTATGCTGATATTTTCATATGTAAAGATTTTAATGTCAGATGAAATTTATGGGGCGTTATGGCACAATTTTAAATCGGATTTTGGTAAAATATGCTATGTGAGGATTTTTTTGTCTGCATTATGAATCTTTTTTCGAAGACTAATAATTATGAAGAAATAATGAATTTGTCAAAATTTGATAGTTCCAATAGCATGAAGGTTTGATGTTTCATGACAATACTAGCATTTCAGTTATAATGATATATTTAGAGCTCATGGCTCTCCTTTGTATAAACATATCACAATTTTGAATAATATAATCAAGGGTTATGGCGTTCATCTCACTAATATCATGGTGTGTATGATTTCCATTTTTTCTTTAATTCAAAGAGTAAATTAAAATGCTTGGATGGAGTCATAGATGGATATGTTTGTAAAGGGATTTGATAAGAAGTATTGAGTTAGGATAGAAATTGACACTGTTGTAATGCAATATTGTTAGAGATCTTATATGTTATGTGTTTGAACCTGTTATGGAAATCTAAATATTTGTGAATTAATTCGACTCCCCAATAGTATATGGCACTGGCCTAAATCGTATGTGTTTGTAAGGTTCTATTTCTGTTTGTCTTAGCTTAGAGCTTGCTACCAAATTGCAAATTAAATGACTATCTTAAGTGGTGAAATGTCGTTGTAATCATCTCATGCTCAAAGTAGTTGATACTATTGATGTTTTTTTGTTGTTTAAATTGATCTATCAAGCATATATATATATATATTTAGTTTACCGATACACATTTGTTGTATTTGTGTGATGTGATTATTTGGTTCTTTCAAGTAAAGATTAAACCCTCCTAGTAAATCATAGTAACTAAAGAGTATTAATTGTATCAATAAGAAGAATCACATAACTAGGATTGTCATTCTATCTCAAGTAGAGTTTGTCAGTCATTTACTTGCACATTTATACAAGTTATAAACTACATCTGTGTGCCAAACACTTTGAATTATTTCCATCATAGATTACACTTTTATAGATCTTCATTAGACTCCATACACCCAACAAGGCAGTGGTCTCACGCTTTCATCTTTTGGTTTATCCATTTTATTTTTTACATCTGTTAACTGAACATATTCTAATATAATTCAAATATAATTAAAATTAAAAACATCATAAATTAATTATGTAACCACATAAGTCAAATATAATTCTTTCAAGAAATTAATATCAAATAGATAATACAAATTAATGTCATTGATCTTCTTCTTCATCCAACTCTTTGTCTGTATCATCCGATCCAGATTCAACATTGTAAGGATTGGTCATATCATCATCATCGTCATTGATATCAGTTTCGATAATGTCATCATCCACATGGATATCATCTTCATGAACATTAACTCCTACATCATCATGATCTAGTTCCTCCTCTTCGACATCTTCGTCAGGCACATCATCAACTAACTGTTGATCTTGATCATCATCTACATCATCTTCTATTTCTTCAGTATCTTCTTCTTCCACCACATTATACTTTACCGGCCTTCCTCTTGGATCATGTCTAACAACATATGACCAACCCGCTTTACTTGGAACCTCTGAGTAAAATACCTGCTCACATTGGCTTGGAAGAACATAGGGCTCATTTCCAGCTCACTCAAAATACCTTGTATTAACCATGGTAAATCAATTATCATGTTCAATAATAATTCTCTTGGGATCATTTTCATTCAATCATAGCCTATACCATAGGACGACGAACAAAACTAATTTGAAGGACTTAAAGTCACACTCAAATATATCATCCAAAATCCCATAGTATTGATTTTCTGAGACTTCTGGATGTATGTCGCTTCTAGATGAAACATTAGTCACCTGGAAGACTGCAATTATCCTAGAATCACAAGTTTTCTTCATTTTCATCCAACTTTTTGATTCGAAATTTACGACCATTGCACCACATAGCCTTGTGGTGTTTCACTTGCAATATGTCAAACATGCAAAACTTATTGCAATATTGTCAGTTGATAAACATATTTATTCTTGGCCGAATGTATGCAAAGAAAAAAATCTCAACATATATATACATCAATATAATTGAAAATAATTAAATAATATGGGTGATTAATATATTTATACATACCTATTTATCTCTTAAACCATATGCTAAATCAATTTCCCTTGGTGTAACATTGGAATCTCCATTACGATGAGCTTCTTTAACTAATGAAGCCACACCTTCCCATGTTAATGCATGACCAAATTGTTGACATCGTTCAATCCATACCGTCATCCAATCAAGATTGTTTGCAACATACAAATGTAGTGCATCCCACTCTCGACCAACTGTATCAAAAAAAAATGAAATTCACAAACGACGTATAATTAGTTAATTACCACGGTATACGACCTTAATTTATAGTACAATATACATAAAAACCAAATGTAAAATGTATTCTAATTAATCTCTGGTGCAGGAGCACACCTAGGCTAACCTCCATAGTTAGGATATTTTAGGCTTGTATCTGACATTAGCCAAGTCAGAGTAATTGTATGTTTTTTTTGGACCTTAGAAGGCCATTGTTGTAGCTAGGTGAGTTAGTCATTAGGACTACGGTCACCAAAGTTGGTCATTGTTAATAGTTTTTACATTGCTTAGCCTTAGTAGCTTGAGTTGGGATTTGAGTCTTAAATGTGTTCTAAACACATGAATGATGTTAGAAAGATGCCATGAGGCCTTTAATGGTGTTGGTTACTCTAAATATAGGAGATAGAGGTCCTAAGAGTTAGGAAGGTGGCATAATGATAGAGATGCCAAATGTTGTTACAAAATTGTCATGACAACAATTGCCATTATGGAAAATATTGCATGCAACTCAGTTACATAGGATCCCCTAAAGGATAGGAGTGGGGGATCGACCAAAATACCATACAAACATGGTGAATGGTATCTAATATGAAGCAGACCCAAATTCAAGAAAGAGGGAGATTGTAATCAAGTTTTTGGAATAGAAGATAGCTCTGCAATTTATGTTTTTATGTGAACTCCGAGTGTTATTGAGTGACAGTGATACTAAGTGAATTGGATGTTTTGATTTAGTGTTAGATTCATGTTCATGGGATAGTATTAAACTTTTTTTATTCTGCAAGTAAGTTGATTTAAGCTGTTTTAGTGTCCTGAATAGATAGGTTAAGGTTTAAGGGTTTTACTGGGGTCCTGTCCTGACCAGCTTGTGTTTTTATGGCTCCCCTATGAAATCTAGTGATAGGATTTTCCTTAGGGTAGATGGATGTGTTAGGGGAGCCATTGTTTTGTACATATGTAGAGTTAGGAGTCATGGAGAGTGGAACAACTGTGTTTAATGTCAAGTCCTAGGCGAGCTTAGAGTGCCCAGTTAGAGGTTTGACAGTAATGAATTGAAGAATTTAGGCAGGGGATTGAGGTACAGTACGAAACAAGTATAGTTCCAGGTAGGGTATAGACATATCCTAACATGCTAGAAGGATTGAGGTTTGAGCAAGAAAACCAGTGGGGCCCTACAAATTAGGCCTAATAGCCCTATTTAACCTAGATAATAGGAAACCAGTGTACGGAGGACTTAGGAGTATAGAATCTTTTGAATCCTTCAAAAAATCTAAAAGGGTATTCTAATGTGGAATTGGTTTTTTAAGTTGTTTGGAAAGTTTGGGCAGGAACGAAGTAAAGGTCTCTGTTAAGGGCTACAAGAAATAAGCCTCCTCGAGACCAATTCTTGAAACTAGTAGGAAAGGAGTTTGGAGATCCTCCAAGATGGATCCAGTTGGAAGTACATGGCATGTTTCCAATGTTTTTGGCACCCCTGCAATCAATTCAATGTTTGTGTGATGTTGGCACTTAGAGTCTTCTAAGTGTAGGAAAGAGTTTGCACATAACAAAGTGGTGTTAGTCCTTCAAGGTGAAGCACAAGGTGTGAGACTTTTGGAGAGGAGTTGGATTAGGACTTAGTTAGTCATCTAAGCCTAACAAGGACCTAGAAAATATTAGGTTCTCAGAACAAGACAAGGAAAGGTCTTCTTAGCTAGTTGTGCAAGAAAGCCTTGGAACACTTACACCAATCTCCATGACCATCTTATAATTACCTGACACTTTCCTCAATCTACCTTTCCCCATCAAGTACTCCTCTTCGAATTTTTTAATGGAGTTGGGATCCCAAATGCGATCTACATGGATCTTTGCTGCAAACTTAGGAAGATATTCAGTAATGTACACCATGGTCTGGTATACCATGTATCCCTCCACCATAGAACCCTCGGGATGTGCTCTCTGTCTAACCAAAGCCTTCAAAAATTTCAAGTGCCTCTCAACCATCCACATTGACCTTGTGCGTACAGGTCCACACAATTCAATCTCCTCAACTTGGTGTATGAGGTAGTGTTCTTGTGCATTGAAAAATATCGAAGGTAGACACTTTTGCATTTCACACATTAGACTAGGAATTCTTCTCTTCCAATAATTTATATCTTCTTTATGGATTGCTTTAGATGAAAACCATCTACAAGTGATTCAAGGCACAAATATATTAATGATATTTAACAAAAATATACAACGAATTGAGCAAATATCGCTACTTACCTCATGTATTTTCCAAGATCATATATAACTTGCTTGACATTGTTGTCGAAGTTGTCTGGGAGAGATAGAGGTAGAATGTACTGCAGCAATTATAAAATAATATTTTCATTAATATTTTTTCAAAAGTAGTAAACATAATACACTGAAAAGTACATGTAGTATACAAATATATATATAATATACCAGAATAATTACCTTAATGAAGGTATGCCAATCATGTGTTTTCATCCCTGACCCAAATTCACCTTTCTTTGTTATGATATTGTTTATGTTGGCAGCAAATCCTGTGGAAAATTGATTTTTTCGTATGACTTGTTTTATAGCATTGCTTTGCTACTTTGTTAATAACCAAGGAAGGGAAATTATATTAATTTGGCCTCCATCACTATTTAATTGAATGAAATTTTTCATTGCATGACTGGCTTCCTGAATGTCACTACAAATTTTGACAATTTTTTCTTTGTCATGCCTTCCATCCAATATTTTTCATAACGTTTCTATCATATTCTTTCCGATATGCATTGTATCAAACAAATGCACAATTTGTAGCTACTCATAGTAGGGCAGCCTACTAAATTGTCTGGGATAACTTTCAGTCCCTGTGGAAGCCGACCATTAATGCTTTGACGACCTTCATGAAGCATATAAGTTAAAAAAATTAACAATGACAATCATTGTCAATTACAGCATGATCACAAAATAAAAATAAAAATTCAAAACATATCATAAATGATAGATAAACAATTTGATCCAATGTATAACCTTGACGATTAATTCTATTATATTCCAACTTCCATAGGCGAGGTGTCATTCTTCGTGGTTTTGATGTAGTCTCTTCTTTCCCATTGAAAAGATGTTTTTCAGTAGTTCGATACTTATGATTTATGTGGAGGAAGTGCCTATACTTATCAAACACCTACTTTCCTAAACTTGTTGAATGACGAGATTTCATCTTTGGACCATAAATTGGACATGCAAATTTTCCCTTTGTTTGAAGACCTGCAAATCATATATAATTGGATTAAATATGTCAATTTTTATAATTATATATAGTGAATAGATTATTTAAAAAACATGCATGATATCTAATTCATAAAATTAAATATCGTTAAAGTCATGCAGTCGAACGTTATATCATACCAAAAAAATGTGTTAGCCCCGGGGCATCATGAATTGTCCATACAAGCATTGCATGGAATTGAAATTGTCTTTGTCCTATTGGTCTAGATACATCATACATAGTGATGCCATTCCATAACTTTAGTAACTTGTCGATAAGAGGCTCAATATATACATTCATATCTTTAACTTGGTACTTACCTAGTTGAATGAATATAAACATTACATAATTATTATAACCATTTTACTGCAATATATATAAATTCATGTACATGACTATTAAATGAAAAAACATATAAGTCATTATGCAATAAATAAGACAAATGAGATGCTACTACGTTAAAGAAAATTGATGTAAACAAATACCTGGAACAATCATTGCCAACATTGTGTGCTCCCTCTTTATTGACATCCATGGAGGAATGTTATTGTTGATAACAAAAACAGGCCACACTGAGTAAATAGATCTCAGCTCTCCAAATGGATTAACACCGTTCGCTGCCAATGAAAGCCTGAGATTACGAGGTTCTTCTTTAAAGTGTGGTCATTTTTCCTCCATGTCCCTAAATGCAGAACCATCCGTAGGTATTCGAAGAATCTCATCTCCACTTCTATTACGTGCATGGTAATCCATAAATTGCGCTAAGCTTTCGCACCTAAATAATTGTTGCATACGTGGAATAATGGGAATATAACGAAGTTCCTTGCGAGACACCTTTTTTGTTAGTTGATATGTTTGATATCTACTGATATGACATTCTAGTCATTCTGTTGCAAATTCATGTTGTTTATGATATATAATATGATCATTGGGACATGCATCTATTGCTTGATACTCCATTCCAATATCTTTCATAATGCCAGATAAATCTTGGTATGAGCGAGGTAAAATATTTGATGGTGGTAACAAAAATTCACCAATCAATCTACAACAAAAAACAACTTCTTAATATAAAGAATATTAAAGGTACATACTTCATCCTTTATTTACTAGCGATGAACTAACAACAAATAAAATAGATGAAAAAAAATGACATATATGACACACCTTAACATCCGTGAGATTGCTATGTTGGATAAACCATTCATAACCTTCAAGTTCACCAGCAACAATACAACAGATAGAAGAGTTGTTTGGGAGCCTTCATAAAGCGGCTCGTATGCGTTCTCAAGTACAGGTAAATCATGAACATCATCAAAGTCATCTCGATCAACATGATCAGATGTGCCACTACATGTGTCATGGATCAATGTATTTGTACCATCATCTTCAATTGTGTTTTCTGGTGCATGATCATCTTCTTCCATAGGATCATTAACTTCATCTTCGATATTCACAGCTCCATGTTCCTCCGCTTGCAAAACCACATTCTCTGGGCCGTGATAATTCATATCGTGTGCCCTAGGGTGCCCCACCTTTATAATAATGACAGACACAAATAAACCATGATCATGATCAAGTGATTTTATATATATATATCAAATGTTAAAACAATATAAACATTTACAAATTCAATCAATATAAACACATATAATGAACAACTTACCAATGGACGATAATCATGCCCCCCTTCAATGTGACCATGCTGCCTACAATGTTTCTCAGCTATTGTGATTAAAAGTCTTCTTGTCTTTAAGCCCTTGCAATTATTGCAAGGACAATAACATTTCCCATCACCCTTTCTTTTCAATATAGCCCACAATCTAGCAATTGTCTCTTCATTTTGTTCTAGACTAATATTATCTAACATGATTTTTCTTTACCAAGCTTGAATATTTAGATCTTCAAAAAATATCAAACTCACACGCACTCCAATAATTTTTAATCGTACACAGATAAAAAAATATAATAATTATGATATTTTACACCAAAAAAAATTGTCATGCAACCACTCCTGCAAAAGAGAAGATAGTCTGAAGTTAATGACCCAAAAAACACTTTCAAATGCTAATTCCAAAAATTATTAAATTTTGATTTTACAATGATTTCCAACTGTTATACTCCTAAAATCAGAATATTGAACTTGCACAACAAAATCTGGAAATGAAATTCTCAAAATGCGTCTAATAGGCCTCAATAATTAAGGCCTACTCAAGACTTTGTGAAGTCACTGCAAGGTTTCCAGGCCTTACCTGGTGATTTGAGCAAGAGGATTAAAGAGTTGGTAAAGAGTTTTGATGACTGGAGTGGCACATCTTTACCAGATATTATAGATGCCCAAGGAAATTTTAGATCACTACAGCAATGGCAGGACAGGGTAGATGAAATCATTAACACTAGCACATTTTTGGAATCTTTTGAAAGGGAGGCGAATCAAGTAGCAGTAAAGTATACAACTTATAGTGCAAAGGTAAATTAGGTGGTAAATTTTAATTGGCCAACGGATGAGGAATATCAAGGGTGGGTAGAAAAGTACTTAATTGAACAAGAATAGGACAGAGTCTACAATCGGCAGTTAACAACTCAACGATTATGGTTATAACAAATTTTGGCTATATCTTGGTGGCAGTTTTGGTGTAAGTTTTCAAAGTTTGGCAAATGCAACAGTTATTCTCCAGTGGACGGGATGAACAAGAAGATTCTCTAGAGACTTAGCTATTGTAACCAATTTTTGAAATGTCATAAGGCGGTCCAAGTGACCAGTGACAAGTGTATTTTTGGTCTGATGCTTGTTGCTCCTTCATTTTCCCTATAAGAAGGATTTCAGGACCAAAAATATGGCCGGTTAGCAAGTTAGATATCTTTAGGTCAAGTCTAACTGAAGTTGCAGAGTGAATTTGTAAAGAGCCTGATATTATAGTGAAGATACTATTCTTAGGTTTGGTGTCATTATGTTGTAGGTTTTAGTTTCATGGGTACTTAATTTTCAAGACAGTACTAGCATCTGAATGAAAATTACTCATTTCAAGGTCATGTGTCTCCATTGTGTGAATATATTATTATCTTGAATAAAATGATCAAGGGTTATTCTGTTCATCTCACTGTTATGGTGTGTGATTCTCATTTTGGCTCTAATTCAAGGAATTAATTAAAATGTTTGAGTGAGGTTATAGGTGACTATGTTCATATAAGGATTTGATAAGTAGTATTGGCTTAGAATATAGATTGATGGTATTGCAAGGCAGTATTATTTGAGATTTTATATGCTATGTGTCTAGAAGATAAACTTGGTTACAGTAAAAAAACAACCAACACCTTTGATATTATCTAGCTATGGCTCCCAAATCTATTGCAAATTGATCATCAGGGTTAAAATTGAAACCTTGCAAATATAATCTTTGTCCAAATCCATCAAGAATTTTCCATCAGTTATAAACAATTCCCTTATAAAGAATTTGTGAAGCCAGGTCTAAAATCTGGAAATGAAATTCTAAAAATGCACAAGACTATAAATGAAATCTGATGAGATGTTGCTTTCAAATATGATTTTCAAACCTGGAAGTACAAATATAACTTCACAAATGAATTCTGGAAAAAGACAATGACTTCCCTCAACCTGGCGATATCTTCTTGAGTTTCTTTTGATTTTCCCCAAGAAAACTGTCGAGCAAAGCACTGTCGCAATAAATAGTTGAGCTCATTTCAATTTATGCCTGCCACAATTTAACTTTGCAGGACTGCCCCAATTTTGGTGAAAGATCTTCATCGAAACGTACACAAAAAAATGGCTCATCGAAATTCCGACGAACATCGGGGTAAAAATTTAAAAAAAAATGGAAATTCGTACAAGTGCCCGATGATACATCCAATTATATAGGTTTCGTCAGAAATTGGGGTTAAATGAGTTAGTGATGGTTGTAAATGGAATGTGAGGTCATCAATACATTCCTTCATGTCTATTTTTTTGGGTTCTTTACTTTTTTATTTATTATAATCTTCAAAGATACCCTATCTATTCATATAATGTCCAATTTAATGTTTCATGCATTTCATCACTTCAATCCTTCGTATGGTTGTAAATGGAATGTGATGTCGACATATATATTTTTGTTTCTATTGATTTGAATTTTGTATTTTTGTTTATTCAACTACTATAGAGTTGGTTCTTTTTGTCTTTTAGATGGTGTTAGGTCTTGAAACCATGGATCCTTTAATGATGGTAATAATCTTCTATCGCCACTTCATTACTAACCCTCGTCTTCATGAAAGTTTGTTTGGTTTTGCAAAAGAAGTTGTTTACTTCTAGTCTCCTATCATGGCTTCTAGGTGATTTCTAGGCACTAATGTGAGGGGATGGGTCTACATTTGGAGGTGAGGTTATTAAACCTTACTAAGGAAATGAATCGTAGGTTTAATATCTGTGAATCCCAATCCTATAATTGCACAAACATGGAAAACAAGCACATTATTAGATTGAAATGCAAGTAAGAACAAGGATTCCCCATGAAATCCATCTACAAATATTCAAAGTAGGAAATGAATGAAGAACAACACAGGCAACCAAGTTAAATCCTAATTTAAACAATGCAAACACTTGATCCCATGGGGGAATTGGTGTCAATTATGTGTAGAAAATGGCCCTTTCCCAACTCCAAGTTATAAGCTTGATGATTTGATGGAGATTGATCCACTTTGTTGATGAAGAACAAGATGATTCATTGAGAAAACCTACAATAACCTAGCTATGGTGACGAAAAATACTCAAGAAAATAGATGAAATGACTCTAATGTGAAGATAATAACTTTGCTTTCAAATTGTGGATGATATTGCAATAGATGAGGCCTCTATTTATAGATTTAAAGAATGGAAGATTGAAGGATTTGAGTGAATGTGGTACAAAAGACCAACCAATGAGAGAAGGCCACTTTTCCACGTGATTGGAGGAGGAATGAACACATTTTGGTCAATGTGCATGGTAAATGCTATTGGATTCAAATTTGAAATTTGAATGTCATATGTTTAGAGGGAAGGCGAATGGAGTTAATGTCACTTGGCTCAAGGCCAAGGACATGTAAGAGGCATTAAATACCTTGTTGGAAGTACCCATCCCTTTTGGAAGGATTTTTGAATTGGAAAATATTCCACAAAATATGTTTTTTGAATGGAAATTGATGAATTAATAAATCAAATAAATTGATTTATTTGTGCAAGTTGCAAAATCTAGAGGATTGGAGTGATAAGATTAGCATTAATTGGGATTTCATTAATTAAGAGGGGGATTAGCTAATTTGACCATTTTGACTTGGATTTCAAGATTTAAATAAATCAAAATGAGAGGAAGAATGATTTTAGACTTAATTAAATAAAGTTTGATTTATTTAATTAAAAAGAATGGTATTAGTTTTAAATCAAATAAAGATAAATTTATATAATTTAAATGAGATGACTTTAGAGATTAATTAAATAAAATGAATTATTTAATTAAAAGATGGACTATATGATTAATTAAACAAACTGATTTATTTAATTAATAGGAGATGATGACTTAATCAGATAAAAGGGGATTTTTTTAATTAAGAGATGAAACGTGATGAATTTAATCAAATAAGGATTATTCAATTAAATTAATTAGTAAAGGGTGTTAGAGTAAAGGTTTTAACTTAATTATGTTGATTAAGTTACCTTTATTCCCTTCTTAAGATTTCACGTTAATTTGCATAATGTGACATTTAATAATTATATTAATTATTAATGTTATCCTATTAGGGCTTCTATTAGGGTTTTTTCCTATTAGGGTTTTATTAGGGTTTGCATGATCTCCTTTTTATAAGGATTGATCCCTTTGTATTTCATATCAATTCATTCTCTCATTCTCTCTGATATATACATTTTCAGTTTTCAGAGAACCTTTGCTTGTTTGTCTCCATCTCTTCTTTTGTGGCAGGTTATTTGCATGCAGGTGATCTTCGGAGTTTGTGAAGTTGTATTTTTTCAACTCCTACAAAAGGGATGATTCAAGAAGAAATGATGTTAGTAAGATCAAGATTAGGTGTGTAGGATCAACTTGTATATTTTTCATGTCTACATTTTGCCCCTCTTTGAAACAATGCACTTGTTACATTGGTTCAAAGAATAAACTATTGTGATCAAAGTTCAAAAAAACAAATCAATTTTTTTTTAGATGCCCCACTGTTGCCCTAGTGAGAAGGATTACACTGGTATACTTCCCCCTCGAGAGATCGATCTAAAATGTCTGATTTTTTTTATCGAGATCATGATAAAATGCAAGAGGAGTGGTTTTATTGATCGGAGGATGAACGATAATTCTTTAGAAAGATAAAATATTTGACGTAGACAATTTTGATGATGTATAGACAGTCATCGGCCATGGGCAGCCTCATGTATATTTTGATACAACACACCAGTTTTGGATAGAAATATTAGTAAATATAAATGAATAAGAAGAAAAGAAAGAGGATCCAACAAGCCTACTTTATTAACGATGATGAATGGTGATGATTTTCTTACCAGGAGTTGGGATTTTAAAAGGGCCAATTACTTTATGTTTGATAATACACATAGGTACGATGCATCAAGGTATAAAGAACCAGGATGGTGTTGTACCTAGTGTGATGGACTTTGACTCGACAATTAGATAAGAGTATTCTTGTTCACACCTAACATACAAAAACCTTGCTAGGATGCACCTAATAAAGAAAGTATTCACCAAGTTATATTACAAGAATATCCAACAAGCACAGCATACAAAAGATAATGATTGTTGCCCCATTCCTTTCTCTCTAAATATTTTTGTTTAGAAATTATCAAGAGGCCTTGGAATGAGCGTAATAATATAAATCCGAAGAAAAGATAAAGCAAGCAAACAAGCTGATGTTCTTCATACCGCTAGCCAAGACTAAACTACGGTGATGCCTGATGTTGATGTCCATTCTAGGAAGGATGCATCCTAGGAAATGTTGTGATCAGGTGACAATGAGATTTTGATTGGATGATAAGCTATTGATACTCTAATTTGATCAACTTGCTGATTTGCTGACCTAGACTTGAGACTTTGATGATTAAGTGTTCACTTTAGAACCTGCTAGACTTTCTTTTGACTTACTCACCAAAGGATGAAGATGAAAATGATTGATTTATTATGGGTGAGATTATTGTGGGTGAAAGTGAGATGAGACAGATGCACCATTTTGGGTTTTTAAGATATTTGGATGTTTTTGATGTTTTGAAATGTTTTGAGGCTGTTTTTTGGAATTTTGAGATATTTTACAAATGCTTTTGGTATTTTTCATGATTTTTTGTTTTTTTGGGTTTTTTGAGATTTTATGAATGTTTTTGGATTTTGTGTCTTAGGGGTTGATCAAGGATTAGCCTTGCCTACATTTAAGCTCAAAGACAACGTAGTTCGAATTTAATGTTTTTGACTTTTTGAATTGTTTTGGGATTTTTGATATGTTTTGGATATTTTTGGATTTTCACATGATTTTGATGATTTGGATATGGATATGATATCAGTGCTCTATTTTGGGATTTTTTTGAAAACCAAGCTAGGATTGGTTGATTCGATTGATGGGTTTGTGATGATAACATTGTTGAGGATACACAACAATGCAAGGATAGTGTTAAGCAACACAAGGATTGGGAAGGATATCTTGAGATGATGAAATGATTGGATTTGACTGATCAGGATTGATGATGATAACATTTTCAAGGATACACAACAATGCAAGGATAATGTTAAGCAACTCAAGGATTGGGAAGGATATCCTGAGATGATGATGAATTGATTGGATTTTATTGATCAGGATTTTGAAGCTTGATTCAAAAACAAAATTGTTTTGATGATTTGATGTGATGCTAAAGTACACATTAGATGCAACTGATATTGATTGTTTGGATTGATGTTTGATGTTTGATGAAAATTGATAAGGAACATCTTCTCATCAAGATATGCCATGGGCTAGTGATTTGTATTTTTGGCTCACAAATGCTTTAACCAATTTGATTTCATGTTTTCCAATGTTTGGATCACCACATAAGTTGGAGGATATACATCAAGATTTATTCCCGAAGCAAGATGTAAATATCTACCCCCAATGTCTAGTAATGTATGGAAGGCCATGGGTAGATGTTTGGATAGGTGTGTGGACAGATGGATATGGCAAGAATGCAAAAGATGCCAAGGATTATCTTGTGATAAGGCAAGGTGTTTGAGTAGAGGATGCTCATTTGGATGGTGCTTCAAGACTTAGATAACGTTGGATCGGATAGGATCAATGAAAATGAACCATGTCAAGATGTTTACCATAAGCAAGTATAAAGTGTGCACCAAACTTTGTCAAGATAAAGATAAGGTAGATAGATGGTAATGGGTTGGATAAATGGTTCATGGATGAATGGATTTATTATATAAAAGATGGAGGGAATGTTGGATTTATTATGGATGTGATGAGATGCTTCCAATCGAACTGGCGCATACAGATGCTCGATTCTACACATGAATCCTATTTTCCAGGTTTTCATCATGGTACCTATACAAAGTGCCACCGAAGTGGTTTTCATTAGAGGACAATTTTTCTCTTTACTGTTTTCTATCCTTTTTTTGATTTCTTTTTTAATTTTTTTATATTTTTTGCTGAAAGATTTTAAGCTCGTGTTTAACCACCTGACAGTGTCAATGTAAATGCTTCTATTATAATGTGACATCGGTATCCTGATTGAAGAAGTTTCTTTTCCAAGATATGTGCACTTGAATGCAACTTTTGAGATCCCAGATCTGCTTTGTTGATACTGGAGTTAACTCTGTCTGTGTGCGCACATCACGATATAGTGCCTTTTGAATCCTTATGGTGAAAGGTTGTTGACAATACATGGCCAATGTGAGAATTGGATATCATGCATGGAGGCTTGAATGGTGGAGTGTGTCTAGGAATAAAAGATGGATTGGTTGATAGTTTGGAACCTTTGACTCTCCAAACTTGGGAAGATGAGCAATAATGGGTGGATATAAAAGTGTGCATGGAATTAGGACCAACAACTTGATATACTTTGTACGTTTCTTAAGAATCCTATTTTTTCCTTTGTGGAAATCTTTGATGGATACTTGCCCCTTTTTTATTTTTCCCCATAGTTTCTTTGACTGATGGAGTTTGATAGGGATAATCATTCTTTATATTTTTTGGTATCCACTTATATTTGATTTTTCCATTATGCTTATTTGCTTGTTTTTCCTTGATAAAAGTATTAATGCTTTGATTCAAATCTTTCTTTTGATGTTGGTCCCAATTCGTGGATGGGGTGATGGGTGGATGAAGATTCGTGGCATGGCGGGTTGTAGTATTGGCATTGGTTTCATCGTAAGGATTCTTCGTGCTCCTTATGTTGAAGTTTTCTTGAGACGAAGTTGCCCCCAATTTTTTAGAGGTATCAATGATATGTTTGTATCCCTTGATTGTCAAATAACCAAGGCCTTGATGCTTAGGATTGCCAATAATTTGCACTGGGTTCTAGGATACCTTGTTCATGCAGACCTAATCCTTTGCCTTGATAATTCATCTGTTCAAAAAATTTATCTGCAATAGGATATGATTTACCTTGGAAACAAGGTGCTACTCCTTCTCTGCACTGTTGTGGATCTTCAAAGGTGATAGTTTCTTCATTGATAAAACAAATTTCCCTAAAAAAGGTAAGTGATCCAACTTTATAATTGATAGGATCCTCCATATGTGGGATGAATTCCTGATTGATATCTTTGGATTGATCTTGTGAGATATCAGATTTTAATGCTCCTTTAAGAGGTGTCGATGATCCACCGTCCACATAAAAGTCTTCCTCATGACTCACTTCATAGGATGTTTCTGATTTATAAATTTTGTAGGAGCTTTCTTCACGATTCATTTATGATATGTATCTATATTATTCCATATCTTGGTGTGCATACAAATGTTAAGAGTAGGAGACTCTTGTTCCTTGGTAATAATGTCAAGAGTATGAGACTCTTGTTTTGAATGAAGATCATCTACGTGTTTGTCCAAAGAAAGCATCTCACGGGTAGTCGAAGGAGTATGTGCTATACGGATGTGATCCTTATTTGTGACATCTTGTATAGATAGGAGAGTTTCCATTACCTCATTGTAGTATCTTGGATATACGAATTATTGATCTTGGTTAATGTCGTAATTTATTTCAACATACTTTGGATCAAGTTCTTGACATGCGTTGATTTCAAAGTATGGATTGCATAAATGTGAGTTTCGATAATCAATTTGCATTGCGAGACTTGGATAGTTTGGTTGAATTGGACTACTCATGATGGATGAATCAAGTTTATATTCCATGTTCCTCTTGATTTTTGACCTCGTTGCAAAAGTGAACCTCTAAGGTGTTTAGGACCAATGATGAGATGGAGGATGAAAGGGTGAGGGGTATGGTTGTTTGAAATTTTAGGAACTTTGGATCAATGCTAGACTTTAGGACTTGATTTGATTTGATTTTGATTGATTGATTTGGATAATGAACTTGTAAACTTTAGGAGGTTGTGTTGTCCTAGAGTGAACTCGTACACAAGAAGATAATTTGACTAAGTGTGTTAAATCAAATAAAGTGATTTTGGATAATGAACTTGTAAACTCTAGGAAGATGTGTTATCCTAGAGTAAACCTGTGCACAAGAAGATGATTTGACTAGGTGTGTTAAGTCAAACAGGATAATGAACTCCTAGACCCCAAGATGTTGGTTTTTTATCAAGAGGTAAATTTGTCCACAAGGATTGATGAGTTGACTAAGTGTGTTAAGTCAAATAAGATGATTTTGATTTTGCCTAGCAGTTTAGCATGAAGGATTTTTTCAAAGTTCTCAAGAGTTTGTTGGTGAGGTGATTTTTGATTTTGATGGTTGAGGGATGAGTGAGAGTGATGATTTTGATCCTAAATGAACCTAAGAGGACTTGTTCACTAGACCAATACATTGAAGAACATGTTTTTCCCTAAGAGTGTTTCAAACCAAAAGATCAATGTTTGCATGGAAAATCATATGACCAAAAGATACCAAGCACATGTGTGGGGTCCAATTGATTTAATCTTGATTAATGAATTTATTTTTACCACAAACACTTCTTGCTTAGTTTTTCAAACTGAATGTCTATGTCCCAATTCTTTTTCATTCCACAAGGTCCATTATGTGGAAATCAAGAAAATCAAGGAAATAGTTCCCTAATGTTGACTTTAGTGAGAGAAAATTGTGATTAAGTCCAAATACTTAGAAGCCTCTAAGGATGAAATCACTAGGGAAAGCATGAGCACTTGAATTCGTCAAAGGTATTTGCCTCCCTAAAGGGTTTGAAATTTTGAGGGTCCTTGTGAATATTTATTTTAAATTTTTTTCGATCAAAGCAATGTGTTTTTTATTCTAAGAGAATGTAAAATCCTAGGATGTAAAGACAATATTTGTTGGGTTCCCACTTGGATAAATCCGGCTGCGCATATTCTATGTGGATGATTAGATGCTTGACCACACTGGCTCCCCTCCACAACACACTTCTCGGGTCAGCCAAACATTGGTACCCATGAAACTCTCATGCATACTTTTCATCTCTACAAAAGAACCGAATGTATATGTGGGGCGGCTTCAAAGGACATGACCTTTTACACCAACAAATAGAAAGGATTTTGGCCTTTGCTAAACAATGGGCTTTAATGCAGGCATTTTGTTTGTGGGGGACTATCCATGCGGTGAGAGACCATTGTTGCCCTTCTCATTGGAATAATCCTCATGATATTGGCCTTTGTTCCAATATCCACACTTATATCCTGGGTGGAATTCACTTGGCTTTAGCATGTTCCCGGTTGGGTCATTCTCTTGGGTGATTACTTTTTCCCACAAGGCAGGCCCGCTAAGATAAACAAAATTGAGCAAGCATATCTCGTAGTTCAATTGATCTTCATTAAAATACAAAGGGAGAACACTCACAATATGCCACACTCACACTTGTAAGGTTGGTTCAATTTTAGGTACCCAAATTGAAATGTGGAGGCAATCTTTTATGCAACTTAATGTCACCAAAAAGACTTTTGATTCTCAAGATCACTGTGAAGCGTGAGAGAAGCACATACGCCTTTTTAAATGAAATTAATTTGCAAAAAAATATTACAAGACACAAAAGCACATGTTCATTTTTTTAATTCTTCAAAGCAAAAGTGAATTATTTTTAAGCACCAAAGGAAACATGAAATTTTCTTTGTTCAATTGTTAATCCTCAAACCAAATCTAGTGAGTTGTTCTAAAGTTCTTTTTAACCCTTTGTTGCAAAATTGAAAGCTTTTGAAGTGTTCTTTTTAAACCCCAAAAGAAACTTTAGTGAATCTAAAAGCATAAAGGCAATCAAATCCTTAGGAAGGGATTATAAGTTCTCCCAAAGTGTTAAAAAACACTTGATACAATGATGTTATAATGTTTGTTCTTTGAATTTCATGCTCCATGATCCTTTAAAACCTACAATACAAGCTCCAAATATTAGATGAAATCAAGAAATAAGAAGATATGAGGGTTAGATAAATGATTAAGCATATAAACCCTAAAATTTAGACCAAGTTTCATGGTGTTTTGACATTAGGTAAAATTTTCAAAATTTTACCTCTATCAAAGTTGCAAAAAAACTACACCATTGGATAACTTATGAAATTTTACCCCATTTCAAAAAAACAATCTTCAAAAAAGATCAAAAAATGACCAAGATACAACCATTTTAAGTGTGGGTAAAAAAGCAAAAAATCAAAGGCGGCACCCTTTGCAGGGGCGTTGTTTGCAAATGCGGCTCTATTTGGGGTTTCAAGCGGTGCTCTAGTGAAATTAGCGATTATTTGGAAAAACAAAGACCACAATTGCGTTGCAATTTCCTCTAGTGGCGTTGTTTGACCTAGGAAGACAAAAAAAACACAAAAAACAACAAAATTTGACCAAAAAATGTGTTAGATTCTTCAAATTCACCCTCCTTCTAGCGCCAAAATGTGAACCTCAATCCTATACCTGCACAAACATGGCAAAAAAACACATTATTAGATTGAAATGCAAGTAAGAACAAGGATTTCCCATGAAATCCATCTACAAATATTCAAAGTAGGAAATGAATGAAGAACAACACAGACAACTAAGTTAAATATTAATTTAAACAATGCAAACACTTGATCCCATGGGAGAATTGGTGCCAATTATGTGTAGAAATTGACCCTTTCCAAAATCCTTTGTAAGATTGATGATTTGATGGAGATTGATACACTTTGTTGATGAAGAACAAGATGATTCCTTGAGAAAAACTGCAATAACCTAGCTATGGTGATGACAAATACTCAAGAAAATAGATGGAATGACTCTAATGTGAAGATAATAACTTTTCTTTCAAATTTTGGATGATATTGTAATAGAGGAGACCTCTATTTATAGATTTGAAGAATGGAAGATTGAAGGATTTGAGTGAATGTGGGACAAAAGACCAACCAATGAAAGAAGGCCACTTGTCCACATGTGATTGGAAGAAGAATGAGCACATTTTGGTCAATGTGCATGATAAATGTTGTTGGATTCAAATTTGAAATTTGAATGTGGCATGTTTAGAGGGAAGGCGAATGGAGTTAATGTCACTTGGCTCAAGGCCAAGGACATGTAAGAGGCATTAAATGCCTTATTGGAAGTACCCATCCATTTTGGAGAGATTTTTTAATTGAAAGAATATTCCACAAAAGATGTTTTTTTGAATGGAAATTGATTTATTGTGCAAGTTGCAAAATCTAGAGGGTTGGAGTGATTAGGATTAGCATTAATCAGGATTTGATTAATTAAGAGGGGGATTAGCAGATTTGACCATTTTGACTTGGATTTCATGATTTAAATAAATCAAAATGAGAGGAAGAATGATTTTAGACTTAATTAAATAAAGTTTGATTTATTTAATTAAAGAGAATGGTGTTAGTTTTAAATCAAATAAAGATAAATTTATATAATTTAAATGAGATGACTTTAGAGATTAATTAAATAAAATAAATTATTTAATTAAAAGAGGGACTATAGGATTAATTAAACAAACTGATTTATTTAATTAATAGGAGATGATGATGTAATCAAATAAAAGGGGATTTATTTAATTAAGAGATGAAATGTGATGAATTTAATCAAATAAGGATAATTCAATTAAATTAATTAGTAAAGGAGATGATTCAAGAAGAAACAATGTTAGTAAGACCAGGATCGGGTGTGTAGGATCAACTTGTATATTTTCCATGTCTACAATATAATCTTATATGGTCAAAATTATCTAAATTGTAAACCCTACATATCTATAGGTTCAAGGGAGAAAGATATGTATAATCTTCTATGGATGAAACTTCTAAATTCTAAATTCTAGGTCCATAGGATCTGCATTGGAGATGAGGTTATTAAATCTCACTAAGGAAATGAACCAATATTTTAAAAACCTCAATATCTTTGAATTTAGTTTTTAAGAGGATTTTCTTCACTTAGTCCTCAATGAAAGGCAAGGTCATCATATATTGCATGGTCTCTGGTTTTTTGGATTCTATATATTTGTTACTTTGTTTGGTTTATTTTGGTTCTTTGTGATTGTTATAATCTTCAGAGGCACCTTACTTTTTGTATAATGTTGAGTTCAATGCTCATATTTTTTTTTGGATTAAGTGTATTTTTTATAGGCTTGGTTTCTTTTGTTTTCTTTGTGATTATTATAATATTTATTTTTACACTAATCAACTATAATCTAGGATTACAATTGTCTACACATGGGACACATCAAATTCCAATTTTAAACTAACATAAATTATTAACATTAGTTTTTGATATGTATCTTTCTCCTTTGAACCTATGGATATGTAGCGTTTAAGATTAGATGGGTTTGGCCATATAAGGTGATATGCATCTTTCTCCTTTGAACCTATGCATACGTAGGGTTTAGAGATTAGATAGGTTTGGCTAGATAGAAGATAATATGTATCTCTCTCCTTTGAACTTGTGGATATGTAGGGTTTAGAGATCAAATAGGTTCATCCATAGATGATGATATATATCTTTCTCCTTTGAATATATAGATTTTAGGGCTTAGATATTAGATAGATTCGGCCATAGAAAATTATATGCATATTTCTTCTTTGAATCTATTGATATTTAGTGTGTAGAGATTAGATCTAGGTTTGACCATAGAAGATATGTATATTTCTCTTTTGGACCTATGGGTATGTAGTTTTTATAGTTTAGCTTTAGCCATAGAAGGTGATATGTATCTTTCTCCTCTAAACCTATGAATATGTAGGGTTAGAGATTAATTAGGTTTAGCCATAGAATATTTTATGTGAAAATAGACAAAAAAATAGGTGAGGAAGAGGTAAAAAAATGTGGGGTATGATTAACCTATTCTTCATCAATTCATTAGGAAATGAGATCCACACAATAAATTAATTATCAACCCTTAGGTGAATCAAGTCAAAGTGTGAATCTATAGATTTACTTTTTATGTGAGGACAGGGCTCTTGGTCAAACAACACTTTGGGGAGATAAATTAAAAATAGTAAATCAACACCAAATTACAATCTAACATTTGGAATAGCAAGATTAAACTCAATACTGAAATAACTAGAAAACAAAGTGTGGATCAAAGAGAGGTAGATATGAATGTACCTTTCACCAAAAGTCATTTTCTGAAGCTGATCTAGGACTCATTCGCCTAGGGGCCTGAGTTAGGTTTTCTTTGCAGCTTTTAGGAGCCTCTGCTACAAATTTGAATCTTCCAATTTTCCTAGGTTTCAAGGTCAAAAAGTCAGAAATAAATTTTGTAAGTGAGTTTCCATGAGATGACAAATTTTGCAACTTTGACAACTTCTTCAATTTTTCTCTTCATGATATCTTCAAGATTCATTCCACCTAAATTTGCAATCAAAAATCAAGAGGGAAAAATGTTTTCTTTGGTGAATGGGGGTTTTTCTTGGTCAAACCTTTTTTTGGTAATCAAACCTTGAAATAAAATGAAGCGTGAAAAAGGGAATGAAAAATGAACAAATCTATTTTACCACTCAACAAACCCTTCATAAACCTTGGAATATAAGTCTACAACTTGCATGAAATGGATTCAATCGATGTGGATCTTGAACCTTGAATATTGACTTGAAATAAAAAATTTAATACTTGAATGGATCATGAAACCTACATCACCACATTGGCTCCAATAACATGCATGATGCAAGAAGACCTTGATATGACAATTGGATCTTGATTTCTACCATAAATCTTCAATAAATATGCTCTTGAATTTCTCTTGAAAGTGATCTTAAAGTCTCATAAAAATTATCTAGATCCCTTAGATGAAACTTAGTGAAACAACCTTATATTTATAGATATGTATCCTTTATTTCTTGAAGTTCAAATATCACAATCCGACATCTGAATATGGATTTGAAAACATTAAAATACCACCAAAAATATAATTTAAATTTAGATCCTAGGTCCCTAAACCTATGACACGCATTGCTCAATGAGAAGTGTTATGTTAAGACAATAATGAATGTCAAGTTCCCTCTTAAGAAAATGTAATAAAATAGGCTTGGTAAATGAATTAAAGAGGCCAATTAAGGAAAATTAAGCTCAATTAATTAAAGGAGCCCTAAACAAGTGTGAAATTGTAAAGGGGTACACTTTACAACACAAAATAAGGCACAACTAAGTCCAATTTAATTAGGAGAGACCAAATAAGTGTGGAAATGTAAAAGGGATACATTTTTCTACACTGCAATATGTATATTTATCCTTTGAATCTAAGGATATGTAGGGTTTAGATATTAGATAGGTTTGGAAATTAAAGATATATGTATATTTATCCTTTGAGCCTATGGATATGTAGGGTTTATAGATTAGATAGGTTCAACAATAGAAGATTATATACATACATTTCTCCCTTGAAACTAAATTCAAAGATATAAAAGTTAAAAAATGTTTGGTCATTGAATTAGTGAGGTTTAATAACCTCACTTCCAAATGTAGAAACTATAATAGAATTTATAATTCACCAAAGCTCTCTATTGACATATCTACTCCAAATTTAAAGGGGAAATATAATTTTAAAGCTCACATTTCAAGGCATGTCATATCTCCTAACCTATCACTAGATCAAAAAGAACTATTTCTTTCTACAAAACAACTTCTTTAGGTTATGGTAAATTATATTTCCAATAATGGATTTTTGAATCCAAGTCTTGCAATAATTGAATTGAGCCAAATCCCTATCCAATATCTCTACAATCATGATTATGTCCTACCACAACTTCCACATTTTATTAAGGAACTTGGTAAGAAGAGACATTCCATTACAACCTTAAACTGGTGTACTCACTTTAAGGATGAGGGAACATCATCATCCTATCTCTTAGTTATTAAATAAAAAACTCACTTTATTATCCTAAGTAAGCTTAATGAATTTTTAGGAAAAAACTACTTGACTAAGGGAAAATATATTAACCCACTAGAAAAATAGAAATCTACACCAACAAAAAAATGGAACCTAAATTCTTAGTCTATAAATCTAACACCAAAATGTCAAGATGATTTCATAGGCTAAATATAGCATACTCCTTCCACCCATCATAACCACATTATAATCCACTCACCAAATTGGGTATTCTATTATCTCCAACCAAAGATGTATTATAGTGTGTCATAACAAACATAATAATTTGGTCAATAAGTGAATTCCTTAGACCTCTTTTATTTGTCCAACATGTTTTTATATTTTATATGTAAACATATAATGACCATAAATCTTGATTCAAAAGGCTATTTAGCCCTATTTTTAAAATTTTAGATCTCAAAGAGACCTACACAATAGGTACCCCTAAAGGTTCAATCAACCTAAAATATTAATTATGGTCAAAGACTAACTCTATAGCCCAATTTATTTATTTTTCTATTTTATAACCCAAAAATTACACCTCTTATAGTTTTAACATTCTCCCACTTATCAAACAGTTTGCAATATAAAATGGAGTATTAGAACTATGATCTAATTACTAGGGGCTAAGAAGCCCATAAAATCCTAGTACCACCTAATTTTTATGTGCTTGTTAACTTCATTAGCACATCTGTAACATCCTACAAAGTGTCAAATTTTTCGAGCATCACCATCCCATCCTCTACTACATCCCTAAAAAGTGATATTTTACATCAATATGCTTCAACATTGCATGAAAGGTTAGGTTATTTACTAGGCATATGACACTCTGATTATTATAATGAATTGAAATGGATTCTACCTCTAACCCAACATTTGACATAATATAATAAGATAGATGGCTTCCTTATACGTATGGGTTGTTTCCATGTACTATGCTTCTATAGTGTACAAAGTAACCACAACCTATCACTTACAAATCCATCTAATTACACCACAAAATATAGTTAAAATGCATCAACTAGTGGACCTTCTACAATCAACATCTCCAACCCAATATAACTATGAAAATCTATGAATACAAACTAAATATTATCTTTTATAAGATAACCATGATAATATAAGGAATAATTATAAGTAACCTACAAATACCTAAATACCCTCTTAATTACATCCCAATGTACTCATATATTATTAGACATAAATTAGCTTAGGACCCCCAATACTTGGGTAATGTGTAGTCTTGTGTAGACCATAAAATACATCAAAATCTTAATTGCACTAGCATAATGTACTATTATCATGTCTTTCATCTCATTAGGAAAAATTAGACACTACTAAATTGATAATTTTTTCCCATTGTAACAAGAATACACAATGGCCTATAATCTAACATGTTAAATGTCTCCAACATCGAATTCACATACTTACCCTAGTATACCCCTAATCCTTTCATCTCAAACTATGTTGAAAGTTGACAATTCAATTCATAAATAAAAAAATTCATTGCCAAAAAATATTATATCATCAACATATAAGGTAATAATGAGAATAAAATCCACATTCATCTTATAGTAGATGTAATGATCTAATTTAGATCTCAAAAATCATAAAATTAACACAAAAACATCAAAATTTTAGTACCATGTCCTAGGGGATAGCTTAAGATTATGCAAATATTTCTTCAACCTACAAACCAAAAGCCTTTTTTACCTTTCTCAATGTAGTGCTTTGGATATTTCATACAAATATATTCCTCCAAATCCCTATAAATGAATGGTTTCTTCACATTCATTTACTCAACCTCAAGATTATATGCTATAGCAAGGGACAATATAAATCAAATGGATGTTAGCTTTTCTACTAGGTAGAAAATCACACCATAATTTATTACTTCATATTGGGAATAATGCTTCACAAAAAATATCACCTTGTACTTCTCAAAACTATCATTAGACCCTATTTTATTTTGAATATCCATTTACATTCAAAAATATTTCCTCCATTAGGAAAATATACTAGGTCATATTTGTTATTTGTATTCAAAGAAATAATCTCCTCATTGATGTCCAAATTTTAGAAATCTACATCATTCATACTTATTCATAGGCTCATTAGTGTTACTAATCAAGTTAAATCTCCAATTAGGAGTAATATGCTTGATTGTTGTCTTTTTTGAGTGGACCTTCTTACTAATTGAAGTGGAGGTTTTATCTCTTCTTTATAGCTCTTTAAAATATCCAAAATCTCTTCCTCTTCAATTCTTTCATGGGATTTTGGTTCAAATGTTTTGATATTTGGAGCTAGTTGAGCCACATATTTATTTCCATCCTTTTATGGTTGAAATACTATGGAAGAAAAATTGACTTCTCTAAAGATAACACTTTTTCTATATATAGAACTCTCTCAACCATAGAGTCCCAAAGCTTGTATCCTTTCACACCAATACCATATCTAATGAAGATATATTTTATATTATTGTTTTCCAACTTCAGCCACTTCTCCCTAAGAAAATGTTCATATGTACCACAAGTAAACACTCGAAGATGTCATAATGACATATTTTTTCCACTTTCATGCCTTCATAGGTTTCTTACCAATAAGAATTGGTGTAGGATACATGATAATTAAATAAAAATATATGGAAACCACTTCTTCCAAAAAATAAATCCTAGTTGGCCTCATTTAGCATACTCCTATCTATCTCTATTAATGTCTTTCTCATTCTTTATGTAGCTCCATCCTAGTGGGGGTATATAGACTTGTTTTATATTTTTCTATTTCACAATCCTTACAAAATCTATCAAAAAAAACTTACCACCATTATGAATCCTAAAAATTGTAATCTTTCTACTATTATAACTTGCTACAAGAGTTGTAAACTCTTTAATATTAGAGAAGACTTTATACCTACTTCTAAGGGTACATACCCATTTCCTAATATAATCATCAAGGGAAGAAACGTAATATATAGATTTTTAAATTGAAGGAACATTAACAAGACCAAGTATATCATAATGGATTAAATATAGCACCCTAAAATATTTATGAGAATTAGAGAAAAACTAAATACAATTTTATCTTTCATGTACATAACATAACTTGCATAAATAAAATTCAATATTATTTAACCCATTAATAAGGTTTTATTTATTGAGTTCCTTAATCCCTTCTCACCTATATGACCCATACTTTAATGTTATAGCATTGTTTACCCTATTGGTAGCTTATTTTTCAAAGCATGAGCACCCATATGTACCTAGAAATAACAACCATCAAAAGTAAAAAAACACATATCTTTTTTGTTGGTTCCAACGGTGAACTTGTAAGGATTTTGTAGATCTCTTTACAATAGGAATTGAAGAACTATTAATTTGAACCATACAAAAAAATGTAGCTAAAATAAAGTGCCAATATAAACACCCTTAGAAAGAACCATATCTTTGTTTACCATATATCTTATGTCCATCTTACACCCATCACTTGAGAAAAAAACTATACACTTGCATCATTTAGTTTAATTATAGAAATTAGGTTTTGTTTCAAACTAGGATATGTTGCAGATCATTGATCCCCTACACTCATCCATAAAGGAATAAAATTAGGACTCTACCATGAAAAATAATATTTATATGGGAATCATATCCAAGATATTCCTTATTAACATCATATTCTTGTTATTTTGTAAACCAACCTGATGTGAGGTCATGTGGAAAAAGGCACCAAAGTCTGTCAACCATGCACCTTGTAGTAAATGAATAGCTAAGGAACTCACAAAATATCACCTTCATCAGTTGGGAGGATCTCTTAGACTCATCATTATAATCTATATATTTTCTCCTCCTTTTAATATCTTCTTATATGTATAGCTTTGTCATAGTTCCAATTATTCATCTTGAAATTACTAGGAGATTTGGATCTCCCACAGGTTTTAGATCTATTCTTATCTTTCTTCGTGTCCTTCTTCATTTTTTTCTTGTATCTTTCACAAACTACTAGGGCTTCCCTAGTCTTGAATAAAAAAAATATTGTGCATTTCTTTATAAATAAAATATGTAACTTTGTCTATCTTCAACTAGGTTGTAATGCTCCAAATGACCATAACTAAGTGGTCCTATGAATCTAGCAAAGAATATAAAAAATCATACACCAATCCTCCTCCATGTTCATTCCCATGGATTTCAACTAGTTAATTACATATTCAAGGCATTTACATGTTTAACCAAATACCTGCCATACTCCATCTTGAGGGCATATGTAACTTATCTCTCAATAAAATCTTATTCACTAGGGATTTAAATTGATACATTTCTCTAAGCTTATTTTAAATTTTTGTTGTGGTATTTTATTTACACACATTTAGCAACACTAAATTATCCAACGTGGATCTAATGAGACCTTTTAGTTTTATATCCATCTTATCTAAATCTTCTTGTGATGTATTGGTGCGTTTGGATCTAAATAGTATAACCCATAGATCTTGGTCTATGAGCACATCCTCCATATTGATATTCCACAAATCAAATTTTGTGCCTAAGAACTTCTCCATATCTATCCTTAATTTGGTTTTCATCTCTTCCTACTATAAGATCAAAAACCTCTCTACACAAACTCCTACTTAATTAAAGGTTAGTAGAAAAAAACACTCTACCTAACACCTAGAATATGAGGTGATCAATCTCTGATACCAAATTAAAGAAAGAAATGTATGTGAAAATACTTCTTCGAATAAAATTTTGAGAGTGTTGTGTAAATTTTAATCTTTTAATAATTACATAAAAGAATAAAAATTTATAAACATAAAATAAATAACATACCATTAAATAGTTGTACATGGGGAAAACCCTTTTAGGAGAAAAACTCACACTCCAAAGAAGCTTAATGTATTATTTAGTAAACAAAATAGTTATGCAATTATAAAGCAAGCCTTCATATGATTATCACCAATTTAAGAGATTTAAAGGAATTCTGATAGCTTACCAATATTTCCAAAATCTCACATAGCCTCTATATCAACAACCTAATATAGGAGATACATCACATGAAACTATAAAATGGTAATTAGAAAATCATGAGCTAAAACAACCCAAAAGTGGTGCCCAAATCTATATAATAATCCAACACCTAATCTCAAGATGAGTCAACATTTTAAGAATGACATGTTCCTTCCACCTGTCATAACCTCATTATAATCCACTTGCCAAATTGGGTGCTCCATTTTCTTTCCCCCATCCCCAATAAAATAAATTCCTTATAGTGTTTTATATTATGCACCATAAGTTGGTCAACAATTGTGACTCCCCCTTTATAGCTCTTTATGTGTCCAACATAATTTTATATTTCTTGTGAAAAAAAATAGGTGCCATAAAATTAATCTGGGGGCCTCATTGGGCCATTTAAAAAAAATAGGACTTGAAGAGACCTGCATAATTGTTATATCTCCTTTTCTAGGAAATCAACAAAATGGAAACATTTGGGAATCCTACTGCATTTCATCACATAACACCCTCCCAACTTGTGGTTTAGAATATAGAATCTACAATAACACTTGCACATCATATCCAAAGCTCATGAAGAAAGGATTATATACCAGGAGAATATCGCTATTGGGAGGTCACCAACATAGGCTCATTGTATTGAAGTAGGATTGCTTCTCAGAATTCCTTTGCATTCCTCAACAAGAGCACATTTTGGCTTATGGTTTGTAACATAGAATCTATGATGATACTTTCACATAACATCCAAATGTCAAAAGGAATGGGCAAGTTCCAAAAATATATTGCTATCAGAAGATGACTATGTTAGACAATAGGCACCTACTTCAGTAGGTATAATAGATAGGACACCTTTAAAAGGAATGGATCTTTAGGAAAAAGAGAAGGGACTAGGAAAGCTCATGGATAGGTCCATAGGGCCACACGTTAATTAGAAAGGCATCTCCTTTGGCCTCAAGGCTGACCTAGTGTAGCATGTTGAAATTCAAATTTTGGGCTTTGGCACCATTTTGACTCAAGGCCGACCTGTTCCTTGAGATAAATTGTTAGCATATAAATGTATGGAGTCAATTATTATAATAGTTATGGATGGTTATGAAAATTTCTATACATTTATGTTATAACCCATAGGATTTGTGATCTTTGGACAAAAACCCAGCGGGCACTAGGATCAGAGGATGAAACCCCTATGGTTCTTGAGGGAATTATCATTCAAGGGTTGCATCTATATTTCAAGGAATCTATAAGGAATTCATTAGTGTTTTTGTTTGTTTTTATAGTATTTTTCATCATTATGGATCAGTATTTGAAGTTGTATTTGTCATATCTTATTTGTGGATGTAATTGTGAATCACATTAATATAATAAAGGTTTTGGATTTTTTTATGATTGAAAATTTTGGTGTTGTTCATTTGATCTATCTGGATATTTTTTTATGATACATTATTCAAGTAAGGGACATTATAGTGGTATCAAAGAATGACTTTTCCAACCTATAGGGGTTTTCTAATGACTGATGACTCCAAGTGATAGAGCATTTAGATACCTAAGGTGGTAGAAAAAGAAGTCCCTTGTGGCAAGTCCAAATTTAGAAGAAGAAATCATGTCTGAAGAAGGAAGGAAAAATTCAAAAGAGGATGAGGAGAAATATAAATTATTTGTGAATTCCTATAGAAAAACTAGTAATGATCATGGA
The DNA here is from genome assembly GCA_007115665.2 of Sequoiadendron giganteum. Classification (NCBI taxonomy): domain Eukaryota; kingdom Viridiplantae; phylum Streptophyta; class Pinopsida; order Cupressales; family Cupressaceae; genus Sequoiadendron; species Sequoiadendron giganteum. The sequence continues at coordinate 87,946,051 of CM021108.1, forward strand.
ATAAATGTGACCTGACAAAAAAATAAGAAGTATGTAGAAGATAATAGAGCAGGAGGAAGCACCTCTAGCTAGAAGAAATCAATGAACAAATCAAAGACAACTAAAGCCATTTTCCTACCGAATAATGAATAAGAAGAATCTAAGCTACCCCTCTTATCTCAACTAAGAGGCCTCCAATTCTAATGGCTATAAAATGACTTGACGATTATGTCAAAAAATCAAATGCATTCAAAGTAGTTCTATTCCATTTGACAAATTTATAGAGATTCATGAAAAAGGGAAAATAAGGAGAGAACAAGAGAAGAATGGAAGGGAGTTCAAAAGAAATATCCATAAAATTTTGGCCCCTACTTTTGATGGAAGTGAAATAATCTTAGCTAGGACTTGGCTGCAAAAATTGAAAACCTATTTTGTACTCAATCCAATGAAGGAAAAGATGCTATTTAATGTGCAATCCTACATATTGAGGGGAATGGTTGTGAATGGTGGTATCATGACACAATTACACAAGGCCTTGATAAGGTAAGTACTTTTGAAGATTTCAGTCAAAAGGTTCTTAAAAGGTTTGAGCTAATAGATGAGGAAGAATATTTCAAGGATCTTTCCAAAATCAAACAAAAATCCACAATCAATGAGTATGTAGAATAATTCCAAAAGACTATGGTTCCTAACATATTATAAAAGATAGTCATCTATCTTTTACTTTAAGGACTTGAGAAACCCTTAAAGGGGTTTTTCAAATTTATTTTTCTCCATCAACCTTGTAGGAGACTATTAGGATTCTACAGCTTGAACCCTCTATTCTCAAGAAAACTTTGGCACATCAACCCAAAGTTACTACTTCATGGCAGCAAAGAGGTGGGTTTTAGAAGAATAATTTTCATACACTAGTACAAAAGATTGCACCACCAGTACTCGCTAAGAGGGTGGATAATGAAGCAAGAAATGAGCTATAGAAGGAAGAATTTTTTTTCTCTTGAACAGAGCTATGGGTTTAGGGAGATAGATTTCTAGGTAAGGGAAAATTTCACTATATATAAGTCCCTTTTGACAAAGAATCAAAATCAGATGGGTTTGAAGAGTTTCATGATCCAGAAGACACCTCTCTTGAGGAGGTAGATAAGGAGCAAGATAATGGTGATACACTAGAATCTCTATCCAACACACATAGATACCACTCTTTCAAGGTTTGGGAAGTCCTTTTCACAAAAAGAGTGACTGTTCTAATCGATGGAGGAGCTACCCATAACTTCATTGATAAAGGCCTTGTGAAGAGAAGAAGGATAAACATAGAGAATTTTAAAGGCTTCATTGTCACAGTGGTGGATGGGTATAACTTACCTTGCAAAGAGAAAGTCTGAAAGCTAGACATAAATTTTGGAGATCATAAGGTTTGTGATGACTTCTATGTTATTGGTTTGGGTGAAATTAATGTAATTTTGGGTGTTCAATCGCTACATTCATTGGGTGAATATACTACAAACTACCAAATGATGGAAATCAAGTTCAAATCCAATGGAAGGATGTGGTTCTAAAGGGAATGGCTAACATAGGTTTGTAAGTAGTATAAACCAGGTGAATGGAAAGTAGTTTTTGAAAGAGCCAAGTTTCTTGGACTTCTAGTTTTTTGGTGATTAAAAAGGACATTGTAACCACAATAGTGTGTCTCACTTTTGGGACATCCTAATTTTTGCCCAAAATCACTTATTTTTAGGAAAAACTAACGATTTAAGCCTTGAGAGTTTCCATCTAAATGGTTTTAATTGAAGAGGGTTAGATAACATCCCCTTAGATCAAACCCCTTTAGATAGAACCCCTCTATTATTAAATCATACCCACAATGGAGTCTCCTTTGCACCATTCGAAATGTTGGCAAAAATACACTTTTTTTCTTTACATTTTGAGGGATTAAAAAAAGTCATTTATAAATTTTATTTTGTAAGATCGTAGCCCTCGAAGTGATCTTTTCAAAAATTATAGTTTTGATATGTTTTCATTTCATCATGTATTCAATTTTTAATTTTAATTAACATAGGTTTTTCATCAAACATCAATTTCTTCATTCTGGGTGATCCCACAATACTGGTTTACAACTTTTGGCCAAACTGGACATTGGACTAATTTTTTTCAACTAAATCTTCACTTTCATGCACATATAGCTTCTAAACCATGAGGAATTTGAAGTTGATGCAAACTAGTGATTTGTGACATTTTGTTTGAAGATTCTAAATATATATATATTTTTTAAAAATTTGGAATTAGATTGCATTTCTTTTTCCATCTCCTTCAAAAAGTAGTTTTTAATAGTAAACACCATTTTTAAAGAGTGATGTGTACTTGCTAGCATATAACTTTTTTCTATGAAGGATGAAATTCTATTTTTTTCAAATTTAGATTTATAACTATGATATCTAGTACATACAATTGGTATCATAGCATTTAATTGAATATTTTTTTCTTAATTAAGTTTTGAAGTCAAACCATTTACTATTTATACATGATTTACTTGCTAACACATAATTTTTTTTGTATGTATCAAAATTATTTTTTTGTTGGATCAAGGACATCAATATCTAATGCATAGATATTTTTCAAATTTTTTTTATAGTATGCTATTTTTCCACATGCAGAACAAAGAGCTTGATTTTTAGTGAAAACCTATATTTAATTAAACTAAAAAGAATATAATAAAACCAAAACATATTAAAATTATATTCGATGGATAGCTTGTTTTGAGGACTACCATCATCTAGTTGGGTTTGTGAAGTTTCCTCCATTTTCATCCTCAACCCGAGCTTCAAAATGCAAAAATATTAGAAATTTGGTAGAAGAGGGAGAGAAGGGAAAAAAGGGGGGTTTGAGTGAACCCCTCTTGACCCCTTCAAGCAAAGGGGGGTTTGCTCAAAGGGGAGTTCACTCAAACCCCCTTTTTTTGCAATTCTTCCTTTTTTCCTTAAAAAATGGTTCCAAAAGTGACGACAACATCAAAAGGGGTTTGCTCAAAGGGGTGGTTTAAGCAAACCCAAAAAGGGTTCAAGTGAACCCCTAAAAACTCAAGAAAATTCATGGGAGTCTTTTCGGCAATTTTCCTTTCTCAAGGAAATTGTAAACTAGTTTTTTGGGATCACCCTTCTATAGAGGTGGAAAAATGGTAAACTATTATAATTTATTTTCAAAAAATACCTTTTTCCTAGGTATTCATGTCCTTGTTTCAACAAAAAATTGGATTTCGATTATACACAACAAGTTATGTTTGACGACATACACCTATGTCCAAATTATAGTTATAGTGAATTAAAAAAAAATCTATGTAGCAAAAATTATGAAAAAATATCCTTGCCCTAGATATTGATGTTAAGAATCTTTATTTTAAAAATTAGAATTTTATCCTTTCTAGAAAAAAAGTTATGTTTGGTGACATAAAAGTTACTTTCTGAAAATATTGTTTACTGTTTAAAACTAGTTATTAAAGGAGATGTTGAAAGATTCATTATTTATTTAAGAAAAAAATAAATATATATATTTATAATCTACACACAAAATTCCACAAATCACTAGTTCACATTATCTTCAAATTCTTAGCAGTTTAGTTGCTATAGTTCTTAGAAGGTGAAGAATCTATTAAAAATGTTGATATAAATGTCCATCTTGGCTAGAAAGTGAGACACAATAGTGTGATATCACCCTTGGACTCTTTTGAAGGTAAGAATGGTCAAGTTCACATTGATATACAAAATATTTTGGATAAGCATAGTTTGGTTTTCAATGATATGCCTCTCGAATTGCCACCAAGTAGAGGTTTCCATTATATCATAGAACTTGAACTGGGGTCAAAGCCAATTATGAGCACTCCTTTCCGCCATCCTTAGATTTATAAGGATGAGATAGAGAAAGAAATACCAGGGTTGTTGGATGTGGGCTACATCAAACCAACCTCTAGTCCTTTTGCATCTTCTTTGGTGCTGGTAAAGGAGGATGGAACTTTGTAGATGTGCATAGACTATTATGCATTGAACAAGAAGACCATTAAGAACTAGTACCCCATACCACAAATAGATGAGTTGATCAATGAGCTACTTGGTGCAATGGACTTTCCAAATATTTATTTGAGTTCTGAAAACCACTAGATATGTATGGGGGAAGAAGATATGCAAAAGACTGATTTCCGATGTCACTATGGGCATTTTGAGTTCCTTGTTATGCTATTTGGTCTCACTAATGATCTGATAACTTTCCAATCATGCATGAATCATGCTTTTTGTATGAATTTGAATAAGTTTGTGTCAGTTTTCTTTGATGATATTATAAGATATAGCAGAACATGAGAAGAACATTTCAAGCATTTGGATATGGTCTTGGGAATTTTAGAACAATAGTTTCTCTTTGAAAAGATTTCAAAATATGAATTTTGGGTAACAAAGATATTATATTTGGGACATGTCATAAGTGCTAAGTTAGTTCAGGTTGATTAGAAGAATATTCAAGTCATTCTAGACTATCCACCTCCTATAAACTTGTCTCAACTAAGAGGTTTATTTGGATTGTGTAGCTATTACCTAAGGTTTATCAGAAGATTTTCTCAATTTTTGGTACCTCTCACTAATCTGACTAAAGTAGAGGCCTTTGAATGGATACAGTAAGCTTAAAGGACCTTTCAGAAGCTAAAAGAAGTAATGGTTTCTTATTTGATTCTTAAAATTCTTGATTTCTCACTTTCGCTTGTGGTGGAATGTGATTCTTCTAGTGAAGGAACTAGAGTTTTTCTCTCTCAAAGAGGATACCCCATAGCATTTGAAAGTAGGAAGTTGAGAGACAATGGAAGAGGATATTCCATATATGACAAAGAGATGCTAGCCATAATGCATGCATTGGAGAAGTTTTGGCAGTACTTGGTGTGCAAAATATTTATGGTCAAATAAGATCACAACATCCTAACAGTCTTCCTAAGCCAACAAAATTTGAATCATAGGTAGTAGAAATGGGTAAGTAAACTTCAATCGTATGATTTTGACATTGATTTTTTCAAAGGAAAAAAGAATATTGTAGTAGATTCACTCTATATGAGACCTACTCTATGTCATGTGTCCATCACATCAGAAAGACTAGAAGGATTCGATCATGGAGGAATATGCCAAGGATCCTTTTGTTGTCAGAACTTTGGAAGGTACAAAAAAGGATGACCAATATATGGTGTCAATAGGCTTGATTCTATTCAAGAATAGAGTGTTATTGGTTCTTGGATCCAAGGTGAAGGAAAATATCTTGGAAGCATTTCATGATGCACCAATGGTAGGACATTTGGATTCTACAAGACTTATCAATAGATCAAAGAATTTTTTTCTTGGAAGGGCCTTAAAGAGGCTGTTCTAATCCACATAAGGGAGTGCACTAGATGTCAGAGAAAAAAAGGAGAGCAATATTTTCCAATCAAATTTCTACAACCACTCCCCATTTTGGAACACAAATGGGAAAGTATCTCTATGGACTTCATTATTGGATTTCCCAAAGCTCAAGGGAAGGATTTCATTTTTTTTTTGTTTATAGGTTGACAAAATATGCTCACTTCTTTGCTATCTCCACTAAGTACAAGGATCTACAAGTTGTAGATTTATTCTTCAAAGAGATCTTCTAGTTAAATGGGTTGCCCAAAAACATTTTCAGTGATAGAGATAGCTAGTTTCTCATTACTTTTTGGAAGGAATTGTTCCATTTGATAGGCACCAAGCTCACTCCCATCATGAGCTATCATCCACAAAATGATGGGGAAATTGAGATAGTAAATAAATAGTTGGAAGGATATTTGAGGAACTATGTCACCAATCTACAATTCACCTAGATAAAGTGGTTTCATCTAGGAAAATATTTCTACAACACCACTCACCACATGTATATTGTTATGTTTCCACTCAAGGCACTCTACAGATATGATGCCTTAACTTTTACAGAACTAACCCTCACACACAATAGAGTTCTGACAACAACTGATCTAGTGAATCAAAGTTGGGACATATTGAGATCACTCAAGGATAACCTACAAGTTGCTCAAAATTTAAAAAAAAAACATGTATGCTGATAGAAAGGGCATGGAGAGATCATCTAAGGTGGGAAATATTTTATTTCTAAGATTGCAACCATATAAACAATCTTCTATCAAGAAAAGTGGATCAAAAAAGCTCAAGTCTAAGTTCCATGGGCCATATAAGATAACCAAAAAGGTTAAAGAAGTTACATATGAGGTGGAGCTCCCTGCAAATAGTAAAATTCAATTTTTTTTCCATGTCTCATGTATAAATAAGGATCTTGGATTGCATACTACTCCTTCAGGGGAGTTACCCCTACTAGATGATGAAGGGAAGCTCATTCTCATTTAGAAAGTTGTGATTGATACCAAAGTCAAAACTTTGATAAATAAGAACATAATTGAGTATCTTGTCTAATGGAGGAATCTACCCTTGAAAGATGCTACTTTAGAGGGATTTCAGATTTTTGAAAATCCTAATATTCATTTCTTGATGAAAAGAAATTTTGAGAGGGGGACTTGTCATGTGTCCCCCTTTTCTAGGAAATCAACTAAAGGGAAAAATTTGGGAATCCTATCGCATTTCATCATAAAACACCCTCTCAATATGTGGTTTGAAATATAACATATGCAATAGCACCTTCACATCATATCTAGATCTCATGGAAAAAGGATGATATACAAAGAATATATCACCATTGGGAGGTTTCTAGCCTAGGCTTACTATATTAGAGCAAGATCACTTCCAAGAATTCCTTTGCAATTCTCCATAGGAGCACACTCCAACTTGTGGTTTGGAACATAGCATCTACAATGACACATGAAGATAATATCTAAATCTCAAGAGGAAGGGATTGGGTACCAGAAAGATATTGCTATTAAAAGATGATTGTGCTAGACAACGAGCACCTACTTTAGCATGTATAATGAATATGACACCTCCAGATTGTATGGTACCAATTATGGAGCATAAAGATAAAGATAAGGGACCAGAAAGGATCATGAATAGGTTAATAGGGCCACACATTACTCGAAAAGGAATCTCTTTTGGCCTCAAGGCTAACCTAGTGTAGCATGTTGAAATTTAAATTTTGGGCTTTTGCACCATTTTGGCTCAGGGCCAACTTGTTCCTTGAGGGAAATTGTTAGCATATAAATGTAGGGAGTCAATTTTTATAATAGGTATGAATGATTATGATTTTTTTTTTACATTTATGTTTTGATTACTTATGTGGATGAAAAACCATAGGAGTTGTGATCTTTGGACAAAAACCCAATGGTCACTAGGATTAGAAGACAAAACCCCTTTGGTTCTTGAGGGCATTCTCATTTAGGGATTATAACTATGTTTCAGGGAATCTGTAAGGAAGTTATTAGTGTTTTTGTTGATCTGTTTATATAGCATTGTTCATCATGTTTCAGATTAGTATTTGAATTTGTATTTGTCATATCTTATATGTGGATGTAATTCAAAATCACATCAATATATCAAAGGTTCTAGATTGTTTTATGATTGCAAATTTTGGTGTTGTTCATTGGATCTATCTGCATATTTTTTTTTATGATACAATATTCGAGTAAGGGACACTACAATAATATGCACCATCAAATGTAGTTCCAAACAACCTAGACTATTTATTTTTTACTAAAAATGAACTCTATAGCAAAGAAATTTAATTCTATTTTATAACTTAAAAATTACACTTTTAACTTTAACATTGAGAGAAAGTTTTAGAAACCTTTCCTAAAATAAATTAGGTTTATTCTATACATGATATCAAGCCTTTCTTTCATTAGTTACATCAAACTTTCAACAATTATTTTACACAAAGTTAAATCTATGTTATAACCCATATCTTATTTGTTAAATTTTAATGCTATAGAAACTAGTGTCACTGCTATCTTATAGGCCATCAGTCTATTTTTTTTTAAATATCATTGGAATATTTTTTAATAATAAATAAAATATCATATACTATTTAATTTAATTATATGGATATGTGCAAGAAATGGGGTACAAACAATGGGATCAAAAGTAGACATTTTTTTTGCTAAAATAAACTAAACCTAAAATTTTAAGGAATAGGACTACTACTTAAAGATGTGTAACTAGATTGATAGCTTGTGGAGAAAAATAAATACTTGAAGCCATATTTATATTTGATAATGATACTTGATTTGTAAATATCACTAGCACAAGAATTTTTAATTTTTTAATACTATCATCACATACTTATTTTTCAATGATCTCAACATATCTACTAATTATCACTTTATTTTTTATTAGATTGTATAAACTATATCCTTTTTCTACTCAATATACCATAAAAGCATATCTTTCTTTCTTATAATATAATTTCTTCATTATTTCCTCTAGCACATAGGCATATGCCACACAACCAAATACTACTGAATGAGAAGCACTGTGCATCTTTCCACCTCATTCTTATTGAGGTGCACTACCTTTTACACTTTTTACAGGGCACCAATTTAAAATATAAAGCTCACAAGATTCATATTTTTGTTAATATTCATTTGAAAATGTTTGTCCTTCAACATACTTTTGGATATTTCTATAATTGTTGTATTATTCCTTCTAAAATTCTATTATATTTTATTCTATATCTAATAATAATTTATTTATTAGTTTTATTTATGTCTTACAATAATATAAAAATATTTGACACATTTTGTTGATTCACAATATTTTTATGAAACAACTATTTTTCTTTTCAACCATGCTTTTGTTAAAATAATCAATGAAGATAAATAATTATAGTCTATTTCTAGTACAAGGTGTTTGCGTAATTCCACACAAATCTAAGTGAACAATCCAAAGAGGATTCTCAACTCAATTATATGACTTTCCAATAAGTGAATATTTTATATGCTACTTCTCTAGAATAAAACCTTTATAGACTATAAATATTTTTTCTAACAATGGAAAACCATTTACTATATTCTTCTTATGAAAAATATCAAACACTAAAATATGTGTCTAAACCTTAAATTCCAAATTCAAAACTATTCTTGTATATCACCTATTCATGCAAAAAAATAATAATTTTTATGATAGCTTGGGCATATGCAACTAAAAATATCATTATCATGATAGCTTGGGCATATACAAATTTAACAATTCATAGTATTTTTAAAGGAAATTTTCTATTATTTTTTATTTCAACTTTTGTAATGATTTTAATACTTATATCCATAATCACACATGCATCATGTTCAAAATAAACTCTATATTCTTTAAGTATAATTTGATCAGTACTCATTAAATTTTTTTTGAGTCCAAGTAAATAATACACATTTAGAATGTGTTTATTTTCAGCTTGCTTAGTTCTAATTTTAAGTGTTCATTTTTTAGTTTTACTTTCTTTTTTTAGGTGAAAGGCACAAGACTGATATAATATATTAATAATAAAAGTTGAATACATAATGTTTGAATATTCCAAAGAGAAAAAAATAATCAAAATAAGCACAATTATTATAGACACTCAGTACCACCTATACTTCTTGTGGAGATATATACTACCCTTTACTGAAAATCCATTTTGCAAATCTACTATATAAAGACCCAAACAGTAACTATATCCACATATCTTTCCCTCCTAGTAAAAATATTTACTATCCTTACAGAAAACCCCATATGCAACACTACTACTTAAAATCCCATACATTAACATAACTAATATATAAACCATGCATATAATAATTAGGACTTTTTAATACATGTGAAATCAAAGTGTTAACACTATTAGACCCAACATCAGTCCAAAATACCTTCCATCCCTCTGATATCCCTAATCCAAAACCCCGACTGAAAATCTTGACACATTTTTAAAGATGGCAAGTTAGTAAAATTTACTATTGGATTCGATCAATATCGAGAGATTGCATAGAAATGAGATTAAGTGGATATCAGGCCTGATATAAGTTCAAATTTCTCTCTGGTCCCTCCAACAACCCGATCCACCGATACACCAAAGGTGTCGATAAAATTAAGTGATACATTCTTTGTCCAAAATAGCCTGTAATTCTAGAAAAGCTTGAATATTATTGTCATCCTGTGCGAAAAAAATTTCCTTCTTATCACACTCCATATTGGCTAAACAATTTGAAACACTATTTCCCTCCTTGTACATGTGAGAAACCTGGTAATCATCAAATTCATCCATACATTCTGCAATATATATTTCATTTGTCAACTAAAACAGACTCTTTCTTTACATACATTGACAACTATCAATGAGTCACCTTCTATATGTATTGTAGAAATTTGGAGTTGCCTGGCAAGGAGTAAATCATGGAGAAGAGCCAATGACTCTGCTATGTTGTTTTTTCCTAGCGGTAAGCTTATTGATCTATCTACTTTCGTGATACCTCTTGCATCCCTGATATAGACACCTGCTCCTAAAGTGCCCAGATTCCCTCTACAAGATCTTCTTAGTTTTACTTTTGATTTCATACATTCATCTATTTTGTAAACATATATTTACTTTTATTCATATGATCACTACAATCACTATCCAAAAACTATACATCTTATATGATTTCTTGAGCAACATGGCAAGTGATAAACATTGAAATTCTATTTCCATTTTTAACCTAATTTTCTCTAGAAAAGTTTGTATTTTATTTACTCGTTTCAAAATGTTTCTTTCTACAGTCATTTGTATAATATCCAAAAAATGTCATTAAACTTAGATTTGTTATACCATTGAAAATGAGAGTAATTTTGGGTGTTAACTTTAACTCTTCCACTTGTAGTATAGAAATTTGGGTTTTTCATTGATCTTTTTTTGTCATGGAATGTGATTTTTTCCTCCTCTTGGAAAATCCCTCCCTCTTCCTCTATCAAAATTCAATCTTCCTCTTCCTATATTTTTTTCAACTAAAACTTATGATTTAAAGGGATGCTCAAGGATTGAATTAGTTATTTTATTTATCCTTTTCTCATGGTTTTGTAGTGATACCATAAACTCATCAATAAACAATCAAGTGTTAATTCTTTAAACTCTTCGACTATAACTAAAATAGAGTCAAACCTAGTAGAAAAAATTCTGAAAGTTTTTCTGCAATCCTTTAATCCTTTATAGTCTCACCATAAGACCTAATTTGATTTACTAAACTCGTTGCAAGGGTAAAAAATATATCTATAGAGTTTGACTCTTTCACATGCAAATTTTTAAATACATTCTAAGAATTTGCAACTTCTAGCTATTTTAATCTTACTTGTACCTCAACATGTTATTTGTATGATCTCACTTCCTTGTTTAAATATATTTAATAATTTACAACTAGGGAAAATGTAAATTTTTCCATGGCCCACTAAATGGAAAATAAATATTTTGCATCCTTCTTTTTGTTTTATCTCAACAAGTCTTTCTCTACCTATGTCAATGCATTGTATATTACCTAGTCAACTAGTTTAGGAAACTCACTTTCAATCAAATCATTTTTTTCTTGTGATCAAAATTGGGTCTTCATCTTAATTCTCCAAAATTTATAGTTATTTTCATTAATAAAAAAGGAATTTTTTGTTGACTAAGACCACTTCCTATACTAACAATGTTGAGATAATTCTTTGAATTATGTAACCTAACTCTGATGCCAATTTAATAGAAATTATATAAGACCCTTGTTAATAATTTTTCTATTTTAAATATTAATATTTTTGTACACAAGGGCTACTATTTTCACACACACAAATATTGTGCATTTAGAATGAAAAAAACATGTTAAATAACTCCAAACAAATTAAATAAATACACAAACATATAATTAAACATAATATTGTATTTAAATTTTCTCTCTAATTTTAGAATGTTTTTTATACATCCCTATATTTTTCACACCTCTCTTGAAATACTTTTTTATGTTTACACTGTCATATATACGTTTAGGAAATTTATAGAGCTCTTTTTATATAGTTATAAACATATTTTAATATATTTATCTACTCACAATCTTTGTGATTAGTACAAGCTCTATAGATTAGGTATTTTAAATTAGTTTTAATAAAAAATTCTTTTATCAAAATCAACTTGATATATTTTCACATTAATATTATCGAATACAAGATATGATAGGTTAGGTGAAGAGTTAAGGGTGCTATAAAATAAGCTTACATCTAAGATTTAGCTCATATTTTTAGAATTATGTATCAATCGATATATGTGTGTGTCTATATATGTATATGTATATGTGTGTGTCTATATATGTATATGCATATATATGTATGTATGTATGTGTATATTTGTGTGTACTTTCAATATATAAAAAATATATCTATATAATTACCCTCTCTACTCCTAATATCTAATGATATATCTTTATACATTTATCAAATTAAATAGCTCATTATAAACTAATATGCTATGATATTACATATCAAATGACACTCCAAAGAGTTATTATGACCTTTGTTAGTTTTAGTGCTTGGACTAAACCTATGTTTTGTATATATTTTGTGTTTTTTGGTGGCTTGTTTGCAATATGTTTGGCATGCCTACCTAGAAGGATTTTTATCATTTTATTTTATTACCATATTCTTGGCTTATCTATCTAGATTTTTTTTATTAGTTTGACTTCATAATTGCATTCTTCTTTCTCATTGTACATGTTCTTACTTTTTATATAAGTTAAGGCCCAATTAAATCCCTTAATAAATTATTTTTAAAAATTAATTGAGTAAAATAATATTATTTTTGTTTGATGACCCATAATATCATTGGTTGGGAATAGATTAGCTACATTCTTATTAACTTGATATGGTATTCCACTGAACCACCAAAAACACATATATGCTAACCAGGGAAAGAGGATTCCCTTACTAGGATCCTAGGGTTTTTCACCCTAAGGGCACTCGGTTAGGAATAACACGCTTTCCACTAGGTTGATATGTGTATGGGTAGGTTCATTCAAAGGGGAGGGGGTTTGATAATTGGTTTGTACTAAGTGTGTGTGATGTGTGGCTAGAGCTAAAAGTAAAATGATGCTAATCTAAATGTATCCAAATGTAAATGAAACAAAACTAAGCTAATGCAAAACTACTCTAAAATGACCTAAAATGTATGTTTTCTAGAAAATAATAAAGAGGGACAAAAGGTGTGTACCTGAGAAAGTGATGTGGCAATTGAATGCTCTTAGGATATCCTAGAAAATTCCTGAACTGAGCAAAAAGACACTTACATCAACTGGAGTGACCTAGTCCACCAACCTAGAAATTCTGCCAAAACGAGTTTCGAGGAAATGGGTGCCCAAAAATACAGAAACCCTTTTTTGGGCCTAGTACAGGGAGAAGGTCACCAATAGGAGCAAGGGTATGTGCAAGATCATCATGGAAAAAACAGGCCCTTAAGTGGTAATGAAAATTCAAAAAAAATAGAGTTAGGCAACTTGACGTAAAAATTTGAATAAGTTATCTATATTATTTCAAAGATATGTAAGAATAGAATCTATGGAAAATTGAAAGTAGTTTCTAAACTACTAGGTTTATTTTTCTAAAAAAAATCTATTTGGTGAAAAATTGAAATTTCAATGCAGTAGTTGTGAACCCCAATTTCATACTTGTACAAATAAGGAAAAAAAGCACAATATTAGATCATATGCAAGCAAGAAACAAGGATTCCCCATCAAATTAGATTGAAACATTAATATAGGAAGAAAAATGGAGAACAATGCAAATGAAAGAAAATAAATCCTATATTAATGAGCAACTATCAATCCCATGGGGAAGTTGGTACCAATTGGTATGTTGAAATCAGCCCTTTCCCAACTCCTTTGTAATCTTGATGATTTGATCCACTTGACGGTTGAATTACTGAATAGCCTAGCTAAGAAATTGATAAAATAGATGAAAAGACTATGCTTGAAGATGGATTTGAGCATAGTAAGCTTACTCAAATTGTGGATGATAGAATGAGAGGAAGAGTCTCTCATTTATAGATTTCAAATTTGAATAATGAGCAAGCTTTAAGCAATGTGGGACCATTCAACATCCAATGGCCAAGTGCCATTTGTCAAGATGTGAATGGTTGAAGGTTGAGCACATTTTGATCAATGTGCAAGTTTGAATTTTGAATTTGATGAAGTGACATGTTTAGGGGGGATGAAAGAAATGGAGTTAATGTCACTTGGCTCAAAGCCAAGGACATGTAAGAGACATTAAATGCCTTGTTGGAAGGACCAAGCCCATTTGAATTTGAATTCAAAATTGAGGGAATATTCCCCTTTTATGCCATGTGAGGGAAAATAGATGAATTAATAAATCAAAGTAATTGATTTATTATGTAAGTTGCATTCTCTAGAGAATGTGACATAGATTAAGATTAAATTAATCAAATTTTAATTAATTTAATGAGGAATTAGGAGATGTGACAATTTAGACTTAAATTTATGAATTGATTTAAATCAAATTGAGAGGAAGGGTTTAATTAAATAAATGATTTTGATTTACTTAACTAAGTGAGATAATGTTAGATTAAATCAAATAAGGTTTAATTTATTCAATTTAATAAGAGGACTTTAGAAACTTTAATTAAATAAAATGATTTATTTAATTAAACAGAGACACAAGGTTGATTAAATTAAATTGATTTAATTCAATCAATAGAGGAGAAAGACCTAATTAAATAAATAATGAGTTATTCAATTAAGGGATGAAAGGCGTTGATAAGTTGAGAGTATGATTCAAGATGAAATGATGTTAGTAGGATCAAGATTAGGTACATGTATATTTTACGTGTCTACATTTTTCCCCTCTTTGAAGCAATGTACTTGTTGCATTGATTCAAAGAATAAACTGTTGTGATCAAAGTTCAAAATTTCTCAATTTTTTCAGATGCCCCATTGTTGCCCCAGCGAAAGGATTACGCTGGTATACTGCCCCCTCAAGAGATCGAGCATAAATGTACAATTTTCTGATCGAGATCACGTTAAAATGCGAGAGGAGTGGTTTTATTGATTAGAGGACAAAAGATAATATTTTTTTTTGATGTAGACAATTCTGATGATGTGTATACAGTCATCAGCCATGGGTAGCCTCGTGTATATTTTGAGATCTCACACCTACTTTAGATAGAAATATTAGTAAAGATAGAAGAATAAGAAGAATAAGATGGATGGAAGGAGGATCCAACAAGCCTACACTATGAATGATGATGATGATTTGCTTACCAGGAGTTGGGATTTTCAAAGGGCCAATTACTTTATGTTTGATAACACATATAGGTACGATGCATCAAGGTATAAAGGACCAGGATGGCGTTGTACCTAGTGTGATGGACTTTGACTTGACAATCAGATAGGAGTATTCTTGTTCACACTTGACATATGGAAACCTTGCTAGGACAGACCCAACAAAGAAAGTATTTGCCAGGTTATTTTACAAGAACACTCAACAAGTACAACAAATAAAAAAGATAATGATCCTTGCCCCATTCCTTTCTCTCTAAACCTGTTTTGATTAGGCATCATCGAGAGGTCCTTGGAATGGGTACAAAATAAGATAAGTCATAAAGACCAAGGAAAAAGTAAACAAACAAGCTGATGTTCTTCATACTGCTAGCCAAGGCTAAACTACTGGGCGGGTACCTGATGCTTATGTCCATCGCAGGAAAGCTTCATCCTAAGACATGTTGTGATCAAGGTTTTGATGGGACTGATTGGGTGATAAGCTATTGATACTCTAAGTTGACCAACTTGACTGCTTACTGATCTAGACTTTCGAGACCTTGACGATTAGGGTGTTCACTTTTGAACCTACTAGACTTGCTTCTGACTGACTCACCAAAGGGTGAAGGCAATGATTGACTTTATTAGGAATGACACAATTGTGGGTGAAAGCGAGATGAGAATGCACCATTTTGGATTTTGCAGATATTTTGAGGTTGTTTTTGGTATTTTCACATTTTTCAATGTTTTTGGTATTTTGTGTCTCAGGGGCCAATATAGGATGGCCTTGCCTACGTTCCAGCTCAGAGACAATGTAGTTCAGACAACAATTGACTTGACTGTTGATGAGAAAGATGGGCAAATGGATTGCCATTGCAACAGACGCCTAAAGGACTGACCTAAAATGTGAAGTAGATGGGAAAATGGATTGAAATTGTGATGGACGCTTGAAGGACTGACCTAGATGTGAAATAGATGGGCAAACGGATTATCATTGCGATAGACACTTGAAGGACTAGCCTAGATGTGAAATACATGGGCAAACAGATTGCCATTGTGACGAACACTTGAAGGACTGACCTAGATGTCTCGAGGGATGATCAAAGATCAACCTTGCCTACATTCAAGCTCAAAGATGACGTAGTTCAACAAGATGACTCTATTTTTGATTTTTTATGATTTTGAATGACTTGGATGTTTTTGAATTTTTAGATTGATTTTTTGAATTTTTTGGATTTTTTGATAGATTTTCTGAATGTTTTTTAATTTTTTTGGATTTTTGCATGATTTTGACAATTTGAATATGGATGCGTGATGATAACAGTGCCCTATTTTGGGATTTTTTTGAAAACCAAGCTTAATGTTGATTGATCGGATTAATGGATTGATAGTTTGACTAAGTGTGTTAAGTCAAACAAAAGTGATAATGCACTTGTAAAATCTAGGAAGTTGTGTTATCCTAGAGTAAACTTGTACAAAAGAGGATGGTTTGACTAAGTGTGTAAGTCAAAAAATTTGATGATGGATTGGATAACTTGATGAAGTGTTATGAGTCAAATAAGATGATAATGCACTTGTAAATTCCAGGAAGCTGTGTTATCCTAGAGTAAATTCATGCACAAGATGATAGTTTGACTAAGTGTGTTAAGTAAAACAAGGTGATAATTGATTGGATTTGATTAATCAAGATTGATGAAGCTTGACTTGGAACAAAATAGCTTTGATGATTTTGATGTGACAATGAAGTACACATTAGATGCAACTGATATGGATTGCTTGGATCGATGTTCGATGAAGTATAAAGCTTGATAAGGAACATCGTCTTGCTGTCAAAATATGCCATGGGCTAGGGATTTGGATTGATGCTCACAAATTATTTGACCAATTTGATTTCACGTTTGCAAATGTTCAGATCACCACATAGGCTGGAGGATATACATCAAGATTTATTCTCGAAGCAAGATGCAAATATCTACCCCGAGTGTCTAGCAATGTTTGAACGACCATGGGTGGATTCTTGGATGAATGGATATGAATTATCTTGTGATAAGATAAGGGTGTTCAAATAGAGGAATGCTCATTCAGATAATGCTTCAAGTCTCAGATAACATTGGGTAGGATAAGATCAATGAAAATGACCCATGTCAAGATGTTTACCATAAGCAAGTGTAAAGTGTGCACCAAAATTTTCCAAGATCAAAATAACCTGGAGTATGGATGCAGATGGATAAAAATGGATTGGATAAATGGTTTGTGGATGAACGGATTTAAGATGGACAGAATGTTGGCCTTATTATGGATGTGTTAAGATGCTTTCTCCTGAATTGGCACACGTAGATGCTCGATTCTACGCATGACGCATGTTTGCCAAGTTTTCATCATCGTACCTGCCCAAAGTGCCACCGAAGTGGTTTTCGCTAGAGGATGATTTCTTTCTTTACTATTTTCAATCATTTTTCTGATTTTTTTTTTATATATATATTTTTGATTTTTTTTTTATAAACTGAGAGATTTTAAGCTCATGTTGAACCACCTGGTGGTGTTGATGTTGATGCTTTTGTCATAACGTTCCATCGGTATCCTACTCGGAGAAGTTTCTTTTCCAAGATACATACACTTGAATGCAACTTTTGAGATTCTCGGTCTCCTTTGTGGATACCAGAGTTAACTCTGTCTTTGTGTGCACATCGTGATAGAGTGCCTTCTGAATTCTTATGATAAAGGGTCACCACCAATACATGGTCAATATCATGTGTGGAGGCATGGATGGAGTGTTTTTAGGAACATGAGATGGATTGGTTGAGAGTTTAGAACCTTTGAATCTCCAAACTTGGGAAGATGAGAAATGATGGGTGGATATGGAAGTGTTCATGGAATTAGGACCAACTGCTTGATACACTTTGTATGTTGCTTGAGAAGATTTCTTTTTCCTTTGTGGACATCTTTGATGGATACTTTTTCCTTTTTTATTTTTCCCCATAGTTTCTTTGACTGATGGAGTTTGATAGGGATAATTTTTCTTTGTATTCTTTGGCATCCATACATATTTGATTTGTTCGATATGCTTCTTAGCTTCTTTTCCTTTGATGTTGTTCTTCATTCTTTGATTCCAAGCTCTCTTTTGATGGTGGTCCCAATTCATGGATGGGGTGATAGTTTGATGAAGATTCATGATGTGGTTGGTTGTAGTATTGGCATCGGTTTCATCATAAGAATTTTTCATGCCCCCTATGTTGATATTTGTTTGAGATGAAGTTGCCCCCAATTTTATGGAGGTGTCACTAATATGTGTGTATCCCTTGGTTGTCACATAACCAAGACCTTGATACTTAGGATTGCCAAAAATTTACACCGGTTCCAAGATACCCTGTTCATGTAGGCCTAATCCTCTACCTTGATAATTCATCTGCTGAAAAAAATTATCTGCAATAGGATATGATTTACCTTGGAAACAAGGTGCTAATCCTTCTCTTCTCTGTGGTGGATCTTCGAAAGTGAAAACTTCCTTATTGATGAGGTAGATTGCCCTAAGAAAGGTAAGTGATCCAAGTTTATAAGTGATAGGATCCTCCATATGTGGGATGAATTCTTTATTGATATCTTTAGCTTGATCTTGTGAGATATCAGATTGTAATGCTTTTTCAAGAAGTTTTGATGATTCATTGTCCTTATAAAACTCTTCCTTATGATTCATTTCACTGGATGTATCTAATTCACGACTTCTGTAGAAGCCTTCTTCATGACCCACTTCTGACATGTCTTTGGATTTCTCTATATTTTGATCATGTGTACAAATGTTAAGATTAAGGGACTCTTGTTCCCTGGTAATGATGTCAAGAGTATGAGACTCTTGTTTTGAATGAAGATCATCTACGTGTCCATCCAAAGAAAGCATCTTGTGGGTA
This sequence comes from Sequoiadendron giganteum, assembly GCA_007115665.2. Classification (NCBI taxonomy): domain Eukaryota; kingdom Viridiplantae; phylum Streptophyta; class Pinopsida; order Cupressales; family Cupressaceae; genus Sequoiadendron; species Sequoiadendron giganteum. The sequence continues at coordinate 87,965,158 of CM021108.1, forward strand.
AATGGAGGAGTATGTGCTATATGGATATGATCCTTATTTACGACATCTTGTATAGATAGGAGAGTTTCCATTACCTCATTGTAGTATCTTGGATATAAAAATTCTCGATCTTGGTGAATGTCGGAATTGCTTTCAACATGCTTTGGATCAAGTTCTTGACATGGGTCAATTTCAAAGGATGGATTTCTTTCAAAGGGTTCTTGGACATCGTCATAAGGCATGGGAAGTGGCTCAATATCCTCTTGATCTTTGAATGGACTTGTATCAAATGGTGAGTTGAGGATTCTTTCATTGTTCACAACCGTGAGGTCAAAGGATGTCAATATGCCTTGGGAGGGACCATTGCTAGACTTTGATGGAATATGTTGATCATGCTTTGGAATAACTTCTTGAGATATGTCTTCTAACTCATTAGGTGATGTAGAGACATTTTCAACATGATAATTGGTAGATGGATTTTGGATTATTTCAATAGGATCAAATAACATCAACACTCCTTGAAATAGATCTTTATAGGAGGGGTCTTGATCATAACTAAAAAATGGTGCTTGATGTATGTTTATTTGATCATCATATGAGGTGGAAACATCTTCAAGGTGTTCATTGATGGATAGATATTGATTATTGTTTTAAAAAAAAATGGTGGGAATCTGTTGCAAGCTCTGTTTTGGGAGTAAGGCATGCGTTTGCTGTTGAACCAACAACGCTTTTTATTGGTCGTGTTGTTGTTGTTCCAAAAAAGCTTGTTGTTGGTCTTGTTGTTGTTGTGCCAGCAAAGCTTGTTGTTGGTCTAGTTTTTTTTGTGCCAACACATCTTTTTGTTGGGCTCCTTGTTGTGCTACTTGTTGATGGACTTGTTCATGGATTGCTTGTAATAGTGCCCAAAATTGTGCTTACGTCTATCAAGCTTGGTGTTGGGCTTGAGCTTGAGCCTGTGCTTGTTGGGTTTCTTGTGCTGCTTGTGTATCTTGTGCGATTTGTGCAACTTGTGCGGCTTGTGCGACTTGTTGGTTTTAGAGAACCTTTTGATGAGCGGCTTGTCGAGCGTCTTGCAACATGATCAAGAATGAATTTGTCATGTTGTGTTTTGGAAATGGTGGCAATGGATGGGGAATGGTGTTGATTGTTGGGGTTGCTTGGATGGTTTCCATCTTTTGTTGCGATATCGATGGAAAAATGGGAGGATTTGACATGATGCTTTGACTTATGAAGGGAGTGTTTCTCGGATTCGGTTGATTGATGGTTGGTAAAGGGGGGAGGCTCATGCCTTGATTGTTTGGTTGATAGATTTGTAAGTTTTGGTTTTGACTTAAACCTACCATAAGAAAAGATGCTCCAAAATTTAGATTGGGCATGTTCATATTTGTACCATTGATGTTTGGAGGAGATAATGATCCCATGTATGGATTGTACAAATGCAAGTTTTGAAAATAAATTGGTATTGTAAGGCTTGGATAGTTTGGTTGAATTGGATTACTCATGATGGATGAATCAAGTTTATATTCCATGTTCCTCTTGTGTTTTGACCTTCTTGACCTCTGAGGGGTTTAGGACCAATGATGAGATGAAGGATGAAAGGGGTGAATGATATGTGTTTTTGAATTTTTAGGAACTTTGGATCAATGCTAGACTTAAGGACTTGTTTTGATTTGATTTTGATTGATGAGAGATTGACTAAGTGTGTTAAGTCAAACAAAGATGATTATGCACTTGTAAACTCTAGGAAGTTGTGTTATCCTAGAGAAAACGTGTATACAAGATGATAATTTGGATAGGTGTGTTAAGCCAAATGAGGTGATTTTTAACTTGTAAACCTTAGGAAGTTGTGTTATCCTAGGGGTAAATTCATTCAAGAGGATTGATAATTCAACTAGGTGTGTTAATTCAAACAAGATGATGTTGATTTTTCCTAAAAGTCTAGCATAAGTGATGTTTCCAATGTTCCAAAAGTTGTTGGTGAAATGGGATTTTGATAAATTTTTGGATGGATGAAGTGTTTGATTTGATCCTAGATGACCCTAAGAGGACTTGTTTACAAGACCAAGGTAATGAAGAACATTCTTTTCCCTCAGATTAATTCAAACCAAAATACCAATGTTTACAAGAAAATCATAAGACTCAAAAGAGAAAAACCACATGTGTGGTTCAATTGTTTGTTATCTTGCTTAGGTTCGGTTCTTTTCACCACAAACACTTTCTTGATTATGCTTTTCAAACTAAATGTCCAATATCCTAATTTTCTTTCATCCCACAAAGTGCATTATGTGGAAATCAAGGAAACTAAGGCAAAGGTTTCCTAGTGTTTAACCTTGGTGAAAACAAATGATGATAAAATCCAAGCACTTAGAAACCTCTAGGGATATGATCCCTAGGGAAAGCAAGAGTACTTAGAATCGTCAAAGGATATTTGTTTCCTGCAAGGGGTTTGAAATTTGGATCTCTTTGTGGATGTTTGTTTTTCAATTGTTTTAGAACCAAGCAAGGTGTCTCAATAACATGCACAACCCTAGGCTGAAAATATAGTATTTATTGGGTTCCCACTTGGATGATCCAGCTGCACATATTCTATGTGGATGACTAGATGCTTGACCACACTGGCTCCCCTCCACAACACACACTTCTCAGGTCAGCCAAGCATCAATACCCATGAATCTCCCATGGCATACTTTTCATCTCTACAACAGAACCGCATGTATAACGTGGGGCGGCTTCAAAGGACATGACCTTTTGCACCAAAAAGTCAATAGGATTTGGCCTTTTCTAAACAAGGGTTTTTAATTTGGGAATTTCGTTCGTGGGGGACTATCCATGCGGCGAGAGACCATTGTTTCCCTTCTCATCAGAATAATCCTCGTGATTCTTGAACTTTCCTCAAGAATCTACACTTATATACCAGTTGGAAGTCACTTGGCTTTAGCGTGTTCCTGGTTGGGTCATTCCCTTGGGTGATTAGTTTTTCCCACAAGGCAGACCCTCTAAGATAAACAATAGCAAGCTAGCATATCTTGTAATTCAATCAACCTTCATTGAAAAACAAAGGGAGAACACTCGCAATATACCATGCTCACACTCACATGTTTGGTTCAATTTTAATTCCAAAAATAAAATGTGGAGGCAATTATTTTATTCAACTTAAGATCACCAAAAAAATATTTTGATTCTCAAGATCATCGTGAGGCAAGAGAGAAGCGCATACGCCCTTTTGATGATATTAATTTGAATAAATAATTACAAGACAAAATATCACTTGTTCATTTTAATCCCACAAAGCAAAATAAATTCTTTTTAAAGCACCAATTCAAATGTGGAAGTTGCCTTGTTCAATTGTTAATCCTTAAACCAAATCTAGTAGATTGTTTCTAAGGTTATTTTTAAGTCCTTTTGCAAACTTTTGAAAAATAAATTTGTGTTGTCATTTTTAATGCCCAAAAGAAAAATTAGTGTTTTCTAAAGCATAAAGTAAGCAAATCCTTAGAAAGGGATTATAAGTTCTCCCAAAGTGTTTAAAAACACTTGTTACAATCATGTGAGAATTTTTTTTTTTCATTTACATGCTCCATGATCCTTTAAAACCTGAAATAAAAGCTTCAATTGTTAGAATAAATCAAGAAACAAGAAGATATGAGGGTTAGATAAATGATTAAGCATATAAATCCTAAAATTTAGACCAAGTTTCATGGTGTTTTGACATCAAGTGAAATTTTAAAAAAATTAACTGTATGAAAATTGATAAAAACCTACACCATTGGATAGCTTATGAAATTCTACCCCATTTCAAAAACAAAAGCTCCGAAAAAGACCCAAAAATGACCAAGATACGACCATTTTAAGTTTGGCTGAAAAAAACAAAAAATTAAAGGCGACACCCATTGGAGCGGTGTTGTTTGCAAATGCGACGTTGTTTGAGTTTCAAGTGACACTCTGGTGAAATTAGCAGCTCTTTTTGGAAAAACAGAGACCACAAATGCGGCGCAATTCCTTTCAATGGCTCTATTTGACTTCTAACGGTGTTGTTTGACTTGGAAAGACAAAAACCATAAAAAACAGCTAAATTTAACCAAAAAAACGTGTTAATTTCTTCAAATCCGCCCTCCTCCTACTGCCAAAATGTGAACCCCAATTTTATACCTGCACAAATAAGGCAAACAAGCACAATATTAGATCATATGTGAGCAAGAAACAAGGATTCCCCATGAAATTAGATTGAAACATTAATATAGGAAGAAAAATGGAGAACAATGCAAATGAAAGCAAATAAATCCTATATTGATGAACAACTATCAATACCATGGGGGAGTTGGTGCCAATTAGTATGTTTAAATCAGCCCTTTCCCAACTCCTTTGTAATCTTGATGATTTGATCCACTTGACGGTTGATTTTCTGCATAACTTAGCTAAGAAATTGATAAAATAGATGAAAAGACTATGCTTGAAGATGGATTTGAGCATAGTAAGTTCACTCAAATTGTGGATGATAGAATGAGAGGAAGAGTCTCTCATTTATAGATTTCAAATTTGAATAATGAGCAAGCTTTGAGCAATGTGGGACCATTCAACATCCAATGGCCAAGTGTCATTTGTCAAGATGTGAATGGTTGAAGGTTGAGCACATTTTGATCAATGTGCAAGTTTGAATTTTGAATTTGATGAAGTGACATGTTTAGGGGGGGTGAAAGAAATAGAATTAATGTCACTTGGCTCAAATCCAAGGACAAGTAAGAGACATTAAATGCCTTGTTGGAAGGACCAAGCCCATTTGAATTTGAATTCAAAATTGAGGGAATATTCCCCTTTTTATGCCATGTGAGGGGAAATAGATGAATTAATAAATCAAAGTAATTGATTTATTATGCAAGTTGCATTCTCTAGAGAATGTGACATAGATTAAGATTAAATTAATCAAAGTTTAATTAATTTAATGAGGAATTAGGAGATGTGACAATTTAGACTTAAATTTATGAATTGATTTAAATCAAATTGAGAGGAAGGGTTTAATTAAATAAATGATTTTGATTTATTTAACTAAGTGAGATAATGTTAGATTAAATCAAATAAGGTTTATTTTATTCAATTTAATAAGAGGACTTTAGAAACTTTAATTAAATAAAATGATTTATTTAATTAAACAGAGACACAAGGTTGATTAAATTAAATTGATTTAATTCAATTAATAGAGGAGAAAGATCTAATTACATAAATAATAATTTATTTAATGAAGGGATGAAAGGTGTTGATAAGTTGAGAGTATGATTCAATATGAAATGATGTTTGTAGGATCAGGATCAAGTGCATGTTTATTTTACGTGTCTACAGTAGTACATAAATTTCAGGGAAAAAATAAGAAGCAGGTGTCTGTCTGACCACCCTAACCATAATAAAATGATAATATTATTTATAATATTTTAGATATAAGTTGAGGACTCATGTCTAGATGTGATGCATATTTTTTTGTATTTTTTTTCCAAGTAAAAAATTAATTATGATTTTTTTATTACAACTTTTAAAAAATATAAAAACTCCTATGTCTGACCACCTTAACTTGGTCAAAACTTCATGAAATTATTATTTTTTAATCCTATAGTATGCGAAGCATAAAATGTGATGCATTGGATTCAAAAAATTTGATACCATTTGAAAGCTATTGATTTTTTTCAATCAGGCTATCAATCAAGACTTTATTCGTAATTCTAATAGAAAATGAATAATAATTATTTATTAGATTCAAAGTAAAGTATAATTTATATTGGTGGAAAGCTAAGAAGCTCCTTTACAAACCCTTTTCATTTCATCAATTTTGGGTAGAAAAAAAGTCGTCAGCCACATGGGCGAAGTCTAGAAAAGCAAGGTAAGTTGTTAAACACATTTTTTTTGTTGACTTCTTAGGATTGGCAGGCCCGAACCAAATTCCAAAGCAAGCTTGAGGCTAATCCCCGGGAATTAAATTTTTGTTTGAAAAATCGGAGAATCGGATATTCAATTTGAATCAAATATCTGACATGTTTTAGATATGAGTTAAAAAAATGTTATACAATTTATAATATATGACTTAAAAATTGAATAAATTTTATAATTTAATATATAATATATAATATACAATATAGTTTATAATGTAATATATAATATAAAATTTATGATAATCTCTTACCGAATTATGTATGTAATATATAATATATTATATTATTATGTATAATATTTAAATATTATTTCAATATTTTTGTTAATGTATAAATATTTAAATATTATCTCTTTCCCTCTCTCTCTCTCTCTCCATCTCTCTCTCTCCCAAGTCTCGAGCACTAAATCACTCCTATCTCTCTCCCCTCTACCCTCTATCTCTCTCCCACTCCCTCCCTCTCTTTCACTGACTCCCTCTATCTCTCTCACCTCTACCCTTAACCCTAAACCCTTAACCCTTAAACCCTCTGCCCTATATTCTCTCTCTCAAGACTCTCTCCTAACCCCCTATCCCTCTCTCAGGTCTCTCTCACTCACTCCCTCTATATCTCTCCCTCTACCCTTAACCCTAAACCTTAAACCCTCTACCCTCTACCATTAACCATATATACCCTCTATCTCTCTCCCACTCCCTCTCTCTCTCTTAATTCTCTCCCTTCTACCCCCTCTCCCTTTGTCAAGTCTTTCTCTCAGATTCACTCCCTTTATCTCTTTCCCTTAGATACTCTTAACCCTTCAACCTTAAGCCCTTAAACCCTCTACCCTCTACCCTCTCTCTCTCTATACTTCCTACTAGCCCTCTCCCTCTCTCAAGTCTCTCTCCCACTCACTCCCTCTATCTCTCTCCCACTCTCTCGCACCCTCTCTCCTACTCTCTCCAACTTTCCCACCTTCTCCCACTCCTCTCCCACCCTCTCCCACTCCCTTTCACCCTCTATCCCACTCTCTCCCACTCTCTCCTACTCTCTCCCACCCTCTATCCCACTCTCCCACCCTCTCTCCCACTCTCTCCACTCTCTCCCACTCTCTCTCCTCTCTCCATCCCTCTCTCCACCCTCTCTTCCACTCTCTCCCACCCTTATAACCCTATACCCTAAACCCTTAACCCTTAACCCTTAAACCCTTTACCCTTAACCCTTAAAACCTCTACCCTATACCCTTAACCCTTAACCCTTAACCCGTAAACCCTCTATCCTTAAGCCTAAACCCTTAACCCTTAAACCCTCTACCATTAACCCTTAGGTCTATGTGGGCACAAATTGGATATCCGATTTATAGAACTAAAATCATACTATTGCAAAAACCCCATGTGGGTCGTTTTGTGCATTCCAACGGACCCTACATTTTATTTGCAGGCTTTGCAAGCGACAAACGTGTGGTTTCAGACAAGAAGAGACAAAGATCAACTTTTTGGAGCATCTTCTACTCAGATTTGTCATAAGAAATGATTTTTTAGCATCTTTTATGAGGTATAATGGGGAGCAGCAGTCGTTGGAAGCAAAAACGTAAGAGAAAACTTACAAAAGAACAAATTGAAGCATATAGACAAAGAGATATAGGTCATAAGAAGAGAAGACAAGGTATGTTAAATATTGGTGAACCTGAGCCCTATGGTCTTTCAAGTGAAGAGGAAATTGAATATGTTCAAGGTGAAAATGTTGAACATGACATTGAAATTGGGAATGAATATATTCAAATTGATATTGAAAATGTTCAAGGTGAAAGTGTTGGAATTGAAGATGTTGAACATGATATTCAAATTGGGAATGCAAATATTGAAATTGATAATGAAAATGTTCAAGGTGAAAATGTTTGAATTGAAGATGTTGAGCATGATATTGAAATCAAGAATGAAATTATTCAAATTGATATTGAAAATATTAGAAATGAAGATGTTGAACATAACATTGAAGCAAGTGTAAATTATGTTTCACCAGATTACATGAGAAATGAAGAACCTTGTGTGGAAGAAATAAATATTCCAAATTCAAGACCTTCAAGAAATCCTAAATGGTTACTTGAAATTGATGAGAACATTATAAAAAAAATTGAAGGCAAGAGGTCAACACGAACTATTCGGTTGTGGGATAAAATACTTTTCAACCAATATTTTAGAGATAATACATTGACCAAGCAATGCCAAATTTTTGTACTCTTGCTAAAGATGCAAAAGATGAGACCTTTGCTAGCCAAATTGAAGATTCGTGTGAACAAGAAGACTGAAAAAAATTCTATTATTGTCAAAAATCTTTTTAATGCTCTCAAGTCTATTGAAAAAAATAACAAGGAAAAAGATAAGAGAGTTTCTTGGAGAGTCGTTACAACCACCCTAGTAAGCTATCAATTGAAAAAGGCTCGTTTTATGAGACAAACTTGTATTGATTTTGACATGAATCATAAAACTTTGAATAGAGCACTTGCAAGAAGAGAAAGAATAGATGATCCTCTTCAAAATGGTGCATGGGCTTTTGTCAGGAGGCTTCCACGTGTTGATAAGAAGCTAACTGATAATGTAAAGCAGGTAATTCAAAAAAATTGGCATGATAACTCTAGAGTATCACCCAATGCAAAGGATGTTTTAAAGTTAAGAATTGGCAATCGAGACCATACACCGCATCCTAAACATTTCTTGGAATCAAGCCAAATAATGTTGTTCAAATTTTTTATTAAAACAAATCCAAATATGGAAATCTCGCAAAGGACTTTTGAAGGTTTGAAGCCATTTTATTGTGTGCCTCTTAAGATTCATAATACTTGTCACAAATAACATGTGGAGTTTTCATGTACATGAACTATTATGCTATATCCATTCTACTTTGCATATTAATGAAATGTTGCAGAAGTGAGGTGCAATGCATTTTTCGAAATCATCAAGGGACTTGTTAGATCTATTTTTATGTTCTAGAGATGATGGTTCTTTTTTCTATAGAAATGATTATTTAAATGCGAAGTGCTCACAATGTGGTGGCTTGTCAAAGTTTGTTCAATGTTTTCACGAGGGTTTTGAACATGAATTTGGAAAGAAGCTTGTTGAGAAAAAGAGATATGAGGTAGTCAAATATACTTTGCAAAGTGGAGGTGAAGGTTCTAGATGCGATTTGGTTACAAAAGAATGCAGTGTTGCTGATTTTATTTCAGATTTTAAGGATAATATTTTCTACAAGTATGCAAGGAATAGTCATAGGTCTCAGTGGTTGGATCAACAATTTAGGATGTGTAAGGAGTCTTTTTTGATTGGCACTATTATATCAATGGTTGATTTTGCAAAAAACTACACATTGCAACCACAAAATGAGGTACAATCTTAGTATTACAATTCCATTCATATTGCTAATTTTGTCCACATAACGTTTATACATGCACCTGATAGTACATAGGAGGATTGAAAGATAATAAGAGAGTATCATTTTTATATGAGTGATGATAGATCTCACTCGTCTGAGTATGTCCAACATTGTTTCAAGAATTTTTTTGAGTTCTTGCAGGAGCATGATATAGTACTGGGCCGAAATCTCATTTGGCCAGATAACTGTACAGGTCAATTCAAGAATCCTCATATGTTTTATTGGTTGAGTAGAATGCATGTAGAGAGGGGTGTATCTCATATTTGGAGTTTTTTGAAGTTGGGCATGGGAAAGGGGAGCATGATGGAGCAGGTGCATATGTAAAGAGAGCTCTAGTTAAGGAGCAATTGAAGATTTTAGGAGCAAAATTTATTGATGCACATTCTATTGTTGATTGGTGCAGTTAAGCATTGTCACAGGGAGGGACACTTGGTTCAACAGTGTGTAGATTATTTTGGTTGGTTGAGGAGGGTACAGTGGGAGGCAGATTGAATTGTCATACAATCAAAGATTCTTCAAAGATGCATTCATTTCAAATCTCAGATGCAAGCACATGGACCATTTGGACACGATAGATGGCTTGTTTTTGTCAGAGTTGTATTCAGTGTGAGTGGGATCAATGCAAGTCAAGTGAGTGGGTGGATGCATGGGTTCAATAGTATCTAACTCCTTTATCTCAAACTATATCCATGACAGATGGCATAATGGAAAGTTCAGTTGATTATGATCGCCTTTCAGATCTACTAAATCTAGGACATGTTTTTGCAGTTGTTGCACTGCAAGGGAATGAAGAGAGATCGGACTATTGGTTGGCTCGATGTGTGTGGGTAAAGCACAAGCTAACACAACCGATGAAAGATGATGATGGGTTTTTGTATCCTACAGGTTCAGTTGTGGTTGTAGGAACTTGGTTACGAACATACATGATTACAAATAATGGCATACCTGTATTTGAAGACTATGAGAAACACAAAACCATTTTCATGTATTCACACCTTGTTATAGCAACAAATGTTAAGTTGTTGAAGCATTATGCCAAACCAAAGACAAAATAACTATTGACACTTAGTAATGTTGATCATGAAGCAATATTGGATACTCTTAAGCAAAAAGATGACCCTTCAGGCACACTTGAATAGCATATTCAAGAATGGAAGGTACAATTCTTAGGTTCATTATGCTTAAGTTCAATAGTGTTCTTTATTTAATACTAATATTTTGTATACTATTGCAATATAGGTGTCTTTAATAGTGATATTTTGTATGTACTTTTGTGATATTTTTGGCATGATTGATCATGGACCTGTTGCAACAATAGCTAGCTCTGATCCTTTCAGAGAGGTATGCAACAGATTACAATAATATAGATTGGTTATTCAAAGCATCTTTTATAGTTTGCATTACCATCTCATCATCAATTAGGTCATTTAGAATAATATAGATTGGTTAGTCTAAGCATATTTTATAGCTTGCATTACCAGTTCATCATCATTCAGAGTGTTTAGACTAATATAGATTTGTTAGTCTAAGCATCTTTTCTATTGTGACACTATAGATTTCTCATTTGACAATTTTTTTGATATTTTTGGCATGATTGGTCATGGACCTACTGCAACAATAGGAAGCTCTGATCCTTTCAAAGAGGTATGCGATAAATTACAATAATATAGATTGGTTATTCTAAGCATCTTTTCTATTTTATGTAGTTTAACTGCTACCTTGATGGTTTGTACAAGTGCTTGTCACTCCAGAATGTCAACATACTACTCTTGTGGAAGATTGTGCCCTGAATGCCTCTAATAGGCAAATTTTGTAAATTTTGAATTTTCAAATGTGAAACAATGTAAAAAGGTCATAACTGTTTATGGGCATAATCTATATCCAGTGATGTTTTTTGAAATATGGGTTAAATATCTGGCATTGTATAAAGGGTATGTTCAAAATGTAAAGGGGTTTGTATTTTGGAAACTCATAGGTTGAAATAGTCATACAGGTGTATGCTTTATTATTATTATTGGGACAATTTTGTAAGAGATTTTTCTACTTAATCAAGCTACAATCGGAGGTTTTCTTCCTAGTTCTTTCCTTTCAGTATGCTTGTTTGAACCATTTTTTGTAATATCTCCTATTTATATATAATAAATTACAGTGGCTTGCCACTTTTGCCAAAAAAATGTAAAAAGGTCATGTGAAGGTCATTTCCAATGTAATTGAGTCTTTAATCTAGCAAAGTGGAAACAAGGTATTTGGGTGTGCATGATGTTCAAGTTGATTGGGTAATATTTTTCTAATGAAAGAGCTAGGTGGATTTAAACAACACAACTATAATTAAAGATGATTCAAATTCCAATTTGATCTTCAAACCCAAACTTGGGTACAACTTCACTAAAATAGGCCCATTTTACAAAGAGAGTCATATTTAAATACTTCCCAAACCTAAAATTTCAGTGGGGAAGCATTAAACATCCTACCAAACTACCAAACCCACTTTTGTTTGGTGAGATACACTTTCTAAAGCTCTATTTCAACAAACCCTCATTTTTAACAACTTTCATGAGGTTTATAAAAAAATCAATGTTTCCTACCTTGCCACACCCTATAAACTCATCAAACACATCTATTACGACCTTCACAAGCTTCATCCCACCTTAAATCTTGCTCCCCCCACGTTTCATTGGCATTAGCATGTTGTAACCACCATTTTTCACTTAATTTCACTCACTTTTGCCATGCATGGAAACTCACCAACTCAACTACATGCCTTTCCAGCTCTTTAAACCCACATATTAACCTTATACAATATTAATAACATCTACCATGGCCATACCATCAAGCTACATATCGTACAATAGATGGTATGGCCTTTTAGCACTTTGGACTCTTAAGGGAAATCACCGGTCCAATGTAGTTCAAAGTGATTCAAAATATTTGGATACAAAAGAGGACCATCCCTAGCGTAAATTTACTCATACTGACATGTTAGAATAGTCTTTTTGGTCGTACGATTTGCAAAATGAAAGTTGCACCACTTTGCAACTTTACACTACTTGCATTTGACAACTTTTCCCTCAACTGAAAACTTGTCACCATGGGAAAATTCCTCAGAGATAGCAAAAATTGAGAGAGGTTAGTGTGTATGGTCCCAACATGATCCCATAGCCTTAAACGAAGAGTCTGTAAGCATCACGGTTTTTGAGAAATATCCCTTCAAAGATTGTTGTTTTTTAGCACTTTGGACTCTTAAGGGAAATCGTTGGTCCAATATAGCTCGAAGTGATTCAACATATTTGGGTGCAAAAAAGGACTTTCTCTAGCATAAACGTACCCATCTCGATGTGTTGGAATAGTCTGTTTGGTCGTACAAGTTGCAGAATGAAATTTGCACCATTTTGCAACTTTACACTGCTTGCATTTGGCAACTTTTCCCTCAACTGAAAACTCATCACCACGAGAAAATGCCTTTGAGATAGAAAAAACTGAGAGAATTTATTGTGGATGGTCCCAACAAGATACCACAGCCTCAGATGGAGATTTTGTAAGCATCATGGTTTTTGATAAATATCCCTTCAAAGATTGTTGTTTTTTAGCACTTTAGACTCTTAAGGGAAATCATTGGTCCAATGTAGCTCAGAGTGATTCAGCGTATTTGGGTGCAAAAGAGGACCATCCCTAGCATAAAAATACTGATCCGGACATGTTGGAACAGTATGTTTGGTCGTGCAAGTTGCAGAATGAAATTTGCACCACTTTGTAACTTTACACTGCTTGCATTTGGCAACTTTTCCCTCAACTGAAAGCTCATCACCACACGAAAACACCTCTGAGATAGCAAAAATTAAGAGAGATTATTGTGGATGGTCCTAACATGATCCCATATGTAAGGGTATGGAAAACTCTCACTTACCAAATATAATTCTTATTTCCCAAAATAATTTAATAGAACCAAATAATGGTATAATGGTGAGAATTAAGAGGATTAATTACATCTCTTATAAAAATGGAATCACTTGCTCATCAATGAATCAAGGTATATCAAATAAGATAAACGATTTGTCAGTATAAATAAGATTCATCTTTACTCAAAGTAAATAACTTACAGGTGCATCATATTTGACCAACCTAATTATGCAAACACAAGAAAGGCTTGTTCATCCATGTGTCAACAACCTAGACCTGCAAGAAAATGTTAGTGAATAGGGGCTTGCCTTGGTCAAACCCCATTTTTGGTAATCAAACTTTGAAATAAAAAGAAATAAGATACATGTATTAAGAATGATCACCTTATGGTGTTACAACTCGCCAAATCTTCTAGCATTAAGCACTTGTTTGATCGTGATAGGCCTTGACTAAAATGATTCTTGAGTCATGAAATATTCATCAAAAAAGTTAGCTCAAATACAATCTTGATACACATTGGCAGTAAGAATATTTCTCTCATAAAATAAAATCTTATAGAAGGTTACACTATATAATGTTTTAATAAACAAAATTCATAGAATCATCGTATTCAACATGCTAAGCCTATTCAACTTACTTTCTATTTCTGACATATCTCATATATTCAATGAACATGATACACATTCCACAAAATAATTTCTTCTTTTATATTCATAACAATTTTACACATTTCATCTTATTAGTGGCCTTCATATTCAATATTCTAAACATATCAACATTTCCAACAATTTCAATCAATTCAACATATCATTCATCACTTCTTCTTAATCAACACATTCAACATATTGACCTATACATTTTCCTTCTATTCATCTATTAAGAAAGTCCAACCCATTCAAAATATTCATTCTATTAAACTTAATCCCTTGACTTAGCATATACAAATCACTCTACATTCTCACACCATATGTCTAAGGATTTATATACTATCAATATGTATACTAATGTCTATTTATATTAAATCGAGGTCATAATACAATATTTGACAATTCTAAACTTATGACCAACCATAAGATTAAACCATCTCCAAAGCACACATACAATATAGATCTTCTCAATATATTATAACTTATCATGCTGAAACAATTACCTTAAATCATTACTTTTACCATGAATATATTATTATCTGAAAATTAAAGCCACATATAAATTATATAATCTTTATTTGGTTTCAATCATTTGCAAGCATTCACACATTCCCTTGCATAATCATTTAATTAAATATCCCTTATAAAGAAAGTTGTTAACCTAGCGCATAAACAACGCTTACAAACATATTTCACATGCATGTCTCAAAGCTAAGTTGTTTTAAAGAAAAATAGACATCAGTTATTCAAAAACGGAAATCAAAACTAAAGAAGGCACATATACAGTGCGCACCATGAATTACAAAGCATAGGATATAAAGTACAAGGAGGAAAGCGAACATAAGAAGTATCAAATTATTTAGTGTATAATGCTAAGTCCAGAAAACCAAATCTCTACCAAGTAGGCTTCCAAAATAAATCAAAGGATCTCAATTCCAAGCCTACGACTTAAAGGAGAATAATCTGCAATTACATAATAACAAATTCCATCAGTAACAAAACCATCAACAAGAAATCAATACAAAATAAATGTCAAATATAGGAAGTGGTAGGTGTAAAGCCAAATACCATAATCATTTCCATTAATTCACTTGATTGCGCTAAACAAAGGTCCCTTGGTGTACTTCTAGATATCATTATACTTCGAAACAAAACTTGAGATTCAAAATTCCATAACCGGATTCTTATAAAGCTTATCTCTACAATCTATGTCTAGATTATCCACAACTAATATACATAATTAGAGTTGTATAATTGGGAATAGTAAAGCCATGGGTTTAAATGGTGATATGATTAGAGGAAGTTCTCAACAGGGTTAACAAATTCTTCAGCAAAGGATAAAAACAATAATGGAATAAGAATGCGGGCATAATGATATCTAATCTCCTTGCCAAATGAAATAAGTGAATATAACCAAAATTGCATGCTCAGTGAGAACTAACTATGAAGGCCACTAGTGTACCAATCATGAGAAGCATGGTGACTATTAGAATTGAAGGTATTTGTAAGATGGTGTTTCAAACCAGGCATACCAATGCTTTAAGAAAATAAAAGGAACAACGACGGAAAGAATTAAAATTATAGTAAGACAATTAATAGGGTATGAGTGAAGGGTAAAACCCAACCAACCATGCCAACTTATTTTAATGTTGGAGAACGGTGAAAGACATGGGCGCATGCATTAAAAGTGTAGTTCACACTTATACAATGAACTACCAACATTTTCTCGTAGACGCTATCACAAATGTTACGAGCCAACAAGATGGAAGGGGGGGAATTCTTATATAAAGATAATTAGGCTGGCAGACTCGTGGATTAGACCAAAATTTGGCAGAATAAAAGATAATAGTAAGAAACAATAAACCCTCGTACAGACATAATCAAAGCTAAAACTTGCATTGAGTTAATTGAGGGTAAATAACAAGGGTGACAACCAACTAGTTAAAGTAGAGGGATCATAAGATTGTCAATTTCTATAAGATATTCTAGATTCATAACTTTTCCCATCACCACGAGATAAGAGATTAGGCACACTTACTCACTGCCATAGAGAACATTTACCAAGAAAGAAAGACTATGAGTTAAGTATGGAACTATTAGAGGGAGAGTCGAAACAATTCTAGATATAGCATATATTCCTAGTTTCCATTTAGAATCAATCATTGTAGGCAAATACAAAATCAAGCATTTATACTTAAACAAAGGAGAGGATTTCTCAAGAAAGACCCTGGATGATTTTGAGTCACAGAGCTGAAAATATTTTCGGCTTGAGTTTCCTATTACAGTTCAAATTTTGCAGATCTTCACTAACATCTTCAAACTCCTTGGTATTTCAAAACCTTGTGACAATATAGCTGAGAAACGTCGTCTCTCTGCAATTGTGAATCCTGGTTGCCTACAGTAAAATACCCTGAGAGGTCGAGAGGTATGATGTTGCAGAGGCTTCACTGTAGAGGCAGCCCCCCAAATTCCCCCGTAACTGATTCTTGAAAAACTAAATAAAAATAAGATTTGTTTTATTTTATTATTATTATTATTTTATTTATTTTTATTTGTATGCTACATATTTATCCTCTTTTAATGATAAAATAATATTGTTTTAATTGCAATTTGAATATTTATTTCAAATAAATAAATGAGGGAAATATCATTCAATGGAAAATGAAATAATTATTATAGATAAAGAGTATTACCATTTATTTGCAAAAATAAAATCTATAATTAAATTTTAATAGATTCTTTTTGTTTCATTACATTTTTATTTACTACTATTTAATTTAATTAAGCATTCAAGTATGAACTATATAGTCGTTCAACTCAATTAAATACTAAATGTATCAAAATATTGAATTATAATTTACTTGTTGAAAATAGGGGTCATGACACCATAGCCTCAGACAAAGAGTCTGTAAGTGTCACGGTTTTTGAGAAATAGTCTTTCAAAGATTGTTGTCTTTTAGCACTTTGGACTCTTAAGGGAAATCATCAGTCCAATGTAGTTCAGAGTGATTCGACATATTTGGGTTCAAAAGAGGATCATCCCTAACATAAATTTATCCATATGAATGTGTTGGAACAACTCGTTTGGTAGTATGAGTTGCAAAATGAAAATTGCACCACTTTGCAACTTTACACTACTTGCATTTGACAACTTTTCCCTCAACTGAAAACTCATCACTATGGAAAAACGCCTCTGAGATAGAAAAAATTGAGAGAGGTTGTTGTGGATGGTCCCAACACAATTCCATAGCCTCAGACGGAGATTTTGTAAGCATCATGGTTTTCGAGAAATATCCCTTCAAATATTGTTGTGTTTTAACACTTTGGACTCTTAAGGGAAATCGTTGGTTCAATGTAGCTCAAAGTGATTTGACGTATTTGGGTGCAAAAGAGGACCATCCCTAATCTAAACATACCCATCCGGATGTTTTGGAACAATCTGTTTGGTCGTACAAGTTGCAGAATGAGAGTTGCACCACTTTATGACTTTACACTGCTTGTATCTGACAAATTTTTCCTCAACTGAAAATTCATCACCACAAAAAATGCCTTCGAGATAGAAAAAATTGAGAGAGGTTATTGTGTATGGTCCCAACATGTTCCCATAGCCTCAGATGGAGAGTCTGTAAGTATCATGATTTCTGAGTAACAGTCCATCAAATATTGTTTCCCTTCTACACTTTGGACTCTTAAGGGATTTCGCCAATTGAACGTAGCTCGAATTGCTTTGGCTTGTTTGGGTGCGAAAGGGAACCATACCTAATCTAAACATACCCATCCAGACATGATAGAACAGTCAGTTTGGTCATACGAGTTGTAGAACAAAATTTATTTATGCCCTTACAAGTAGTTTTCAGCTCCCAATTAAACCTCTAATGTTGATTTTCGTGCGAAAAAAAGCCATGAGACCATAGCTTGTTGTGAAAAACCAATAATTTTCTAGAAATCAACGTTGCTTTTGTACTGGAATTCATAAAATTGCCTTCAACCAACCTTTTTTCGAACCTTGAAGATATTTATATACACGTTTTGAATTCAAATAGACTCCCCAACATCCACAACCACCTTTTCAACTACCAAGACCCTTCATTTTTTTTTTAAATGCTAAAATTGACTACTTTTTGTTAATAATGCACTTTTATGCAACTTTGTTTTCCAAGACACCTATGACTAGTAAAACTAGTCAAACACCTTTATTTCAACCGTACCACGAATTCTAGACTCCTATCTTGCATTTCCCTTTACAATTTTAATAATTTTCCTTCAAAAGACTACATGGCAATTTTGATAATTTTGAAGCAAGAATACATTTTTGGCATATTGGACCCCTAGACTCAAAAATTCAACTTAATACACCTTAAATGGTCTTGATTTACCTTATTTAGCATAAATAGATCACACCTAACCTCTCAACCTATCAACCTTCAAATGTGTAATCTTGCAAATAGTAGATTAGGTGGAAAACTAGAGTGGAAGAGTTGATAGTGAGTGGCCTAGTGAAGGCTAGAGAAGAAGAGTTTGAGGAATATGGTGTTAGGATAGGGGATTGCCCTTGGTTTTCATATTTGGTTGCGTGTCAAATGTATTCTACTATAGGGATGGTTCTAACCATAAAGAACCTGAGAAATATTGTGAAGAGAAGAGTTGAAGGGTAGAGATACATGTGTAGTTGGCAAAAGCTTATGGAAGAGCATGAAACAAAGATACTAATGTATGGATGTTTAGCTTTGTGTACTGATTTTTTGTGTGCAGGTGTCAAAGCTTGGGAAACACCATTTGTAGGTGTCAATGAAGACAAATAGCAGCAAGAAGATCCATTTGAGAAGGATCAAGCATGGCAAGACCAAGACAACGCAAAGCATGAAGGGTACAAAATCCCTCGGAGGAAGATTTCCATGCAAGTGATTTGGAGTGGGTTTGAAGGGATTGTGAAGAAGATAGGATCAGACTTATGGAGTGATTTATGGGGCATAAATATTTTGTACTCAGGGAGTATGGTGTAGGAGTACCTAAAACATGTAAACTTTTATGAATTGACAAGGCCATTCCTCCTTTTGTATAGGTTGTACCTCAAAGGAATGGGCATGAATTAGATAGGGGTAAGCGTAGGAACAATTTTTTAGGGGTGATAAAGGGATTAGAATGGTCTGAGAATGTTGCCCTGTTAAGAAACACAAATATTTGTGCCTTTTGAGTAAGGCTAGAGAGTGAGTTTTTGAGAATTTAAATGAAAATAGGTTGGAACTTTTTGTAAACTATTAGAAAAGGTGTATTTAATGGTGTTTAATATTTTTGAGTGATTAAGAGTAACCCAAGAAGAGTAAAAGTGTGGAACCCTAAATGGAAGGGGCAAAAACAAGGAAAAATTGGTGATTTTACAAAGAAAGTGTAAGAAAAATTATGGGGAAGCATAATACAATGATGTTTTAAGTTTAAGTAGACAAAATTAAGAGGGAATGAATTGGTTTCAGGATTGAGTGATATCGGAGAATACAAGTTCCAATAAGCCCTACCAACAAGCTAGTGAACTTTTTGATAAAAAGCTTTGGTAGACATGTATGAAAAATGTGGTAGCATAGAAAAGGTAGTGGACTATTTGAAAAAAATCCTCAAATAAATGTGGTCTCATAGAATTCCATGACAATAAAATGCAATTAGCAGCTGCTCCTAGTTATTAGTTATGCAATGTGAAGTAATTGCATAACTGCTTAGGTTGACTTTGTAAAAACTATATTGTAATTGAAATTTTTTCATCTATAAACATCTAGTTGTTAGTTATGCAATGTGAATTAATGATTTGAGTTTGAAAGATGTGCAATGCAATGTAATCAATGATATAAATATAAACTACATAATATAACCATTCTTTTTATGCTATTGTACATTGATATTTAACCATTGTTCAAGATTAAATTTTCAAAGAGTTTAATCATGCACATGAGGAACAAATTAAATTTTGATTGACAACTTCTATATATCAAATTATCCAATAATCAAGTGTATTTCCATATACAAAAATGGCATTGAAGCCAACTCAAACAAAGTTTTACAAAATGTGGCATGTGCCATCTCAATATGTATTCAAAATTTACATTCCAAAATGTCTATCTCATCCTAAACTATTGGTGGATCATCCAAATGGAGCCTCTTTGAAGCACTTATTGGCTCTGAAGGTAGCTACACAAGAAAAATTAAAACCACAATTGAGATTAGTTATACTATAATTTAAAATCAAATAATTAACATCAAAATCAATATACATTGAATTTTAATTGAGCTCTAAAATTGAAATCTTGATTACCTGAAATATACGTCTCTTCAAAGAGTCAAAAGTCCTAGAATATACCAAACCAACTTTTGAAATGCCAATCTATATATGTGAACCAAAACATAAAATTGATCCAAGTTAGCATACAATTATTGGTAATAGGAACATATTTACCAAACACAAAATAAAATAAACACATACCTCTTTAGGTTGATCTTTTTCTTTATCTCCTTTAAGTATTTTGACACCTCCTCCTTGAGGTGTTTCAAAACCTACTCCTTGAGGTGTTCCAATACCTACTCCTTCAGGCGTTGTGACACTTGTCAACAACGATGTATAGCTCATAACTTCCTATACATAAAAATGACAAGTACATATGAAACTACCAATCTATGTCGATGTATGTATAATCAATTTAAGATCTTAAAAAATCTTAATTCAATCCAATTTGAGTTAAATTACCTTCCCCTTATGTAACTTTATGCCTCCATAGTCTAGACAAGGCTGCACCTCGCTCGCACTAGGTATTTCCTACAAGAGGAAAATAAGATAAACATATAAGTTATTATATAATTTCATTAATGACAATTCAAATGACAAGAAAGTATATAATAAAAAATGTAAACGAGTGAGCGAAAAAATATATACTGTGTGCATGTCGAGGCCAAATGAAATGACCCTAAGGGTTCTATCAGTCACCTGTGTGAGCTCCTCCTCAGACATCAACTGTTAAATAGACCATGTAAATAAATATTAGTACTTGATACTATCTCTTATTAGTATTCATTAAAAAACAAATGCAAGTTATGAATTTACAACTTAAATCTTACCTATGTCACTATTCCAACATCCCCCTCTCTATTAGGAGATGACTCTATAGGGTGCGCTCCACTCCCCTACTTCTGATCTATAATTTCCACACCATTGACATCATAATCAAAAGTGTCCAGGGGATGCTCAGCGGGTTGTACAAGAGGACCCAAGCATATCTGGTGGCACATAGTGCAAGTATGTGGCACACAAATATTTGGACCTGAGGAGGATAATGCAACAGCACTCGAGCCATTGCCAACATCACCAAAATGTCACTGAGCTACTATAGAAGCATGTGAAACCAAACGACCACTCAAAGAGTGAATAGCTTGAATAGTCTGTGTGGCTGCATACTGGATAATATCTGGATGATATACTGGAGGTGGTGGAGGATGGGGAACATATGGGTGCAGGACTACTCTAACTGCCCCTGGTCTATCTTGGGGCATACCTCCATCGACGCCCTAGAAGGGCTTAATGTCAAAGTAATTGACATGATGCCCTAACACAAACTCAACGTATAAGTTTTCAATAAAGTAAAATGGTATATTAGAATTTTTGTTCGGTGGTTTATCAAAAACCATACACCAACGATCCCAAAAGTTATCTACAATGTCCCTATTCATGCACCATTTTATAGAAATTTTTGGTTTATTAACATTAACTGGCAAACCAGTGCGGGGGTTAATGAATAAAGAGGTTATTTGGGCTTTGGTTATTTGGAGATCTTCCACATCATCGTAAGACAATCCACATGCATAATATTCCCTCATGTCTTCTCACCATGAATAAAAGGCATTATGTTGGGTGGAGAGGGTTTCTATATTTTTAATTATTTCCTTCAATGTGTTTGTCATCTCAGTTAATAGAGGGATTATCTTGTAAAATTCACAAATGCCCCTAAATTGTTCTAATTTTTCACCAATTAAGTCTTCAATTGGTGGTTGTGAAGGTGGTGGAGCATTTGGCATTTGTGCATTTTCATTCTCAGCCATAATACCTGATTAAAGTTAAAAACTAATTAATCTAATCGAAATTACACAATATAAATGAAATTATTGTAAAAAAACCCTAGTTTTTAATTAAAATTAAAAAAAAAAACCCACTTTTTCACAAAAATCCATAACAAACTCTAGTTTTTGATAAAAAACATCAACAACACTAATTTTTAATCAAAATCCATAAAAAACATTAATTTTAAATAAAAATCCATTGTAAACTCTAGTTTTTAATAAAAATCAATAAAAAACCCTACTTTAAAAAAAAATCCATAAAACTACTTAAAATTATACAAATCTAATTGAAAAATTTATTAAAACAAAAAACTCCAAAAACTTACCATTCAAATCAGATATCTGATATCGGAGTTCTCACTGTGCACCCGCCTCTTCAACTCTTCAAAATGTCTTAAATGATTTTAAATGCCCATGTTTTTTTATTTATACACACCTCGAATCAGATATCTGATTTGTAAAGCTTGGTTTGGCCATTGCTTTGGAGCAATGTACTGACACCCAAGCCAAAAAAAAGTCAACTCGGGATTTTCGTGTTTTTGAGTCGATGCAAAATGTGATTTTTTCCTATTGCCACTTTTTGGTCCATCATGATCTTGCACATACCCGTGACCTAGTCCTCTTGTATCTTTCTGAGGAATTAGACTTTGATTTTGTGGGTCTCAGTTAATGTTTCCCTTTTCTGCAACAATTTGTGATAGGAACTCTCGAAAGTGACCTATAGCTTGTCTTCTTGTCCTTCCTAGAGTTTGAAGCTTGGATTTGACTTAAGGAGAATGTTGGTACTTCTTTCAACACTTTGTACTTCACCTAATCTATGTCAAAAGACCTGCAAACACATGCAAAGACCAAGAAATTGTTGGGGTTAGGAAATAGGGGTTTGCCTAAGTCAAACCCCTTTGTAGGCGATTAAACCCAAATGAGATGAAAGCAAAGGAATGTAAGTGTGTATGATGAACTTAATGGAAATTCTTACCAAACCTTTGTTTTTGATGGTCTGCAACATGCATGAGCAACTCCAATAAAGATGACCTAAAAACCCTAATTCTTGTATGCTTTCTTGTGAAGTCTTGGTTGCTTGAGTGCTTGAAGATTGAGGGCAAGAGAGTAAAAATGAGCTAGGAGAGAGAAAAAATGGAGGTGAAAACCCTTATTTCTACATGTGAAACCCTAATTTTCCAGAAATGCAACCTAATAGGCCGACCCTAGGGTTTAGGAGGCAATATTCCTATTAAATCTTATTTAAAATTTGAATTTTATGCCTAAAGGGACTAGGTCGCCCAAAGTGGTGACCTAGTCCACTTGGGAAAATTTTGGTGGTGGTCGGGAAAATTTTTGTGTTTAATAAATTTAATCAGTTTTGCCTCCTGAAACACACTTAGGTTGGGACTAATGATACATTAAAAGGGAAAATTAGCATATAAAAAGGGTTGATTTAAGGGTGATGAACCTAGGTAAGTGTGAAAATGCAACACAACACTTTACAACACTCTGCCTTAAGGCTTAGGAAGGTGTAAGAATGTATTATTTAGGTGAATTATGTTGAAAGGGTCTTAGAAAAGTGAAGAAATGCATTACAACACTTCACAACATCTTAGTAAAACACAGTTAGGTCATCGATGAATTGCAAGCTTACAACACTGAATCAAGGTAAACAAGGCCAAAATGAGTGAAAAAGTGCCAAGGTATACACTTTTTGGCGACACATTTAGCCCCCACTTTAGTGAGAGGATTAACGTTCTTTAAACTCACACTAAAGGAGTTAAATCATGTGTGTTGAGTGGGATCTAATGCACTCACACTAGTAAGGTGAGATGACTATGACCGAGAGGGGTGATCAAGCCCCCAAGATCAAGATCCCATGGCCAACTAAGCATAAGTATAACATATCACCCAAGGACTGATATGAAAAGGCCAAATCAAGCTTCGGCCATTTGTCCATCTAGTTGTGGATCATATCTAGGTTGTTTGTCTGAAAGGAAAATATTTACTCACTTTGGGTCGATGAGACTTTTGGTTTTCCATCAAGTGAGAATGCCAAAAGGTGTTGAGATAATACACACGGTTGGTATGCACTCACACACAAAAAGGTGGCTATGGGGAAAGTCATTCCACTAGTTGGGCTTCCCGCTCAACCATACCAAAGTTATACCTCCCGATAACTTTGATAAGGTGCCACAAAGGATAGGGGCAAGGTGGCCATGTATGCACAAATGCAAAGGTGCAACATGTAAAATGCAAAAGGTGAAAAGTGCAAACAAATGAAAAATGAAAGTGTTCGAAGGAGTCTTGTTTAGTTCTGTGATCTCTAAATTTTTATCTTATTCTAAAGATGCAAAATAACTATTATACACTAATGTAAGAACACAAAAGGTACACCTCAACATTAGCCTAAGGAATGATAACACAAAGAAAGAAGATGAAATAAAGACAATAATCGATTATACCTTATTTGTTGTTGAATCCCTTGGTTGGCCCTTGATGTTTGAAAGCTTGTGTGCTCCTTGGATGGCTATGGAGATGGCTAGATGCAAGATGAACAATATGATAAAATGAAAATTCTAATAGCTAAATGACTTGATTAGATGAGGAAAAATGCTTTGCAAGTTGAGTAATCAAATTGGTAGCATAAGGATGCAAATGGCTAAGTGTTCCAAATGAGAGAAAGAAGGGGGTATTTATAAAGAAATTTGAATTCTCTAGAGAATTCAACGGTTGAGATTAAACCAACAAGACCAAGATGGAGGGCTATGGTGAGTCGAGGACTCACAAGCCCTCACATCTTGACATGTGGAATGTGAGATGGCCTAGGATGAGATGATGTGGAAGTGAGGTGGAAAGAAGGTACATGATGTGGAGGAAGGAAAAGTACCTTGTAAGTACCTTGGGGGATGAGAAGATTTCCTCAAAAAGGAACTTCTTGTCCCCAAATGAGAGTGAAAAAGACATTTGAGGAATTTTAGAATTCCTCAAAAATCTCCATGGGGAATGAGAAGGTGGTTGGAGAAATAAATTTGAATTAAAAATTCACATGCTTGAGAGAATCTAATGGATAAGAGAGGGTTTCTAAAAGGGTGGGAATTTTCCACATGTGAGTGATGTGACAAGTCTAATGTTCTAGAAGTCTTTGGCACATGTGAAGTGACAAGTCAAATGGTTCTAGAATTTGCATGGGGATAAGCTAAGCCTTGGAAGGATAAAATGTGAATTAAAAATTCACATGGGGAAGAGAGGGACCTAGGGTGAATAAAAAAAAATTCAAAATTCCTTGGGGGATGGGGAGAGTTGACCAGGGTACTAATTAGGCTTAGCTGATTAGTGATTAAAATATGATCAGTGATTAAGGAGGATTAGAATCCAACTTGAAAAATTTGGAGGATGTGACACGTCCTAACCAAGGATTAGGTATGTGCACATCCCTAATGAAGAGATTAGGAGGTGAGTTAGGATTAGTGAAAGTGATGTGACATGTGAAGAATTAAATAAATGTCATATTTATTTAATTAATTTGATGAAAGGGGAATTAAAGGGGTAAGGTATTCAATTATTTAACTAGATACCTTAGGGATTAGAAGAACTTTAGAGGTATTAATTAAATAATAATGACATTACTTAATTAATGTGAATAAGGGGATATTTAGATGAAAAAGGGGTAAATTTGGACAAATAAAGTGTCCAAATTTAGGTGTCTGCATTTTGCCCCTCTTTGAGATGGTGTTATGAAGTAGCATCATTTAAAAGAACGTTAAAACACAGAACCCAGAAGAAGATGGTTAGATTGGAAAAGATGCCTTAGTCATTCAAAGGAATGACTTAGGAAGGAAAAAAAATGATGAAGATTAGGGATTGAGGATGCCCCCTCAAGAAGACATGCAAGTTCAAGAGAACACGGGTGTGCTCTCGAAATGGATGAGATGATGAAAGGGGATAGGAGGATGATGATGTAAAGTGATGGATAAGAAAGGATGATAAGCGATGGGAGATGGGGAAGCACAAATGGATGTAAGGAAAAAGGTGATGTTTCCCCAGTCAAGCTACAATCCAAAATGGGTTGATGATGGATGGAGTGTTGTTGATGAGGGAAGGATACATCCCAAAACAACACGAGAGGGGAGAATACATCCCGATGATGACGATGATGAAAATGTTTTTTTATGAGGGAAGGATACCTCCCAAAACAACATGAGGATAGGGAAGAATACATCCTGACGAAAGGGTTGTTGATGAGGGAAGGATACATCCTGAAACAACACCAAAGGATAGGGAAGGATACATCCCGATGTTGATGACGATGGTGATGATTCGATCAAGGCTTGTATCAAGGCTGGGAACAAGACCAAGGATGTGATTAGATGATTTGTGCTAAATTGGATGGATGAGGATTGGATTGGGATGTGGGATGGATGAAAGGAATAAAAAGGATGGGGGACAAGATGCATAGAAGATGATAGAAGAGATGATGATAAGGGATTGGATGGATAGGGGAGGGAGATTGATGAAGGGTTATGGGATTGATTATGTCGGTCGGATTTGGAAGTCGGATCCGTTTATTATCTTTTTGCCAACATTTTAAAGCAAAGGAGTGAACCTACCCTACAGTGGGATGAACTTGTAGTGAAAACAACCTTTTTCATTATTCGTTCAGTTGTTTCAAGCACCCATTTGTTTTTTTTCATGTTCCAAGAAATCGTCCCCCTATTTTGAATGTATTTTCATCATAGTGATTGATCATCCCCTCAGTCAAGGCAATCACCCCCTCGTTTTGAGCACCTATTTACTTAATCCAAACATCTGTTTCTCCCCATTTTTCACCAAAACATAAACTTGCATACATTTTGTTTATCCATTTTGAGCCATCGTTTTCCCATTATGAGTAAATTGTCATACATTCTGAGAGTCAAGCTCCCCATCCTAGCATTCTTCCATCCATTCTGATCAATCATTTACTCATTTTGAGCTTTCGTCTCCGCAACCTAAGAGTCATTTATCCATTCTAAGAAGTTGTTTACTCATTCTAAATAGTCTTTCATCCCCCTCGATTCTCTATTTACTCATTTCAAGTAATATTTCATCCATTCTAAGCATCTATCTCCTCACTTTGATAGTTTTTCATCTATTCTAATCAATCGTTTACTCATTTCGAGCTTTCGTCTCCGCGACCTAAGAGTTGTTCATCCATTCCAAGCAATCGTTTACCATTTTTGAGTGCTTGTTCATCCACTTTGATCATTGATTTCCCCAATCCGATTATCTAACACCTTGTTCTAATCACCTGTCTCATCGTTCTAACAACCTGTTTATCCACTCAAAGAGTCCAAAAGCAGTGGGGTAGACCTGCCCTATAGTGGGGCAAAATTTCCCTCTAGTGGGGTGGACCTTCCTTGCAGAGGGGAAAATCTACCCTTGTGTGCCCTATAGTGGGGCAAACTTGCCCTATAGAGGGGAAAATTTGCCCCTTTGTGCCCTGCAGTGGGGCAAACTTGCCCTACATAAGGGAAAATCTACCCCTCTGTGACAGAAGGGAAAATCTGCCCCTCTGTGATAGAAGGTAAAATCTACCCCTCTGTGATAGAAGGGAAAATCCTCCCCTCTATGACAAAAGGGAAAATTTTCCCCTCTATGAGGGAAAATCTGCCTTGAAAGGGAAAGTTCCCCCCTTTGCAACAAAAAGTTGGCAAATAGACAATAAATAGATCCAGCTTCCAAATCCAACCAGCAGAATCAATCCCATCATATTATTCAATCCAATTCTAATAAGATCTTTGATCCCGTCATCCAAATTTGAGCTTTAATCCAATCCCCATCTAAGCTTAACCTAAATCCCAACTTGAGCTTTAGTCCACCTATATCTTCTTCCATCTTCTTCCAATCCATCCTATTCATCTTTTCATCATTTATTCTTTCATTCTAATCATCTATTCCCATCTTTGACATTTGTATCCATTCCATCTAACATCATGAATCCTTCACTAATTCAACCAATAATAGTAATCAAGGGAAACCCTAATTACATTGATGACGATAACGAAAGTCTTGTCGATCAAGAGGTATACGACATTGATCCCCTTGATACTATTATCACTAGTAAGCTTTCCCCAACAACTTTCTAAAATCCAATCCCCCCTCCGAGCTATCTCATTACATCTTCATTCACACCTAATAATGTTCCTTATGTTACCTTCAACAAGGGATATCCACTATTTTCCTCACCCGCATCTTTTTCATCTCCTCTCTTTACATAATATTCTTATCCAACATCCATGTCTTCTTATCCCAATCTAGTATCCCAACATCCTTATTGTAATCCCCCATCCACATCTTCCTATCTCGATCCTTCATCTACATATGCCCACTATCCTAATCCTCCATACTAGTCTGCCCATCCTAATCCTACATTCACATCATCCCTATCCTTCTATGCCAACTCACCATGCATGTCTTCCTATGGTGGTCCACCACCTTAATCTTCCTATTCTAATCCAACATCCAAACCTTCCTATCACAATCCCCCATCACAATATCCTTACATTAATTCCACATCTTTCCATGCTAATCCTCCATCCATGTCTTTCTACGAGAATCTACCACCCACATCTCCCCATCCTAATCTATCACCTAAATCTTCCTACTATCACTCACCATCCCAATCTTCCCAACCTAATCCAACATATGCATCCTCCTACATCACTCCCCCTTTCATCACATTATATCTTAATCCTCCATCTAATCATAACCCATATAGTCCTCCAACCACTCCTAATCCTCCATCTAGTCCCATTCATTCCTCTAATCCTAATCCTAATCCTAATCCACCCATTCACTCACCTAATCCTCCAATCCCTAATCCTAATCCTCCATCTCCTCATATTCCTCCATCCATTCCCATCCACTCATCTAATCATAATCCTCCATCTCCTTCTAGTTCTACATCTAATCCTAATCCACCCATCCACTCATCTAATCCTCCAATCCCTAACCCTAATCCTCCAACTCCTCCTAGTCCTCCATCCATTCCCATCCCCTCATCTAACCCTAATCCACCAATCCCAAATCCTAATCCTCCATCTCCTCCTAGTCCTTCATCCATTCACATCCCCTCATCTAATCCTAATCCACCAATCCCTAATCCTAGTCCTCCAACCATCCCTAAACCTCCATCCATTCCCATCACCCCACCTAATCCTACATCCCTTCCAAATGTCGTCCAAGGACTCATGAAAAATAAGACCTTCCCCACTCCACCTTTTGAAGTCATAGAACCATGCCATCCCAATCCGTCATCCATGGTCACTAGTGATGAGACCCCTCTCCATCCCACACCTATCATTGATGCTACCACCCCTAGCACCACTCAAACCGTTGAAACCATCACATCCTCTGAATCCACTGAGCCCCCATATCCTACTCTGAGATTTGTCGATCCCATCAAAGATAACCAAATTCAATTCACTCCTCCTACACCTAGATCCTCCCAATCCATCATAGATCCGCAAGTCCAATCCACTCTTCCCACTCCTAGTGACGACACACAAGTCCCATCCATTCCTTCCACTCCTAGTATCATTGATATCCCTTCCCTTGAACTTCATGAATCCTCCATCCTTTCATCTCCCCCACCTAAGGATTCCCTACAAATATCCTCCATCATAATGCCTCCCACACATGATGAGCCATGCCAATGGCTTGATCCAAACCATACAAGCATATCCCCTCCTCCAAATCCATATCCTACCATCCTATCCACTCCATCTCAAGAACATAGTCTTCCATCCATTCTATCTCATAATCCCTCTCCTCATCTGAATCCTGATCCTACCATCTTGTTTACCCCATCTCAAGATCACAATAGCTTCTTTGCCCCATCCCATGATTCCCTTTGCACTCAAGATCTAATTACCCCATCTCATGAGCACTTAACATCCACTGTGATAAATCTAGATCTTGCCATACCACCTAATCCCTCTCTCGATCCCTTATCTCTCATTCCTCTTGGTTTGAATACAGTTATCCCCTCATCTCCATTGCATGATCCTCCATGACTACCTAGCCTGTCACCCCAACACCGCTTTTATATCGCCTCAGTAACATTACTCTCATCCATGGTGGTCTTCTTGCAAAAGAAAAACAAAGTATACACACCACCCATCCTCCTTCACCTAATAATGCACTCGCATCATGATTCCAAAAGAATAAGCATCCTACCCTAGATCATATGCTCAAGAACATGAACTATCAAGTAAAAGGTTTAGGCCTTCATGAGCAAGGTACTTTAGAGCCCATCCAAGTCAAAGAACATCCAAGCACACACAGTCTTGGATATATCTCCCAAAACTCGTACTCCAAAGATGTTGGTACAACCTTCGTACATCCTAAATGATCCTCTTCTAAAGGCACATGAGGTACTTCTCATCATTTTACCAAATCATTTGCCACCATCCCCCCTCCTCCATCATATTACCTCAAAACAACTGTCCATCTTCCTCCTTCATCCTCTAAGTCCATTTTGGGTCCTTATGTCCACCATTGCTTATCCCCTACATCTACTTTGGGTCCTTATGTTCCTCCATCGACCATAATACATCCTCCATCTACCGCAACATCCATTTTGGGCCCTTATATCCTGAAATCACCTCCTCCATCTCATCCTATTCATCCTTTCCTCCATCCATCACCTATCCCTAGTATACAACATACAAATTCTACTCAGGATCAAAAAAGGCACCCCTCCATGCATGTTATATCACATCCTCCATCCACACATCATCGTCACAAGCTTACTTCTATCACTCCATCCACGTCCTCTCCACATCATCCATCTCCACATACCCATCCCATTGCTACTAAAATCACTTTGGATGCCAAAGCAAAAATTTATAAATCCAAACATCCACATGAATCTAAATCTCCTCATGTCCCCTTCAAAAGACATGTTT
This sequence comes from Sequoiadendron giganteum, assembly GCA_007115665.2. Lineage (NCBI taxonomy): Eukaryota > Viridiplantae > Streptophyta > Pinopsida > Cupressales > Cupressaceae > Sequoiadendron > Sequoiadendron giganteum. The sequence goes on from CM021108.1 coordinate 87,996,028, forward strand.
AAGAAAAGAAAAATCAAGTCCAAAATCCAAATCAATCCAAACGGCCACAAAGGCTCACTAAAGAAAAAATCAAAACCATGTGGATTCCCAAGAAAAAAGAGGCCATGCCTTCAATTGAGAAAATCTAAATACATCCAAATTTAATCCTCCATTTCCTAAATCTATCTTGGGTCCTTATGTCCCAAAATTCACTATCCCAATGCCTCCAATATTGCCACATTCTCCATCCATCAACCCTCCTCTCCTTTCACATCCACCACATGTGCCAATTTTGGTCTTAAACACCTTCCCCTATCACACATCCACTCCATCATTCCATCCATACACTTTCCAACACCCCATCCACTATCCCCCATATCTCCCCCATCCAATCCCTTTGATCCATTCTCTTGCATAATCCATTTATCCTAATAAGGTTGCACCAACATCAAATAGTCGCTTTACACATGGGCTCTTATTACCTCATATGGAACTTGATGTTGGAGTCCTTCATCCATCTGCTTTATCATATATCTTATGAATCCATATCCTCCTCCATCTCCATCCAAATTTTTGTCCAAAAAATCCACAAAATCAAAATAAATAAAAAAGAGAAAAAAGAAAGAAAAAAGAAAATAGTAAAGAAAAAATCATTCACCCAATGGTGAAAACTTGGCAAACAAGCACCTTGGATAAGTACCATGATGAAAACCTAGAAAACAGGCATCATTCGTAAATCCCCCATCTAGTCTACTTCCATGATTGGGGGCAATATCCACTTACGCATTCCTTTCCTCCATCTCCTACATCTGCCTATCTTTTGCATTCTATCCATCCTATCCCATTTATCCCAGTCCCTCCATCTTCCTTGTGATCTTGATAAAGACAAGAGAAAATCTATATACGTGCTTTGGACACCTCTTGGCATATATTCCCCTCATCCATACACTATCATATTCCTTATCCACCTCTTTCTATCTTCCATTGTCCATGCATCCTATCCACCTCTATCTATCTTCTATTTCCCATCTCACTCCCTTATTCACCCATCCTGCTATCCCTCTTGCCTCGTCATGCATGACACATCTAGAGTGGGGGTATCTCCATATTTGTGATTGGCTCCTTGGAGACATCATCCATCCATTCCTCCAGGTAATCCTCTCCATCTCCCCATCTTGCCCATCCTTATCTCCCCATCCATTTATCCATCCAATCATCCCTTCCATCTACCAAATCCTTATCTTCCTATACTCTCATCCACTAGTCATTTTTCGTCCTTTTATCCTTATCTAACCATCCCTCTATCTAAACATCTCACCCATATCCCTATCCTTATAATCCATTCCATCCTTCAATTTGGTAGATGGAAGGGATGATCGGATGCATAAATGGATGGGGAGATAAGGATGGGCAAGATGGGGAGATGGAGAGGATTACCTAAAGGAATGGATGGACGATGTCTCCAAGGACCCAATCGCAAATAAGGAGATTCCCTCACTCTATGATGAGGCAAGAGGGATAGCAGGATGGGTGGATAATGAAAGATAGATAGAGGTGGATAGGATGCATGGACAATGGAAGATAGAGAGAGGTGGATAAGGAATGTGATAGTGTATGGATGAGGGGAAAATATGCCAAGAGTTTTCCAAAGCACGTATATAGGTTTTCCCCTATCTTTATCAAGATCACAAGGAAAATCATGGAGGGACTGGGATAAATGGGATAGTATGGATAGGATAAGAAGATAAGCAGATGTAGGAGATGGAGGAAAGGAATGTGTAAGTGGATGTTGCCCCCAATCATGGAAGTAGAATAGATGGGGGATTTACGCATGATTCTTTTTTTCCAGGTTTTCATCATGGTACTTATCCAAGGTGCTTGTTTTCCAAGTTTTCACCATTGGACGAATGATTTTCTCTTTACTATTTTCTTTTTTCTTTGTTTTTCCTCTTTTTTTATTTTGATTTTGTGGATGTTTTGGATAGAAATTCAGATGGAGATGGAGGAGGATATGAATTCAGAAGATATATGATAAATCATATGGATGAAGGACTCAAGCATCAAGTTCCATATGACGTAATAAGAGCCCATGTGTAAAGCGATTATTTGATGTTGGTACAACCTTATTAGGATAAATGGATTATGCAAGAGAATGGATCAAAGGGATTAGATGGGGGAGATATTGGATGGGGTGTTGGAAAGTGTATGGATGGAATGATGGAGTGGATGTGTGATAGGGGAAGGTGTTCAGTACCAACATTGGCACATGTGGTGGATGTGAAAGGAGAGGAGGGTTGATGGATGGAGAATGTGGTGATACAAGAGGCATTGGGATAGTGAATTTTGGGACATAAGGACCCAAAATAGATTTAGGAGATGGAGGATTAACTTTGGGATAAGAAACTTTGGATGTCTTTAGGTTTTTCTCAATTGAAGGCATGGCCTCTTTTTTCTTGGGAATCCACCCCGGAAGGGCAAGTTCGCCCCTCTGCAGCAAAAATTTGGCAAATAGACAATAAATAGATCCAGCTTCCAAATCCGACTGGTGGAATCAATCCCATCATATTCTTCATTCCAATTTTAATCAGAGCTTTGATCCCATCACCCGAATCTAAGCTTTAATCCAATCCCCATCTGAGCTTAACCTGAATCCCAACTTGAGCTTTAGTCCACCTATATCTTCTTCCATCTTCTTTTGATCCATCCTATTCATCTTTTCATCATCTATTCTTTCATTATAATCATATATTCCCATGTTTTCCATCTGTATCCATTCCATCTAACCTCATGAATCCTTCACTAATTCAACCAAGAATAGTAATCAAGGGAAACCCTAATTACATTGATGATGATAATGAAAGTCTTGTCGATCAAGAAGTATATGACATTGATCCCCTTGATACTATTATCGCTAGTAATATTTCCCCAACCACTTTGCAAAATCTAATCCCCCCTCTAAGCTATCCCATTACATCTTCATCTGCACCTAATAACGCTCCTTATGTTACCTTTGACAAAGGATATCCACTATTTTCTTCACCCACAACTCTATCGTCTCCTCTCTTTACATCATCTTCTTATCTAACATCCATGTATTCTTATCCAAATATAGTATCCCAACATCCCTATTATAATCCCCCCTCCACATCTTCCTATCTCAATCCTTCATCTACATATGCCCACTATCATAATCCTCCATACTAGTCTACCCATCCTAATCCTACATTCACACCTTCCTATCCTAATCCAACATCCACATCTTCCCATCATAATCCAACATCCACACCTTCCTATCACAATCCACAATCCACCATCCCAATATCCCTACCTTAATCCAACCTCCACATATTGTTATCCTAATCCTCCATCCATGTCCTCCTACAAGAATCCGCCACCCACATCTCTCCATCCTAATCCATCATCCACATCTTCCCACTATTATCCATCATCCAAATCTTCTCATCCTCATCTATCATCCACATCTTCCTACTATTATCCATCATCTGAGTTTCTCATCCTAATCTATTATCCACATCTTCCTACTATTATCTATCCCCCCAATCTTCCAATCCTAATCCCTTATCCACATCTTCCTACTATTACCCACCATCCCAACCTAATCCAACATTTGCATCCTCCTATATTAATTCATCATTCGCATCCTCTTACATCTCTCCCCCCTTCACCGCATTATAACTTAATCCTCCCTATAAAAATAACCCACCTAGTCCTCCAACCACCCCTAGTCCTCCATCTAGTCCCATCCACTCATCTAATCATAATCCTCCATCTCCTCCTAGTTCTACATATAATCCTAATCCACCATCCATTCCCATCACCTCACCTAACCCTAATCCTCCATCTCCTCCTAGTTCTACATCTAATCCTAATCCACCGATCCCTCATCCTCCATACATTCCCATCCCCACATCTAATCCTAATCCACCAATCCATAATCCTAGCCCTCCATCCATTCCCATCACCCCACCTAATCCTACATCCCCTTCACATGTCTCCCAAGGACTCATGACAGAAGAGACACCATGCCCTCCCACTTATCATGTATAGTCACTAATGTGATGCAAAATCTGCCCTGGAAGGGCAAGTTCGCCCCTTTGTAGCAAAAAGTTGTCAAACGGACAATAAAGGGATCCAGCTTCCAAATCCAACCGGTAGAATCAATCCCATCGTATTCTTCAATCCAATTCTAACCTGAGCCTTGATCCCATCATCTAAATCTGAGCTTTAATCCCATCCCCATCTAAGCTTAGCCTGAATCCCAACTTGAGCTTTAGTCCACCTATATCTTCTTCCATCTTCTTCCAATCCATCTTATTCATATAATCATCATCTATTCTTTCATTCTAATCATCTATTCCCATCTTTTCCATCTGTATCCATTCCATCTAGCATCATGAATCCTTATCCCTCTCTCGCATGACCAATAATAGTAGTCAAGGGAAATCCTAATTATGTCGATGATGATAATGAAAGTCTTGTTAATCACAAAGAGTGTTATATAGATCCCCTTGATGCTATCATTTCTAGCAAGCTCTATCCAATTGCCCCCAAAATCCAACTACTTCTCCAAACTATCCCCCCATTCCTTCATTCACATCTAATAACAGTCCTTATGCTACCCTTGACAAGGGATATCCAACATCCTCACCATCTACATATTCATCATGTCCTCCCTCTCAACCTCTATCCTATCCAACATATACACCCTCTTATGCTCATCATCATCAATAATCCCAATATCTCTACCTTAATCACCTATCCCAAACTTTCCTTCCTAATCCAACACTCACACATTCCTATCACAATCCCCCATCCCAATATTCCTCTTATCTTAATCCACCATCTCAATATCCTTATCCTAATCCATCATCCCTATCCGTCTATGCCAACTCACCATACATGTCTTCCTATGGTGGTCCACCACCTCAATCTTCCTGTTCTGATCCGACATCCACACCTTCCTATCACAATCCCCCATCCCAATATCCTTACATTAATTCCAAATCTCCCCATCCTAATCCTTCATCCACATCTTCCTACTATTACTCACCATCCCAATCTTCCCAACCTAATCCAACATTTGCATCCTCCTACATCACTCCCCCTTTCACTGCATTATATCTTAATCCTCCATCTAATCATAACCCACCTAGTCCTCCAACCACTCCTAGTCCTCCATCTAGTCCCATTCATTCCTATAATCCTAATCCTAATCCTCCAATCCCTAACCCTAATCCTCCATCTCCTCCTAATCCTCCATCCAATCCCATCCACTCATCTAATCCTCCAATTCATAACCCTAATCCTCCATCTCCTCCTAGTCATCCATCCATTCCCATCCCCTCATCTAACCCTAATCCACCAATTCCTAATCATAATCCTCCATCTCCTCCTAGTCCTCCATCCATTCTCATCCCCTCATCTAATCCTAATCCACCAATACCTAATCTTAGTCCTCCAACCATCCCTAAACCTCCATCCATTCCCATCACCCCACCTAATCCTACATCCCTTCCAAATGTCATCCAAGGACTCATGAAGACATTCGCCACTCCACCTTTTGAAGTCATGGAACCATGTTGTCCCAATCCATCATCCATGGTCACTAGTGATGAGACCCCTCTCCAGCCCACACCTATCATTGATGCTACCACCCCTAGCACCACTCAAACCATTGAAACCATCACATTCTTTGAATCCACTGATCCCCCATCTCCTAAAAGAAGATCTGTCGAGCCCATCAAAGATAACCAAATCCAATCCACTCCTCCTACACCTAGATCCTCCCAATCCATCACAGATTCACAATTCCAATCCACTCTTCCCACTCCTAGTGACAACACACAAGTCCCATCCATTCCTTTCACTCCTAGTATCATCAATATCCCTTTCCTTGAACTTCATGAATCCTCCATCCTCCCATCTCCCCCACCTAAGGAGTCCCTCCAACAATCCTCCATCATCGTGCCTCCCACACAAGTTGAGCCATGCCAAGGGCTTGATCCAAAGCACACAAACATAGATCCTGCTATCGCATCCACTCCATCGGAAGATCATAGTCCCTCATCCATCCCACCTCATTATTTCATTCCTCACCCGAATCCTGATCCTACCATCCTATCTACTCCATCTCAATATCACACTAGCTCTCCTGCTCCATCCCATAATCCCCTTTGCACTAAAGATCCAATCAATCCCTCTCATTAGCCCTTCTCACCTATTTCCCTAGTTCCAGATCTTTTTCTACCACCTAATCCCTCTCTTGATCCCTTCCCACTCATTCCTCATGATCAGGACATTATTATCCCCTCGTCTTCATCACATGATCCTCCATCGCTACCTAGCCTTGTCACCACAACATCACTTTTATATCACCTTGGTAACATTATGCTCATCCATGGTGGTCTTCGTGTAAGAAAAACAAAGTATATACACCACCCATCCTCCTTCACCTAATAATGCACTCGCATCATGCTTCCAAAAAGAATAAGCATACTACCCTAGATCATATGCTCAAGAACATGAACTATCAAGGAAAAGGTTTAGGCCTTCATGAGCAAGGTACTTTAGAGCCCATCTAGGTCAAATAACATCCAAACACACATGGTCTTGGATATATCTCCCAAGACTCACACTCCAAAGATGTTGGTACAACCTCCATACATCCTGAAATGATCGTCTTCTAAAGGCACAAGAGGTACTTCTAACCGATCCACCAAATCATTTGTCTACATCCCCCCTCCACCGTCATATTACCTCAAAACAACTGTCCATCTTCCTCCTTTATCCTCTAAGTCCATTTTGGGTCCTTATGTCCCTCCATCCACCATCATTCATCTGCCATCTCCTACATCTACTTTGGGTCCTTATGTTCCTCCATCCACCATAATATAGCCTCCATCTTTCACAACATCCATTTTGGGCCCTTATATCCCGAAATCACCTCCTCCATCTCATCCTATTCATCCTTTCCTCCATCCATCACCTATCCCTAGTACACAAAATAAAAATTCTAATCAGGATCAACAAAGGCACCCCTCCATGCATGGTATCTCACATCCTCCATCCACACATCATCGTCACAAGCTTACCTCTATCACTCCATCCATGTCTTCTCCACATCATCCCTTGCCTCCTACCCATCCCATTGCTACTTCAAGAATTTTGGATGCCAAAGTAAAAATGCATAAATCTAAATATCCACATGAATCTGAAGCTTCTCATGTCCCCTTCAAAAGACCTGTTGATGAAAAGAAACATCAAATCCAAAATCAGAATCATACCCATTGGCCACAAAGGCCCATCAAAGAAAAGATCAAAGCCATGTGGATCCTGAAGCAAAAATATGCAATGCCTTCAAATGAATCATCCATAACAACATTCAAAGTTGCTAATCCAAAAGTTAATCATTCACATCCATCGTCTGTTTTGGGTCCTTATGTCCCAAAATTCACTATCCCATCTCCTCCATTATCCCCACATTCTCCATCCATCAATCCTCCTATCTTTTCACATACACCACCATATATGCCAATTTTGGTCCTAAACAAACCTACCCCATCATACTATCCATACATTTTCCAACACCCCATCCATTATCCCACATATCTACCCCATCAAATCCCTTTGATCCATCCCCTTGCATAATCCATCCATTCTAATAAGGTTGTACTAACATCCAATAGTCGCTTTACACATGGGCTCTTCCAAATCCACATATCGATATCCCTATCCCTATCTTAATCCATCTTCATCCACATCCTAGTCCAAAAAGTCAGAAAAATCCAAAAAAAACAAAAACAAAAACAAGAAAATAAAAATAAAAATAAAGAATGTCTCCCGGGGGTGCCAAAAATGTGATTTCTTAATGTTTATCCTATTCTAAAGATGCAAAAAAACTATTATGCACTAATAGAAGAGCACAAAATTTACACCTCAAGATTAGCCTAAGCAATGATAACACAGAAAAAAATGAAATAAAGACAAGAAATGGTTACCTTCTTTTATGTTGAATCCCTTGGTTGGCCCTTGATTTTTGAAAGCTTGTGTGATCCTTGGATGGCTATGAAAATGGTGTATGCAATATGAACAATATGATAAAATTCAAATGCTAATAGCTAAATGACTTGATTAGATGAGAGAAAATGCTTGCAAATTGAGTAATCAAATTGGTAACATAAGGTGCAAATGACTAAGTGTTTTTTTTAAATGGAAAGAGTTTGGTATCAAATGCATAAAGTCCCTAAATGAGAGAAAAGAGGGGGTATTTATAGATAAATTTTAATTCTCTAGAGAATTCAATGGTTTAGATTAAACCAACAAGGCCAAGATGGAGGGCTATGGTGAGTTGAGGACTCACAAGCCCTCACATCTTGACATGCGGAATGTGAGATGGCCTAGGATGAGATGATGTGGAAGTGAGGTGGAAGGAAGGTACTTGATGTGGAAGAATGAAAAGTACCTTGTAAGTACCTTGATGGGTGATCCCACAATAGTGGTTTACAATTTTTGGCCAAACTGGACACTGAAATTATTATTTTTAACTAAATCTTCACATTCGGGCACCTATAGCGATTAGACCATGAGGAATTTGAAGATGATACAAAACTAGAGTCTCATCATATTTTGTCTATAGATTCTAAAAATATTTTTTTCAAAATTTTTGGAATCAGATTGCACTTTTTTTCCATCTCCCAAGAAAATCGATTTTTTTAAGAAAACGACATTTTTAAAAAGTGACGCTCACCGTATACAACATAACTTTTTTTGTATGAAGGATAAAATTTTAATTTTTTGAATTTAGATTTTTAACTACGATATCTAGCACTTCCATTTGGTCTCATAGTTTTTTATTGAATATTTTTTCCTTAATCAAGTTTCGAAGTCAAACCAATTGCAATTCAGACATAGGTGGACTGTATACAACATAAATTTTTATGTATGTATCGAAATTCAATTTATTTTTTTAATGGATCAAGGACATCAATACCCAGTTCGAACCCCCCTTTTTTTTTTAATTTTCCATTCGTTTCTATGAAGAAATGTGACATCATAGGGTTTGAGCGAACCCACTATGCAAAAGGGGGTTCGCTCAAACTAGGGGTTCTCTCGAAAGGGTGAAGGGGGGTTCGTTCGAAGGGGGGTTTTCTCAAAACCCCCCTTTTTTTTGAATTTTCCATTCATTTCTATGAAGAAATGTGACATCATAGGGTTCGAGCAAACCCACCATGCAAAAGGGGGTTCGCTCGAACTAGGGGTTCAAATGAACCCCTATTTTGGGTTAGTGTGAACCCCGTAGTTCGAACAAACCCTTTGAAACATGAAATTTTGAATGTGTGAGCATTTTTACAAATTTCCTTCCTCATCTTGAAATTGTACACCACTATTATGGGTTTACCCTGATGTGATCACTCAATGATCACATGAGGAAGAAGAAATTTCTTGGAGAAATAAAAGTGAATTTAAAATTCACAATGATTGGAAGAATCTAGTGGATAAGACAAGGTTCCCAAAAAAGTGGGAACTTGCCACATGTGAGTGATGCGACAAGTCAAAGATTCTAGAGGACTTGCATGGGAAAGAGGAAAACCTTGCCTAGGCTCTCAAGCATGTGAATTTTTAATTCACATTTATTTCTCCAACCACCTTCTCATTCCCCATGGAGATTTTTGAGGAATTCTAAAATTTCGCAAATGTCTTTTTCACTCTCATTTAGGGACAAGAAGTTCCTTTTTGAGGAAATTTTCTCATCCCCCAAAGTACTTACAAGGTACTTGTCATTCCTCCACATTATGTACCTTCCTTCCACCTCATATCCACATCATCTCATTCTAAGCCATCTCACATTCCACATGTCAAAATGTGAGGGCTTGTGAGTCCTCAACTCACCATAGCCCTCCATCTTGGCCTTATTTAATTCATTTGATGAAAGAGGAATTAAAAGGGTAAGGTATTTAATTATTTAACTAGATACCTTAGGGATTAGAAGAAATTTAGAGGTATTAATTAAATAATAGTGATATTAATTAATTAATGTGGATAAGGTGGTATTTATACAAAAAAGGGGTAAATTTGGACAAATGAAGTGTCTACATTTTTCCCCTCTTTGAGATGGTGTTATGAAGTAGCATCATTTCAAATAATATTAAAACATAGAATCCGGAAGAAGATGGTTAGATTGGAAAAGATGCCCTAGTCATTCAAAGGAATGACATAGGAAGGAAAAAAAATGATGAAGATTAGGGATTGAGGATTCCCCCTCAAGAGGACATGCGGGTTCAAGAGAACACGAGTGTGCTCTCGAAATGGATGAGATGATGAAAGGGGATATGAGGATGATGATGTAAAGTGATGGATAAGAAAGGATGATAAGTGATGGGAGATGGGGAAGCACAAATGGATGTAAGAAAAAAGGTGAGATTGCCCCAGTCAAGCTACAAGCCAAAATGGGTTGATGATGGATGGAGTGTTGTTGATGAGGGAATGATACATCCTAAAACAACACGAGGAGAGGGGAGGATACATCCCGATGATGATAGTTATGGGTGTGCCAGAAATGTGATCCCTTAATGTTTATCCTATTCTAAATATGAAATAATGGAAGAACACAAAGGGTACACCTCAAGATTAGCCTAAGGAATGATAACACGAAGAAAGAAGATGAAATAAAGATTTAAAATGATTATACCTTTGTGTTTTTGAATCCCTTGGTTGGCCCTTGATTTTATGTGCTTGTATGCTCCTTGGATGGCTATGAAAATGGTGTATGCAAGATGAGAAATTTGATAAATGCAAGTGCTAATGGCTAAATGGCTTGGCTAAATGGCTAATATGACGCTTGCAAAATGAGTGAGCAATTTGGTAGCATGTGGGTGAAAAATGACTTGTAACAAAATGGAAAGAGTTTGGTATTAAATGCATAAAGTCCCTAAATGAGAGAAAAGAGGGGGTATTTATAGAGGGATTTTAATTCTCTAGAGAATTCAATGGTTGAGATTAAACCAACAAAGCCAAAATGAAGGGCTATGGTGAGTTGAGGACTCACAGGCCCTCACATCTTGACATGTGGAATGTGAGATGGCTTAGGATGTGATGATGCGGAAGTGAGGTGGAAGGAAGGTACATGATGTGGAGGAAGTATAAGTACCTTGGAAAATGGATGATGTGACATGTCAATGATCACATAGGGAAGAGGAGAATCTTGGGTGAATAAAAGTGAATAAAAAATTCACATGATTGGGGAATCTTGTGGATAAGACAAGGTTCCAAGAGGAGAGGTGGAAAGTACCTTGGATAAAACAAAGTCCTTAAAAAGATAAGTACATACCCACATGTAAATTGATGTGACAAGTCAAAGATTCTAGACAACTTTAGCACATGTGATGTGACAAGTCAAAGGTTCTAGAATTTGCATGGGGAAGAGAAATTCCTTGGAGGATTAAAAGTGAATTAAAAATTCACATTGGGAAGAGAGGAGCCTTGGATGAATAAAAAGGAATTAAAAATTCCTTGGGGGATGAGGAGAGTTGACCAAGGTACTAATTAGGCTTAACTGATCAGTGATTAAAAGATGATTAGTGGTTAAAGAGGATTAGCAGCCAACTTGCAAAAGTTGGAGAATGTGACACATCTTAATCAAGGATTAAGTATGTGCACATCCCTAATGAAGAGATTAGGAGGTGGGTTAGGATTAAGTGAAATTGATGTGACATGTGAAGAATTAAATAAATGTCATTTTTATTTAATTAGATGAAAGGGGAATTAAAGGGGTAATGTATTTAATTATTTAACTAGATACCTTAGGGATTAGAAGAACTTTAGAAGTATTAATTAAATAATAATGATATTACTTAATTAATGCGAATAAGGGGATATTTAGACGAATAAGGGGTAAATTTGGACAAATGAAGTGTCCAAATTTAGGTGTCTACAAGTTCATATGAGGTATTTAACCTAGGGGAAAATTGAGTGTAATGTCTCCAAAAGAGGACTTATCAAAGGATAGAAGATTCACAACTTAGGGGATGTAGTGCATTGCATCAAGCCACTAAGAGGAATATAATATGCTAGGATAAGTCACACCTATGAAGAAAATCATACCAAATTTCATCCAAAAAGTGAGAAACGCATCATGTAAAGTGACAAGGATGCACTAGGAAGCACGAACAAAGAAAAAGAAAATGCAAGTGCAGAAAGTAAAATAGCGCCAATGTATGCCCCCACTTTAAAGGGATTCCTACAAACCATTTTGTGAGCAATTTCTTTAAAGTAGAGAAAATAAAAATGCAAAGGGGGACATGAGAGCCTACTTGAAAATCCCAATGTCAAGCGAGAGGTATCCAAGAAAGGCTGCATCATGCGAAAAAGAAGAAAGAAAAAGAGAGGGAGGGATATGCCCCCAAAATGAGAAACACCAAACACATAAGAGATATATGGATTTGGGGTCAGTATGTTCATTGCTGCAATGTTTATTGTAAAGAGCGTGAAACTATCATCATCCCCCCAAATACATAGAACTGGAAGAAGGACACATAGAGCGAAAGAAAAATGAAGAAGAAGCCATTTTGGGTCATCATGGAGGAGACATAGGATGTCTTGACGCTTTGCATCATCCCCAAAAAAGGATCACATAGAAAGCAAAAGAAAAATATAAAATAAAAAGAGCCTTGGTTTTTTAAACAACATGAAGGAGACATTGTGGTCTCAATACCTTGCATCATCCTCAAATGAAAGGCAAAAATGACACAAAAATAAAAAGAGGTTTATTTGGGTCAACATGAAGGAGACATTACAGTCTCAATGCCTTGCATCATCCCCAAATGAAAGGAAAAAGGGACACAAAAAGAAAAAGAGGTTCATTTGGGTCAACATGAAGGAGACATTGCGGTCTCAATGCCTTGCATCATCCCTAAATGAAAGGCAAAAGAGAAAATCGAAAAGCGAAGAGAAAAAATCAAAAAGGCATGCACGACATATAGAAGAAGGGAGATACATGTATAGAAGAATGTCACAAAGAGTGAGGAAACATCAAACAAAATAGAGAATACACGAAACATAAATTCAAAAGGAAAAGGGAAAAAGAATGCCTAGTAAGGCACATGTGCGTCATTCTGTGAGCAAGTTATCTGCCTCAAAATCTTGCTCGGTATATGTTTCAAGAGGGCGACTAGTAAGAGGAATGACAACAATCGTCGAACTAGCATCAAGATCAATGCTGGTCTTGGGAGAATTCTCATGGATACTCATGGAAGAGGAGAATAATGAATTCAAGGTTTGGTGAACCTCTTCATCGATGTGATTATTCTCGTCATCATCATCATCTAAGTTGATGAGAATGGTGGGGCATATGACAATATCAGTGATGGCTTGTAAAAGAGGTGATGTGAAAGGTATGGGATCTAGCTATGGGGGTGGAGGAGGAGGATTAATAGGTGTGGCCTCAGGTATAGGTGGGTTGGGCTCTTCAGATTTTTATTCCTCATGAGATTGGTGGGCGAGAGCACAACGATGACGTCTACACTTTTTAGCCTCTTTATTCCAAAAAAAAAATTGGTCAAGGTGTATTGGAGAAGGTGTGGGACAATCCACCATAGGTTGTGTATCGTCTCAGAGAGGAGGGATAGGAGGAACAATGGGTGGTTCATCCACCTTCTCTTTGGTTTTATAGACTTTTTTAGTGTGGGGTGGGAGGACAAAGTTACTATCATGATCCCTAGGCCTCTTGGATGATGTGGAGGAGGTTTCAAGAGTAGGTTGGCTAGGCATATCGAATTCAGGCGGCAACATGGCTTCGTCTAGGATGGGTGAGTCTGAGGTAGAGGGAGGTATGTTGCACAAAGAAAGTTCAGATATCTTCTTGGCTTTGAAATTTTGATAGGAAATGAAGAAGAAGTCTCATCTAGGGGTGATGGGTTCCATAGGTTCGGGCCAAAAGACATCCAAGGAAAACTTGCACTTAGAGGATAATGGGTTAAAACCATTATGGTGTACAGTAAATATGTCGTTCTCAATAGGAAACTTCACACACTTGTGAATGATGGATGGGACCGCTTTCATAGAACGAAGCCATGGATGGCCAAGTCGTAAGCGAAATTGGTCTGATTTTGGAATAATTGAAAAGGTAACATCCAGTGTTTTGGGACCTATTTGCAACAAGAGGGCAATCGATCCAATCATCGAGCACACAAAACAATTATGTGTTTTGACCCACACAATAGTTCAATTATAGACATCTTGATCAATATTATGTAATACTATAAACTCTTCTTTGATGACATTCTCACCGCATACGAGATCTATGAGTATCCCATTGGTGGGATTATCATAAATGCGACCAACTATTTATAGAGGGCTATCAAGAAGGTTTCATAGTATATCTTGTGTAGAAAAGGAGATCTCAAGAGGCTCTTTGGTTGGGCCCTTACGATGGATAATGTCTATTGTGCCTACCATTTCATTAATAGGTGTGACATGGGTTACTGAGGAAAGAGAAACAAAATGTAAATCTTGTGAATCCACATTCATGACATCAGGTGGGGAAGTTTCACTTGGTTTGACAAATGACACATTATGATTGGGCATGGGGTTGGTAAAGATTTGCAAGTTTTGATTAGGGGGTGCCATAGATGTATTACTTTTAACATTAATGCTTGTAACAAATAGACGTCCTAAATCAATGAGGTCTTGCACTAGGTGCTTTAGACGCTTACATTGTTCAGTGTCATGTCCATTTTGGCGATGAAAATAACAATAAGCAGTGGCATTATAAGAAGGGGGTAATGGTTTGTTAGGGTCAGGTGTATGGATGGGAGGTAAAGAAATCATATGTTGTTGAAGCAGTTGGGTCATGGTGTTATGAAGGGTGTCAGGAAAGGGTATGAAAGTACACTTAGGATCTCTGTAATCAAAGGGCACTGTGGACTTAACGGCGGCCACTTGGTTATTAACGGGTGGGGAATTTGAAGAGGAAGGGTTTAATTGGAGAAATCCTTTGTTTGGTTTACAGAAAGGTTGGGGATTGGATTGGGAAGATTTATCAGACTTCTCATCACAACTAGGAGTGGACCATGAGTCACGACTGCTAGTAGAGTTATGGTAGTCATAGATTGCTTGACATAGGTGCATAAAGGAGGGGAACTTCATGAGAGTAAGTTTATCCTGAAGAGACGTCACAAGGTTTTTGGTAAACATCTTTTGCAGATAGGTATCTAGGATCTAGACATCAATCAAGGAATAAAGATCTTGGTAGCGAGAGATAAAATTGGTGACCTTCTCAGTATTAGCCTATTTCCATCTCATGAGATCGGCTAAAGTTTTCTTTGGAGCCATGTGAACTTGAAAGTGATTAATGAATGCATCCACTAATTTGTTGAATGAACTAATGGAATTATTAGACAGGGAAGAGAACCAATCTAAGGTCGCATCTTTAAGAGTTCTTGGAAATAACTTAGCGAGCAACCTGTCATCAAGAGAAAAGTTTCTACAAAGGGCAGTGTAAGCATTGACATGGTTAGAAGGGTCACCCTTCCCGCCATACTTCTCGAATCTAGGGATCTCTATTCCTTGTGGCAAGGGAGTGCAGAGGATTTCAAGAGACAGTGGGTTACTACAAACGTAATGAGAGGGGGAGCGATATTGGTTTTGGTTAATGGAGGATATTTGTTGCTGCATATTAGTGATAGTGTGAAATAGTTGTGTAATGAGAGGGTCACTATAAGTAATATGAGGTGGAAGTGAGAGAGGTGAAGGGGTGAGAGTGGTGGAAGGAGAAGTGGTAGGAATAATTGTTAGAAGAGTTGTCATTGATGTCTAAACAATGCTTATAATATAAGTTAAAGAAAAGCTAGATATTACATACAATGATAACCAACCTGTCTAAAGAAGCCAACGATTATAGGAATCTTATCTATGAAGACAAGAGCTATAGGAAGGATCGTATATTCCAAATCGCTAAACTCCAATAACCATCAATGAAAAAGAATTATGAATAAATTTCTGAGTGAAGAGGACGAAGGAACAAGAACACACAGTCACGTCTAGCAAAGAATAAAATATGTCAGTAACACTTTGATCTGGAATTGCATGGAGACATCCGAGATTTATCAAAGTAACTACTAAATTCCGTCTATCGGGCCACCTTCACTATCCGACAGTTGTGTCGATAACAATAGACTAAGAAATCAGCGCCAGGGAGAACTCGTTAAAAAATAACAAAATGGTGATTAAAATATAAATCACAAATCTCAAATGAAATAATGCGATTTCTTAAATGGTTGATAATATTTGAAGAAGCACGACTTATGAAGTGACGCAACTTCAGAATTAATAAAATAAATCAAAATCAATGCATTCATAAAAGGCGCGATTTATTTAAAAGACAATCAGTTTCAAAGAGGTGCGATTAAAGGATTCCAAACAAAAAATAATCAACAGCAAACTCAGATTAGAGGGGTGCAATTTCTCTTAATAGAATTTAATATTGAAGAGGTGCGATTTGAGTATAGACAGCAATTAAATATTGTAAAGACTCTTTTCAAGGGATGTGTCTCTAGAACGAAGGATATCTCCTATGAAGTATATATATATATATATATGTGATTCAAATTCAGATTAGTTGTTGTGGTTGTGTAGTTGAAGTTTGCAGTTCAGTCAGATTTCTACCTCCTTGTGTGGGCTGAAGGTGATATTATTGATCACATAGAGCAGTTTGGAGAGTTAGCATTGTGCAGATCAGATTGAAGGCAATCTCACTTCCATCAAGTCAAGGTTTGGTGCCTTGCATTAGGGGTTGGTGCTCCTTGTAGGCAGGTGTCTACTAAATTTTATAGAGGTCTAGGTGTTCCTTGTGGAATTCAATCTACTAAATCATCTAGTTGTAAATTTGTAGGTTGGAGCCTACTTTGAAAAATTATTATTTCAATAAATTGTGTCAACTTGGGGAAATTGATTCAAATAAAAAGGTTGATTGTAACAAGTTTAAAAAGATTAAGAAATAAAAAGTTTTGTGATTGATTTACTGATTCACCCTCCCCCCTCTCAGTAAATCTTTTGTGCTCTTCAATAATGAGAGTAGGGACAGTGGAATAGGTAAGGGGGTAGGATGCCACAAGAGAAGTAGGGATGCTAGTGGTGATGGTGAGGGGAGGTACCACATTACTAGCTTGTTGCATAGTGGTTGTCACACTAGGAGGTGTATACATCATAATAGAAGCAATGATTGAGGGGGGAGGAGTGGAAGGTCCTCCATGACTAGACATAGGAGTGGGTGAATGAGATGTCTTAGGTGCATTATTTTCATAGATTTCTGCAATCCTCTTCATGACACTTAAGCCATTATCACGGTCAATTAAACGGTGTAGGATCTTAATGGCAGGGATGGCAGTCCCTGAGATGGGTTCAAAGTTGACTTCATGTTGATAATCAATGAGATCAGCATGGATCTGGAAGATCTTATCATGGGGGAGATTATTGTTATCACTAGTTGTATCATCTAGGTGCAAGGAATTATTAAGGATAGTTTCTAAGCCTAATGCACCATTGTCAATACCAGGAGTTGAAGTTGGAGGGATGCCAAGATCTACAATGAGGGTGTTGTTGGTAGATTCCATGGTCCCTAAACTTTTTCTCGCAACTATATTGGCGAGGGAACACTAAATGCTCAGACATAATTCCCTAAGGCAATGTAAGAAAAGATGACAAAAGGGCTTGTAACTAGGATTCTGGAACCAAACATAGGGAGGCAAAACCAAAAAGCTGTAAGACAGAAAATAGTGATAAATTGTTGGGAATTTGATAGAAAATAGTACCAAAGGACTAGGTCGCTCAGTGTGGCAACTTAGTCCTAGTAGTGTTGTTTTTGTAAAATTCTTGAATTTTTGGCTAATTTTTATGGTTTTTCTGATATTTAATTGCAAACAAAAACTGGAAGTGCAATTTTTTTTGTATTTTCTTATTGAAAAAGCAGTACAATGTGCAAATTTATGATGAATTTTCACTAAATGCACTTTTTTCACTAACCCTAGGATGTAAACAATGCAAAATTTCAATGCAATGCAAGCTATCTCTAAGATGAAATGCAAAAATAAAAAAGCTAGGTAATGGTCTATAGTCAGGTTCACCAAAATGAACCACCAAAAACATATATATGCTAACCAGGGAAAGAGGATTCCCTTGCTAGGCTCTTAGGGTTTTTCACCTTAAGGGCACTTGGTTAGGAATAACACTCTTTGAACCACTAGGTTGATATGTGTATGGGTAGGTTCATTCAAAGGGGAGGGGGTTTGATAATTGGTTTGTGCTAAGTGTGTGGAATGTGTGGCTAGAACTGAAACTAAAATAATGCTAATATAAATGTATGCAAATGTAAATGAAACAAAACTAAGCTAATGCAAAACTACTCTAAAATGACCTAAAATGTATGTTTTATAGAAATTAATAGAGAGGGATAGAAGATGTGTACCTGGAAAAGTGATGTGGCAGTTGAATGCTCTCGAGATCTCCTGAAAAATACCTTAACTGAGCAAAAGGACACTTACACCAACTGGGGTGACCTAGTCCTCCAACCTGGAAATTCTGCCAAAATAGGTTTCGAGAAAATGGGTGCCCAAAAATACATAAACCCTTTTTCGGGCCTATCATAGGGACAAGGTCGCCAATAGGGTGACCTAGTCCTCTTGTAGCTTTTTGAGGAATCAGGCTTTGATTTTGTGGGTCTCGATTAATGTTTCCCTTTTTTGCAGCAATTCATGACAGGAACTCCCAAAAGTGACTTGTAGTTTGTCTTCTTGTCCTTTCTAGGGTTTGAAGCTTGGATTTGACTTAAGGAGAATGTTGGTACTTCTTGCAATATTTTGTACTTCACCTAATCTATGTCAAAATACTTGTAAACACATGCAAAGACCAAGAAATTGTTGGGGTTAGGAAATAGGGGTTTGCCTAAGTCAAACCCCTTTGTAGGTGATTAAACCCAAATGAGATGAAAGAAAAGAAATGTAAGTGTGAATGATGAACTTAATGGAAATACTTACCAAAACTTTGTTGTTGATGGTCTGCAACATGCATGAGCAGCTCCAATGGAGATGACCTAAAAACCCTAATGCCTGTATGCTTGCTTGTAAATTCTTGGTTGCTTGAGTGCTTGAAGATTGAGAGAAAGAGAGTAAAAATGAGCTAGGAGAGAGGTAAAATGGAGGTGAAAACCCTTATTTGTACATGTAAAACTCTAATTTTCCTAAAATGCAACCTAATAGGCCGCCCCTAGGGTTTAGGAGGCAAGATTCTCGTTAAATCTTATTTAAAATTTGAATGTTATGCCTAAAGGGACTAGGTCGCCCAAAGTGGCGACCTAGTCCACCTGGACAAATTTTGGTGGTGGTCGGGAATTAATTTGTGTTTAATAAAGTTAATCAGTTTTACCTCTCGAAACACACTTAGGTTGAGACTAATGATGCATTAAAAGGGAAAATTAGCATATAAAAAGGGTTGATTTAAGGGTGATGAGCCTAGATAAGTGTGAAAATGCAACACAACACTTTACGACACTCTCCCTTAAGGCTAAGGAAGGTGTAAGAATGTATTATCTAGGTGAATTATGTTGAAAGGGTCTTAGAAAAGAGGAAATGCATTGCAACACTTCACAACACCTTAGTAAAACATTGTTAGGTCATTGATGAATTGCAAGCTTACAAGGTTGAATCAAGGTAAACAAGGCCAAAATTCGGTGGAAAAGGCCAAAATGAGTGAAAAAGTGTCAAGGTATACACTTTTTGGCGACACATCCACAAATATTTATTCCAAATAGATATATGGGTTGCATGTGTGACCATCACCTAACTTTCAAATTCATATTATGATCAAATAAAATTATCATGTTTTTCTCTATCTACACCATAAGAAATTAATCTAGAAAACATAATCTTAAATTTAATTATCTACTCTACTTATATTAAATATTTTTTGTGATAGTTTTGTTCAAAAAATTATATATACGGATTTTCTATAATTTTAATTGATTTTTAAAATAAAGATTTCTAAATACAACCATACCACCATCAAATTTAAACTTTATATTAAGAATCTAAAACTTAAAAAATAAAATAAGTAAACTTAAGTTTTATGATCTACTATACTTATCTAGTAAAATTTTATAGTAATTTTTATTTAAAAATGTTATATATATATATATATATACACACACACACACATACATACATGTATATATGTATATATATATACACATACACAAATATATATGAGTATATACATATACACAAATATATATGTGTATATACACATATACATAGATATCAAAAACTTCTTAAAATTTTAATTAATATTTATAAATAAATAATATGATTATATAGCTATCAAATTTACATTCACAAATTATTTTACTATAATGTACATTTTGAAAAAATTAGATATTCTCATGCATACAAAAAAAAGATACATGCACCCAAAAACTTCATGATAAAAGAAAAAATCAATTCTATCCTTAATGTCCATATGAATGTGGTAACACTAAATCTTGCTCATAAAAATATCATTTGAAATATTCATAATCATATAAATCATTAGAAAGGGAAAAATGTTAACCGATTTATATAATTCTAAAAGTCAATCATAAATCTATGTATCAATCATTTATATAAACTCAAATCTTTCTAATAAAAAATATTTATATATAAATTAGTCTTTAAATCAATCATAAATCCACATCTATCATCATTTATATCTTAAATATTTATAAACTTAATAACCACATGCTCATAAGAAATAAATATACAATAAATTTATAATAAATTAAAGTATAATAAATTAAAAATTAATTATATCTCATTGATATATCTATTTTTAATTGCTTTTTAATTTTTTATATATTTTTTTATAGATTATTTTTCTCTTTAAATTTTTAGACATCATTCTAATGTACATCAATAAATAAATAAAATTTCTTCTAAAACATACAATTTCAACTACTTTTCTCAAATAATCTATTATATAATATTGTCTAATAATTACTACAAATTAAAAATATTTGAACATATCTTTACCTAAAAATTCATAATATTTGATCTTAATAATATTAAATAATAAATATAGATTAAATTATATAATTAATTTTTATCCTAATTTTATTGAACATAAATAATATTTATATGCTTGAATCTAAATATTAACTTACCATAATTAACTAACACACGAACTATATTTAACTCCCTTGGCTGTTACTAGCTATTAGCTAGCTAGTTTTGATTTGAAATGCGCTTGGAAAGGCTGTGCTATGATCTCCAACGCTTCGTGAGCTCAAAATTTAAATAAAAATGCTGATGGCTAAATCACAGTATAATCTCTTCACTTATTTTCATTTGTTCCTTTTTTGGATTCTGCTATGGAAAAAAACCACAAATGAAGCTGCTATCTTCACAACTTCCCAATTATTAAAGCTCTTTATTCCCAAAGAGTACTTCAGCAAAAACTCAGTATATAATTTATTGTAAACAACTTGTTTTGAATCACATTTCCCAACCTAACAGGATCTATAATGAAAATAGATTTCATAATCCCAACAATGCATAAGGAAAATCATGCGAGATAGAAACCAAATTCTTCTCGCAATTTTTCAAGAATGAGCTTGACGGCTTTCAATTTGTGTAATAACGAGGCGTCTGGCTCTGTTAATACTTGCAAAACACAAGAAAACGTACTCTTCCAATTCATCTAATTGTTGGACGAAATAGCCATGGCTCTTTTGCAAAAGTATTGCTACCTCGTGTGCATGGCACGTCTCATCCCTTCTTTCCAAGCAGAATCTCATCATGCTTTTACTGTGCTCAATCTCATCATTGAGGAGCTTCACCAGCCGGCTCATGGTGTCGAGGTCTCCGTGAAGAATATATGTTCCCTTGGCTGCAGCATCAAGCTGTAACTCCAGAAAAGGAAGGATTAAAAAGTTATAAGTATACAAACCCCTTCACTACGCAAAACAAAATAGGTTAACTTCTAATATTATTATTATTGTTTTAATTATAGGCCTGCAAATTTATTTCAATATTCAAAACTCATGCTTGCAACACAGCAGGAGGGTCGTTAGGGCACGTGGGTGAATATCTGATTTTAGAAGTAAGAAAAAAACACAGTATGCTTAACTCACAAGAGAGAGAAATAGATGAGGAAATGATAGTCTACAAGCGAATCACCCATAAAACATGAAAATCCAAATTGCTAAATAAGTAGATGATTAAGAAATTGAACTTTTGTCATGTTTAAAGTTATCAGAAGAAATGACTTTAAAGCAGAATTAAAAATCAGCAAAGATGTTTTGTTAACAGATTCAAGCCTTTTTAACTAACCTTTTTACAATGCTCCAATTTTCCCTGCAATTCTCCGTATCGACTTTCCTGAATCTCTTCAAAATACTGCGTCGAAGAAACCCTAAATGGATTATCAAGTGCCACGAATGACTCAAATCGTTGAATTATGCAGTTATATTGATCTTCACTTAAATTTTTTGAACTTTGCGCTATTTCCATGACTTCTTGCACGCCATGGTCATTTGCTCTCCCCTGCTCGATATTTTTGAGGACAAAGCTGCATAACTCGAAGGCTTCTGCGGTATTATTGAAGTAGTCTCTTGCGAGATTGTAGTTAATGTTTGTTTGTAGATTTGACTGTAGGAATTGATAAACAGCTTCTTGCTCTGGTTCGAGGAGCCGCTCTGCCAAGGATCTGTACGAGGGAAGACGAGACCTTGCCGTGCTATCTTTGTTTCCTTCGCCTTGATTTCTTCCTGTTAGGGTTTCAACTTTACGCCAGAAGATACTATATGACTCTCCTCTGAAGGCCTTTGCGTATTCTTCGTTAAAATCCTCCATGAAAGTCTGGTTAGACGACTTCTTTGAGTTTTTAATAGAATTTACTGCAAATTGTGTTACATGATTCATGGCTTTGTTCTATGAAATTTAAAGATTTTAAAGCTTTAAGCGTTTGAAATTTAGACATACCTTTAGATTCTCGCTTACAGATTTTTCTTCCGAGCTGCGACAATGAGCGCCTTATTTCTTTAAATGCACTGTAAATTCAAAATCCGGATGACAGGAGAATCAACGAATTTAAATCCTGAAGAAAGTGAGTTAGCCGGTCGAATGTCCAAGGAGAAAATTCAAAAGTAAAAACTTTTGCTACTGGAAACGGAAACTGCATTTTTATTAATTCGATACAATCTTCTTCAATATAACGAAATCAAAACTCCGTACATCATTATTACCTGTTCATTATTTTCATTTGTTCCTTTTTTGGATTCTGCTATGGAAAAAAACCACAAATGAAGCTGCTATCTTCACAACTTCCCAATTATTAAAGCTCTTTATTCCCAAAGAGTACTTCAGCAAAAACTCAGTATATAATTTATTGTAAACAACTTGTTTTGAATCACATTTCCCAACCTAACAGGATCTATAATGAAAATAGATTTCATAATCCCAACAATGCATAAGGAAAATCATGCGAGATAGAAACCAAATTCTTCTCGCAATTTTTCAAGAATGAGCTTGACGGCTTTCAATTTGTGTAATAACGAGGCGTCTGGCTCTGTTAATACTTGCAAAACACAAGAAAACGTACTCTTCCAATTCATCTAATTGTTGGACGAAATAGCCATGGCTCTTTTGCAAAAGTATTGCTACCTCGTGTGCATGGCACGTCTCATCCCTTCTTTCCAAGCAGAATCTCATCATGCTTTTACTGTGCTCAATCTCATCATTGAGGAGCTTCACCAGCCGGCTCATGGTGTCGAGGTCTCCGTGAAGAATATATGTTCCCTTGGCTGCAGCATCAAGCTGTAACTCCAGAAAAGGAAGGATTAAAAAGTTATAAGTATACAAACCCCTTCACTACGCAAAACAAAATAGGTTAACTTCTAATATTATTATTATTGTTTTAATTATAGGCCTGCAAATTTATTTCAATATTCAAAACTCATGCTTGCAACACAGCAGGAGGGTCGTTAGGGCACGTGGGTGAATATCTGATTTTAGAAGTAAGAAAAAAACACAGTATGCTTAACTCACAAGAGAGAGAAATAGATGAGGAAATGATAGTCTACAAGCGAATCACCCATAAAACATGAAAATCCAAATTGCTAAATAAGTAGATGATTAAGAAATTGAACTTTTGTCATGTTTAAAGTTATCAGAAGAAATGACTTTAAAGCAGAATTAAAAATCAGCAAAGATGTTTTGTTAACAGATTCAAGCCTTTTTAACTAACCTTTTTACAATGCTCCAATTTTCCCTGCAATTCTCCGTATCGACTTTCCTGAATCTCTTCAAAATACTGCGTCGAAGAAACCCTAAATGGATTATCAAGTGCCACGAATGACTCAAATCGTTGAATTATGCAGTTATATTGATCTTCACTTAAATTTTTTGAACTTTGCGCTATTTCCATGACTTCTTGCACGCCATGGTCATTTGCTCTCCCCTGCTCGATATTTTTGAGGACAAAGCTGCATAACTCGAAGGCTTCTGCGGTATTATTGAAGTAGTCTCTTGCGAGATTGTAGTTAATGTTTGTTTGTAGATTTGACTGTAGGAATTGATAAACAGCTTCTTGCTCTGGTTCGAGGAGCCGCTCTGCCAAGGATCTGTACGAGGGAAGACGAGACCTTGCCGTGCTATCTTTGTTTCCTTCGCCTTGATTTCTTCCTGTTAGGGTTTCAACTTTACGCCAGAAGATACTATATGACTCTCCTCTGAAGGCCTTTGCGTATTCTTCGTTAAAATCCTCCATGAAAGTCTGGTTAGACGACTTCTTTGAGTTTTTAATAGAATTTACTGCAAATTGTGTTACATGATTCATGGCTTTGTTCTATGAAATTTAAAGATTTTAAAGCTTTAAGCGTTTGAAATTTAGACATACCTTTAGATTCTCGCTTACAGATTTTTCTTCCGAGCTGCGACAATGAGCGCCTTATTTCTTTAAATGCACTGTAAATTCAAAATCCGGATGACAGGAGAATCAACGAATTTAAATCCTGAAGAAAGTGAGTTAGCCGGTCGAATGTCCAAGGAGAAAATTCAAAAGTAAAAACTTTTGCTACTGGAAACGGAAACTGCATTTTTATTAATTCGATACAATCTTCTTCAATATAACGAAATCAAAACTCCGTACATCATTATTACCTGTTCATTATAAAAGAATCGAAGAATTCGAAACGAGACACCAAAACATAGAAACGCTGAAATGAATGAACTTCACAGATCAGAACATCGTCCTTTTAACATTTTTCTTCATCAGTTTGCCTGAAATTTACGCAATAATAAAATATTATAATATCCTTTGAATTCAATGAATTTAGTTCTTTCTCTGCTTTCATTGTCTCCAGGCCAAAAGCATAAGTGTATGATTTCTCACGGCTTCGATTTCCTGTGTTTGTAATTTATACTTGATTGCGGGCAAACCCAACTTTGTTCGACCGTCTGTGGATATGTGTAAGTTAATATTGTCGTAATGTACACGTATTATTTTTGTCCAGTACAGAAACCTGCAATTCAAGAAATCGATCGCGTCAACTTGTATTTTGTTTGCTTTTAATTTCTGCCGCCTTTCGCTTTCACGCCGTTGTGAGATAATATCAGCCACGTCTACACTTCGAATCCGCGGTGTCACACAGCAAGACTTTCTACGAATGACCTGCTGTAGCCGGTAATAACAACTGGCCAGAGAAGCAACGAACCTCGATATTACACGTGGCGGAGAGATTAGCTTTAAGCTTCCAATTTCGTGAATGTACGGAAGTCAGATGCATATGACAGAATAGTTTGGATTTAAATAATCACAACTCCAAAAAGTCCAAATTATATTTTAGGTTGAAGTGAGACTTAGGAAAGGAAGGTAAGAAGGATCTTTTTCATCCACGAGATTTGTCTCGTGTTCTATCAGTAAAGTAATCAAAAGCTTTACATTAATATCAATCTCCAATTTGTTATATTTTGAATTTTAAAAGATAGGTCTGAGTGGTTATAAATTAGTGTTAAGAGAGTTCATAAAAAAGAGTGTAATCAAAATGGTAGTTTTATAAGAGATCAATATTTACATTTTTATTTATGTATTTTATTTATTATATTTCACATTTTTATTCTTATTAGTTAGTTATTTTATTAGTAGTCATGAAATCATCATCTTTCAAGTCTGAATTTTCAAATCCTACAGTAAATGACCAATCCACCCCATCTACATTCAACACATTGACAACCACCTTCAAAAAATTTAGACCTCATGTCACATTACATTTGTCCATATAAATGATAATACATTTTCCATCGGGCCTCTAAATGCAATATTCATTACTCTCTAGAATGTGGTCCCTACATTGATTAATACAAATGTCATTTGTTTATATGCGACGATTCCCCATTTGGTGGTGAAGGTTATTTTTAATCTATCTTCATGTTTGACCATTAATTTATTTTACCCTGATTTTCCATCTAAGAAGGACATAATTTAAGAACCTAGTCACTCTTTTAGCACCAAAATCAAAGAGCATAGTGCCAACATCAGGCATGAGCATACCTCCAAATCAACCCTAGCCAAACACTCCTCTTCCACCAAGCATCACATTTGTCTTGAAAATACCCAAATCTTATTCAAAGAAGATAATTTCTTCAAGAGGAAACTAAAAGAAGCCATTGAAATCAATCATCATCCTCAGAACCTTAACTGTGATGAGGGATGGAGTTTTGACAACCTTTGTTATCCAACCTAAGAACCCAACATCATCCTCTTCTTCACTAGTCTTGTCCTTTTTTTCCCTCATTTTCGTTTGTAGCTCTCTCTCTTGTCATGCCCACCTTTGTCAACTCCCCCTTCACTCCCCTCTTTCAATTGGTTCCTTCATTTCTTTTTCTTCATCTTCCTCCTCCTCTTTTCACTCCTTCCCCTTTTCTTCTTTAGGTTTCCTTTGTTTCCTTGGTTTTTAGTTCCTTGGTTCTTGTTGATTTCTTCAAGGTTTTTTGCTCTTTCTCTCTTCTTTGTTTTTCCTTCTCCTTCTCTCATGCTCTTTGTTGGGTGAAAATTATGTAATCGACTTTTTAACAGATTACACAACCTAGACTTCAGCCACATCTATGTGAGATAGAATCTTTCCTCTCAAAAAGGGGAGGCACCCTTCTTACTACTAACAAAAGCTACGGTAAAACTAACAAAGTATTTACACAATGTACACTACACTTACGAAATGGGGGGTGTGTTACATTCATACTTCTCTCTTTTTTCAAAGAAGATGTTTTACAGTGCTTC
The DNA here is from genome assembly GCA_007115665.2 of Sequoiadendron giganteum. Classification (NCBI taxonomy): domain Eukaryota; kingdom Viridiplantae; phylum Streptophyta; class Pinopsida; order Cupressales; family Cupressaceae; genus Sequoiadendron; species Sequoiadendron giganteum. The sequence goes on from CM021108.1 coordinate 88,023,322, forward strand.
ACAGTTTGGAATTTCTAGATCTAATAACTTTAAACTTAACAAAAAGCAGTAATGTTAATATCTCTATCTTGTCAAAACAAAGCATAGAAATACCAGATGTGATTTATATTAAACAAATAAAGGAAAAGTGAAAGCTCACGAAGGCACAAAGTCGTTATGTAGCTTTTTCAATGATGGATCTCCAAAAGACGTATCGTTTGTCGCATTAGAAGCACAAAGTCTTCTTAGATGCAGCAATCCTCGAACAACATGAATGTACAAGCACAAAATCTTGTAGATCTTTCAACCAAAGTATCCAAACATAAAAGTAAATCCAAATAAGAAATGCAACAAAAAGTTTACATAAATTACTTGAAGGCCTTAAAATATCATTCACTAATCACCACCAATCTCACTCATCCCAAAAGAGAATTGATTCCAACACAAATTCAGGCATGCAACTTCCTTCTCTATTGATTAGATTCAGATTCACAAAATTGAACACAAAGTTTTAATGTTTGTTTCAAAAGGGCAGCACTTCGTTGCAAAATACTAAAAGGTAAAGATTACAATATCTAGATCCCTCATATTTATAGAAAAGAGGGATGAGCTCATCTAGGAAATCAATAGAGTAAAGTTAGGGAAATTAGATGAGAAAAATCGAAAACCCTAACATTGACTAAGTCAAATTGATTTATTTCTGTGGAATTACATCTCATATTTTTGATGTAATTACACTTTACAAAAAGACATTTAAGATGTCAAAAGCTATTTACAAAATGCATATGAGAACGCATCAAAATATTCAACACTGGGAGATCAGGAATCTTCTTGACCTTCCTTGCTTGGGTGTGGAATTCTTCAAACTTCTTCCTGATCTCCTGCATGAATTTTTCATCCAGATCGATAGTGTAATCCACTATGGTGTGAATCCTCATGATTGATTTCCTGGTGGATGAGTGAACACTTATGCATCTGTCAAGATGCATCTTGAGGTTTTCAAGAGTGAGCCTTGTATCACAAAGATCATTTATAGAGGCATCTAAAAATTCAACGCTCTCTACTTGACTTATGATAGCTTCTTTAAAGGTCTCAGAAAGTTATGTGGCCGAAAGGAAGATAAGGTTTTCTTTAAGAAGCTTTCCTAGCAACTCCTTAACTCTTTTTTCAAGAATAATTCGATGCTCTTCCACATCTTCCTGTACTTGGTGGAGATCTTTTGTAAGAGATTTGATCATCTAAATACAATGCCTTAATGACTCTCTTAATTCAACATATTTCTCTTTATTGAGAATCACCCCGACTTCCACCAATTTGCTAAGCTTTGCATGTTTCATCTACGACCAAAATGATGGGCACTTTTCCATTTCTTTGAGCTCCTGGGAAAGGAATTCTTCTTTACCCCACTCTAATTTGAGCTGAGCTATCTGAGTAGCCTTAGAAATCTATGGCAATTATAATCTAAGAACCATGTTCTACAACCTTATTAATGAATTCATACAACGCTTTAGCTTTGGAGACAAATTTCTCAACCTTCTTGATAGTTGGGTCCTCAGGGCTTACTATTGCCAATGATTGTGCATTATTTGAAGATCCTACAAGCTTTCTTACAATAGCGGCATAATGCTTTGTGCTCTGTTTGTAGAAGTCACGAGCTTGTAGCCACTCCATTTTGTCTAGCCTCCCTGCCAGTATATTCAAAGTCACTTGCGCATCTGCCTTGGCGCTCTCATTAGTAACCTTGCCAAGCTGGACTCTTGTTACTGTGTAGCCCTCCATATTAGCATCTCCTTCTTCTTGAGGTGGAATGCCAATCTCTGCATACTTTTGACCTGTTTTGTCAACCTAAAGTCATGAAGATAGTTTTTCCTTTTTCTTCCCCTTGGCTTTTGGAGGGACTATCTCTTCAAGATCGAGCTCTTCTAGGGAAATCATTTGCTTTTTCCACTTCGATACTTGAGATACCAACCAAGGGGGAAGAGAGGAGGTAAAAGCTTCTTGGTTGACCATCAACTCTTTTGTTACTGCCACTTCTGAAGGAATGATGGGTATAAAAATAATTGGTGAAGTATTTGTCATTACTATTCCAGAAACCTGCACATTGATCTAATTCTGCAAAGAGTCACTCATAAACCTATTAAACTTAGCTTTTGAATTGAGATCATACAATGGGGATGACAAGTTGGGAATAGATGATGGAGAAGCTGATAAAACATCAATCGTTGGAATACTTGTTATTGAAGGAGTATCTAGTGTGGTTGATGTTGTAGGGAGTGGTGCAATTTCCACTACAGATATGGTAGATGTAGGAATAGGTAACATGGGAAAAGGCGGCAGAGGATTGTTCAGAATAGGAAGTGTACGAGGAACATTTGAAATTATAGGTGATGATGACTGGGGAAAATCTTCAACTACATTCTCAGGTGGAGACATATCTTGTTCTTCATCATGCCTGAGTTCCTGTTGATCACTCTCTTGATCCTCTAACTCTTTCTCACCTTCTTGGTCACCTTCAAACTCATGTTCATCTTCAGAATATTCTTCCTCGTCGAAGTGTGTTTCTTCTGAATCTTCATCTTCAGTAGATTGATCACTTGAATTTTTTCTTCATCGAAATATATCTCTTCAGAAATAGACTCCTTTCCTTTCGAGCGGGATGGTTCATATTTTGTAGTTTCTTCCTCACGGATGGCTTGAGCATCCTTCTTGCCAATACTGTATTTAATCCTAGGGCCTTTTTTGGAAGAAGTGGGAATAGTCGTAGATTTATCTTTGATGCGAGATTCTTGTTGTAGATTGACTTGCACTCATGATTCTTCTCCTTAAGACTCTGTCCTAAAAGTCTTCAACTCAAAGCCATGCTTATGTAACCATTCAAAAATGTTAGCCAATATTGGCACCAACCTCTCTCTGATGGAAACATTTTCCTTCTTGGACCATTGAATTGCAAGAAAAGATTTCTTGGAGATTTGTTGTTCATCGTAAGTAGCATTCATGATGTCGCCAGGATCTGTGAAGTCCTCTAGTAGGTTAGCAACACCAAGATCTTTGATCTTCTGAATAGTTAACCTACAAAAATCCATTTTACGAACAGCCTATTCATCTTTACAATCAACCCAAATGTCTTCAAAGTGGTATCCATGCATGTGACCCTTTTTCAGCCTCTTTCTGACATCCCAGTAATCAAAATCAAGCCTATATTTATAAGTCTTGAGTGTCATGATTTGCATCTCAACATAGACTAATTTAGCTTTTTGAACACTCTTGATGGTATACCTACCAATTATCAGTGGAAACTTAAATCTAGGTTTATGAATCCTTCGATGTTCCTTGTGGACTAAAATCAGTTATCTGCATAACTCCATCAATATCCACTTGTTTGAAGGATATTTGGGCAGCATATAAGGGTAGCCAATGTAGCATCCCACCCTTATGTAAGTAAAAGTCGGGAATTGGAGATATATGCATCTAACTCTACTTACCACTTTGTAGGCCTCATCAAACACTCTCTTTTTTCTCAAGAGTTGGGTCAAAACTGAAAAAGCAAAGCGCAAAGAAGAACCGGTGACCCTCCTGAAATGGTGATGGCTTTCCTTCAGTTCTAGCTAGTAGAAATAATTGTACACAGGTGTAGAAAGTCAGTTCCAGTTTGTAGATAAACTTTGGAATTGTCTCATCGCAGTTGCAGTGTATACCAGGTAAGAAGTCATATAAAACTTCAATTTGGTTGGCACATTTATCAATTTCTCATGAATTGCATCACTAATCTATTTGCCCCAATCAATATGAGCCTTCTACCTTCTTATGATTCAAATGTACTCGTACATCCAATCATGAAAATGATATGTTTCAGGTAGTCCCTTAACTCTACTCAAAAGTATTATCATGTATCTAATATCTTCCTTGAAGTTAGCTCGCGAAAGTCCCTTCGGCCATTTGGAGATAGTGTGCCTAGGTTCTTTCAACCATTGACTATTTATCAAGTATTTAGCCTTGTTTGAATCTGAGTCATAGACTTCCTGTGTTGACTGTATTGAAATATCAATGTACTTCTCCATCTATGGGACTTTGAAGACAATATCAAAGCAATTTGGATCTAGTCTCAAAATCTCATGTCCAGGAGAATCAATGATGCTTCTTCTTTCTCAAATGTTGTGAGATGCAAGTTGGAGGACAAACTTTGTATGATGTGCAGAAGTGGGGAATGTAGAAACAAGGTGTAGGTTATTATGCACAATAGCTCTCAGAGAGTCTTCAAGAGGCTTTTGCTCGGTCCTTTTCACAAAATCAATGAGGTTTTAATGGCCAACCTCAGTGTCTTTAATCTCGTCCACTTTTGAAATCACTACCGTCGACGGATAAATGCCTTAGTATTTGTATTTCATTTTTCCTTCATATTTTGAAGACGAAGGAGGCTTCTTAGCTGTCATCTGATGGCAACTGGATCAAGTTATGTAATCTCCAAGGATCCTTTGACAAGATCTAAAAAATGAACTACAAATAAGAATCAATAATAGTTAGCCAAAAAGCAACATTGGGATGCGCAAAGTGAGCAATGATGTCGAACAAGCATGATTCAAGTGACGAAGCACGAAAAAATGAGGTGAAAGCAGACAAAAAGTGGTTCAGAGTGAAACTGGAAAGATTTGAAGTGTTTTAGAAGAAAAGCAAGAAAAAGTGTAAGGGCGCTGAAAATCAGCACCCTTACACTTTGAAGAAAAAGTGAACTTGGTGCAGTGGCACTGATTTTCAGCGCCCTTACACCAAGTGTTAGAGATTTCAAACAAATGTGTCAAGGTGCTTAAAATCAGTGCCCTGACACTTATTCTTAATACTTAGAAAATTTATGAAAAGTGTAAGGGATTTTTTGACTTGGTGTTTGCAAAAACGTGGTGTAGCAACTTGAGAAATCAAGATTCGAAACTCAGATTTCCATCGACCATGAATTGAGAAGGATGAAGAAACAACATAGGTTAAAGAGAAAATATGAAGGAAAAGAAAAATTCCTATGTCTGAAAACACAAGGTATCTTCTTGAGGAATAAGCATGCAAGGGAGAGGAGAAGGCGTGCACGCGAAGAGAGATAGGCTAAACACAAGAAAAACATGAAGATTCTTGATACAAAAAACCTCTAAGATAAAAATGTGTGGCAAATAACAAGAGATATTTACAAAAAAAATCATCTTAGCAAAAGAAAATAGTAAACGAATAAATGGCGACATACCTGAAGCAAAAACCTAGAACGAAAACTTGCAAGATCTTCAAAAACATGAATTTGTAAGTGTATAATGGTCTCCCAACAAAGAGAGGTGAAGAAACAAGTTAAAGATGAAATGGAGTGAACCAAAATCACTTTTAAGTGATTTAGAAGTGTTAAAAGCTAACTCAAGTCACTCATTTAAATGAGGCATAAAAAGTGGCACTTTCAGTGAAATGTGTAAAAGAGCCAAAAAATGATGCCTTAGTAAAAAATTGACTAAGTCAAGAAGTAAAGTGCAAGGGCGCTAAAAATCGACGCCTTTGCACCAAAACACAATTACTTAACTACAAGGGTGCTGATTTTTGGCGCCCTTGCACTTTTCATACTTAGTGAAAAAACAACTAAGTGTAAAAGCGCACTTTTTTGGAGTTTTGCACTTTTCACAGTTTTATGAAGTATGATCAGTGAGCGTTCGTGCAAGTACTCATTTCGAAGGTCTTCGCGAGATGAATGCATGGGGATGCTCAAATTGACTATCTAATACTTTGGAACGCATTTTGAGGTGGGTCAAAAATCACCTTGTTTTGCGTGCTTGAATCATCACAAACCTAGGAAACAAACAAGTTTTGTAGGGGGGGTATCCGTGGAACGAGTTCTACTAGTTTCCATGATAAGAATCTTGTTTAGCTCTCCTCGTTCCTTTTTCCATTTGTATTTTCTCTTTCGTTTCCTCTTTTTATTTGTGTGTTTGTGTTTGTTTATGTGTGGATGCTTTGTGTGTGTTTATTTCTCTGTCTTTTGTCTCTTCTTTGTTTCTTTTATTTTTCCTTTGTCTTAATTGTTGCTTATTTTGATTTTAAGGTATATGTTTATGCTCTTGAGCTTTGTGTGTATTTATTTTTGTCTTTTCTTTCTTTTTTGCTTATTTCACATTTCTTTTATCTTATTTTTTGCTTATTTTCTTATACTAATATATGCACATGTTCTTGTACATGTATAGGGTTTTTCATTTGTTTATATTCCTTTTCTAGTTCTATTTTATTTTTAAATCTTTGCCTCAATATTGGTGTTTTTTTATTTTTTATTTATTTTTCTTAATTTTTGTAGTTTTAATTATGCAATTTAAGTGTTTGCATTTTTTGAAAATATGGACGTACCCATTAAAATTATTGTTCAAATGTGTTGCTTCATATTATTTTTTCTTGTTTTCTTTCTTCTTTTTTCGCATATATTTACCTTTTTCCATTTTTTTCTTTTTTTTCTTTTATCAATTTATATATTTTTTCATTTAAAGTTTCTTTGGTTTTTATTTACTTTCTTTTATATTAATTTATATTTATATACATTTAATTCTATTTCAAGTAAGTGTATATTTGTATACTTATTTTATACTATTTGTTTAATATGGGTATTATTATTTGGTTCATTTTCTTTGTTTGTGATTGTGCAAATTTATTTTATTATCTTAATAGCTTTGTATTATTTTTACTTTGCTTGCCTTCTTTCACATTTTTTATTCTATGTTCTTATAATTATTTTTCCTTCTTGTACTTAATAGAATACATTTGGAGTATTAATTCTTCCATATTATTTTTGTTTCGTTTTTACATTTTTAATAAGGTTTTTTCTTGAATTTTTTTATTTTAGTTAGGTAGCTTTACATAATATTAAACATTATATAAATCTACATGTATATATATTTGCTTGTAATTCTTGGGTTTATTATGCATGTACAAGTATATTATGGTCATGTGCATATATAGTTGTTTATTTTTGTTTGCTTATTATGTTGGCATTTTATTAGATCTTTTTTCTCTTTTTATTGTTTTCCTTCTTGCCCGTTGGTCAATAGGTCTTTTAGTCAACCTTCTTGCTTGGTTTTTTGTGCCAACCTATCTCACCTCCCTCCTTCTATTTTTATGTAATTCTTTGTCTGTAACTTTTCATTTTACTCTGTATGCTCTATATCATCTTGATGATGGATCATGGAGTGTGATCCGAAATGTTGATGCAAAAATACTGACATGTGCCAGAAACATTAGCAATAATTTAAGAACCGTTGACAATCTAGAGGGTCTTATCTAATGAGGGTAAAGGAAAATTATCCTATTTTGGTCCACGATTTAAATTTCTACACATATTTTAATTTATTTATTCTTCTTTTGTACCATAACTAAGTTGGAAACCCATGTTAAAAGACACACATGGAATATAATCTAGGATAATAGTAATTTATTCACTTCTTGAAATAATAGTGGTTTTAATAGTACATTAACTTGTCATTGTGGTTGTTAAAAGGCCTCAAATTTGAACTTGAGGGGTATAGTCTAAGTGACAATTGAAGTATCATATATTTTGAGATAATCATAGCTCCAACCTATAACATCATGGCAATCAATTAATTTATTGATAATTCCTTCCTTTTATTTTGATGTGCATACTTTGTCAAAAAGCATTCCTTACATTGTCTAGGGTTCCCATGTTATGATGGTTGATTTCTACCTTTTGATTCGATGTGCTTGTCTTAGCAAGACCATTCCTCTAGGAATCATGTTAGTTTTTGAGTTCAATATCCCTTTTCAATCCATTTCTACCTCTTTAGGATCTATTTCGTCAATTATTTGAGTTGCAAACACATTGGAATTAGTGATTAAATCCAATATATGTGTGTCATCTTCAAACACTTCAAATTTAGTAACATTATTTTGCATGGAAGGAAAAGGTGTGAGTTCCATTCTAAACTTTTTCAAATCTGATCTAGTTTCAATTGTCACAGCATAATGGCTTCCTAAGCTAAGACATCAACCACATGATTATTTTTCCTATGAATGAGATGATTTTTAAAAGCAACAAGTGTTTATATAAGTTCCCATACTTTATTATGATAATTTTTAGCCTTTTTTCATAAAAAAGTATACTACTTTTGGACCTACCTAACCACTAACTCATAATAATCGAATTCCTGACCACTGTGGCTTTCTTTCAAGAATTCCAAAAGAAGACCATGCACTAATAACTCATACTTAATAACATTATTAGTGCATAAAAATTATAGCATACAAGTAAAAAAAAATTACTTTGGGGATAATCCATTCAAAACTAGTTGTTGATGGTCAAATAGCACAGTGCAACGTTAAACATAATATTTCTACTTTATTTCTCCTGAAAAAGATAACTGGTCTAAAACCACCCATCTTCCAAGGTCTTTGTAGTTGGTTCTCAATTGTGTTGTTTTGTTCAGTAGTCCATGCAACTGTAATGTTCAAGGGGCCTGTTGGTAAAGGATACAAACCGCATAGTATAACTTACTCTAAAATTTGGGGGGTTGTAAATAAATAGAAAAAATATAGAACATAGTTTAGAATAGCAAGTCATAAATGTAAATTCCTTTCAATTTAGACATACAAATCTCATAATGATTTTTCCTTTCAAATAACTAAAACTAAATAACGATACAATCCATAGAACACTATGTACCATTGCATGCATTCATAGTTCTAGTTCAAGACATACTATCATTCATTATCATCCAATTTGAAATTAAACCAGAACATATTACCAACTCATTACCAAAATTCATAGATCAAAAAATATGAAGAACTTGCATTCATAGATAATTCAATGAAATAGTCTTAAATTCAGAGTCTTCTATTGATTCTCATCAAATAAGAAACACTTACACACAACATTCACTGGCATACAAATGACTATGATCCATCAACATTACCATTAAAACTAATTCTAGAAAATAACATAACTATATTGAAAACTTGTAAAGAAAATGTGTCCAAGTATCTTTGCATAAATTGTAAAAAGCTTCTGAAAATTTGTAAACTATCTTAGATCTCCTTTAGGTGGCCAATCTTGCTTCAATGAGCCGACCTTTACAAAATGGAGAGAAATCCCATATATAAACTTATTTAGCACTAATTTCTTTCATTAAAATCTAGATCAACAAATCATGGGGGTGACTGGGGCAATGTAGGATGAGTGTCCATTTTGATCTTCAGTTGTTGATTGAGGACTCTTTGTCAAAACTTGCATTCAAAAGGAGTAAGGTGGAATTTTTGAGATCTTTAGTTGAATTTGTGTCACCTCACTCCAAAATAGAAAATAGAGATGTCCAGCAAATCATGCCTTGATGCTGATTTGGCCAAGGGACAAGTGTATTGTTGACTTAATCTTGCATTTTTTGCTCCAGTATGTACTCGTCATAAATGGTAATCACTTGTTGAAGCACATCTGCATCCAGCCCATCTACCCAACTATCTTCAAATTTTATTTTTTTTAGTTCGGCATAGGCAAATTATTTCATATCTCCCAGTTTAATGAGATCCCTTCTCTAGAAGATTTTATCTCTTCCTTAACATCCATAAGCCTATCCATCAAGAGGTCATCACCATCATCCCCTTTTTGCATCATCTCTTCAAATCTACCACTCCATTTTTCCTTGAGTTTATCAAGGAGGAGGCCATCTTCCATAGGAATGTCTTCATTAACAAGTATGGTGATACTTGCTCCCAATTCCTCAATATGCTCATTAAGATCCTTTCCAACCTATTGCACCTAATTTTTGTGCCCATAGATGAATGAAGACTGGAACCTAATGATGATAATAGTCTTCTCGACAAAATCTACATTGTCTTCCTCGAGGATGGATTGTTCTAAAAAAGCTTGCTTGGGAAGCTTATTGATGTCTTTCAACTTCCTTGCATGCTTTAAATATTCTTCCTCTTGTTTCCCAAGAGTTTTAGCATGTGTGGCCATGTCATTGACCAATTATAATGCTCCTTCATGAGCTTTGCAAATTTCCACAAGTAAATCCTCCACTTCTTAGTTTAATCTAGCAATCCATATGTCCATCATTGCCACCTTATTCCTCATTTCAACCAAGTTATCAACATCTTTCTTGCTCAGAAAAATAGGTGTCTCAAGAGCAACAGACTGTGAAAAGATAGGAGAAGACAAGTGTTTCAAAAACTTATGTAATTGATCCACTTGTGACTTATGCTCATTTTTTGTTTCTGTGTCCTTGACCATACTTGATTTGGTGGATGACGCTACAATATCAATTAGGTCCATTTGTTGATTTCTTGTAGGTCTTCCTAGGTTTACAGTACCCAATTGGTAATCACTCAATTACATGTCTTGTTTATCCTTTTCAACCATTAGAATGGCACATTCAACAACAATCTCCCTGGCAGATCTGTTAATCTAGTGCAATGGAGAACTCTAGCCCTTTTCTTTGGCCTTTCCTTTTCACTTTATTTTCTTACATCATCCCAATTAAGGGGCTCTGGTTGCACTATTTTTTTCCTCTCTAGATTAAGCTTAAGCCATGTTGGGGCAGCAGGGGGAGTTACCACTTGAGTAGAAGAAGATGTAGCAAGAGAGAGGGATTGTCAAAGTGCTACCTTGGGTTGAGAATCAACTTCTTTTTGTTTCTCCTTCTCTACCTTTTCCTTGGCCAATTCGTCAGCTTCAGCTTTTGCCTTCCTTTCTTGTTCAACTTTGGTCAGTTGTTCTTCTTCCAATCTCCTCTCCTCCAACAATTGATCTCTTTTTTTCTCTAATTCTTCCACCTTTCCCCATGCCTCGGTTGCCTCTTGATCAATTTTAGCCTACTCCTCTTCTTATATTCTTTTTCACTCCAATTCTTCTTCTTCTTTCTTCCTTTGAGCCTCCTCTACTGCTTTAAACTTGGCTTCAAGGGCTTCTTTTTCTCTTCTTTGTTGAGCCTTCTCTTCTTCCATCTCATGGATATTTTGTAACAGAGTTAAGTTATCTCTCTCTTCCTTAGATTTTTTCTATGTTTCCCTTTGTTGCAGTAGAGAATCCTCTTTCTCCTTTTTTTGTCTTTCCAATTCTTCAACCTTGGCTAAAGCTTCTAATTCTTGTTGTTTGGAAAGTGCATCTGCTTTGGCTTTGGCATCAACTTCTCTCTTCGCATCTTCAAACAACTTCCATTGATCTTCCAGAGTTAACACATGTTCTTCTTCAACATTCTTAGCAGACATAACTTTAGCAACCTCATCATCAAAATGTGTATCTTTTGAATTAGTGTCTATGCCATGAATTTCAACTTCATGCTCTTTTCCTTTTAGAATTTTTGCCTACTCATGAAGATTAACTACAGGTATTTCCTTGCTAGGTTCTTGAGTGGAGGAAGGTTGAGAAGAGGAGGCTTCTCCAAATATTGTGGTCTCCATGCCTTGTGATTCATGGACTTCCTGAGAAAGTATTTCTGGAACAATATCTCCTCCAGAGATAGGAGGAAGATATTCTAATTGTTCTTTAGGGTTTGCTCTTCTCTTGGTCCTTTGATAACCTTTAGTTGCCCCTGTCTTCCTTTTCTTTGAAACTTGAGCCCGTGGCTCCTTGATTCTCAAAACCACCCATTGGATACTCCTATCCATTATTGTCCTAGAAATTTGGTTAATATCAATGGATTCATCTTCATCCCAATTGATGGGGGCCAATTCTTTGGTACCGATCCTTTTTGCTTCATATCCTAGATCCAAAGTTACACCATCATCTGATAGTGTGTCAGGGATGTCTTCCTTTACCCCATACTCAATAATTTGAGGGATAGTCAACCTTTGATAACTCCTCCTTATAACATCATAATCATCTTGTAAGTCAATCCAAAAATCCTCTAACAAATAATGAAATTCAAAGCATTCGTTTTGTGCTCTGGATCAAAATTATTTCAAAATGTATACAATCCCAAGTTCAAATAGCTCAACTCTTCACATACTACCTTTGCAGCAAAATTTTGAACACAACAATATTCTCCCAAATTCATGGGGAACTTGTGGCACCCTGGCTTATGTTTTATGGCAAATCTAGCATTGACTCCTAAGGCTTGATATATGAATTCCATGAGGACAATCCTATCACTGCAACACCTTGGGAGTAAGTGAGGATGGCCATCAAATCCAGCCAACCTGAACTATGAGAACTTAGGATATTGGATAAACCAATGTCCTCATTGAGATATGAAGGCCATGACATCTCTACTCAACCTAAATCCAGCATCCCCAGTCAATCGATTTATGATGACATAGAGGAATTCATCGTTAATCATTGTGTGGTGTATCTCTGATGTTTGCAATGTCAATTGGTCATAACGATTCCAAACTTTTTGTTGTCCTGGAGCTTCTCCCAACACTCCTACTGCATTCAACCCAAGAAAGATACCCATCCTAGCAACAACATATATGACATTAGAATTTATAAATAAGGTCTTTGTTTCCCTTACATTCAACATTTGATTGTGTAAATTTTTAGATAAGATCATGCACCAATCAAATTGCTTCTTGTCATCAAAAATAGCTTTCATGAACGGGAACATCCATTCTTTGAAGCATGCAGAGTCCTTACCAAATACCCTAGAGAGTATTAAAATCAATTCATCCACTTCCTTCTTGAATTCCCCTCTTTTAGGTTGTTCAGGCATCTTAGCTAAGGACTTCTTCTCAGTCCTCAACCACTTCTTGTTCATGCGGGATCTATTGACTTCTTTGTTCTTATTGAACATTTGTAATTCTTCTACTTTAGTCACCTGTTTGGGGTTCCTTGGAGTAGGTGCATTAAACATGAACCTCATCATTTGTGGGGAGAGATCAATTATGAAATTCCCTTGTTGGTCCATGCACTAACTTGACACTGAATTATAAGCCCCTATTGCAATCAAAATGAGCTTCAAGCATTGAACTGGTAGAGGAAAAAGAGTGACATGTGGTAGCCCAAATTGGACTATTATTTTTGTGCTTCCAGTCACTTCTTCTGCAAAGGTCTCTAGAGTCAGCTCCTCACAATTGAAGGATCCCAAGTTGGTATCTGTGATATTTGACCATCCCAAATCTAGTTTGATAGTTGGGGGAGTGGAATTTTGATGTTTGTATCTCAGAGTATAAGGTAGTTATTCCACCTTTATCTTCTTTGGCTTCACCTGCCTTGAAATTTTTGTAGCTTGGCCCTCCATTTATGAAACTTTTACGGATGCTCCTGACATTGCTTATTTTTGCAGGACAATCCCGAATTAGATCAATAGAAAATATGGAAATCAATATTAGAGGACTTACCCTTCATGTTACCCTATCCTTCTCTAGGTAACCTTTTACACTTAGTAGAATTTGAAGGTTATCAGAGGCTGAACCAAGAAAGGAAATAATATTGGAAATCCTCTAGTGTGGCGGGATCGAGGTCAAGTTCAACATCAGAACTAGGACTGGGGTTGGAATAAAACCCAGATCTGAAACATTACAAAGTTTTGAATCCCGCCTCTATTCTAGTTTCGATTCCACCGATGTAAAGGATGTGAAATAGTCAAAAGGTCATCGGGAGCAGGCTCAAAATCAAATTTGAACTTTCAAAAGGACATTTATGGGTTGAATCCATTCCCTGGCTCTACTTTCGCCTGTTATCTTTAAGCATAGCACAATCTTAATCAAAAACTCATAGGACTTTAAATGAGGTCACATGATGGGCCAAGGAGGCTTAAAATAACAAGGTGAATCAATCCTTCATATGACTAAGGGAAGACCACCAGCTAGGGTATGATTTTAAATTGAAATAGTGCATAAAAACCCTAGTTTTCTTAACCAGTCAACTCAAGAATTTTAGGGCATCAAACCTAATAGAAAAATCATTGAGTCGACCAATAAATGAAATGGAACAAGTTTTTTGATAGATTTGAGACCTTTAAAAGCCCTCAAAACCTATCAAAGACAACACCCTAAAAACTAGGGCAGGACAGTACGGATACCACCAAACACGAAAATGATCACAACGAGAAAAACAAACAAGAAAAGAAAAAAGAAAACAAGAAACAAAAAGGGAAAGAAAACCAAAAATCAAAAATGAAAGAAACAACACAAAAACAAGTGAAGATTCATGAGAAATTTCTCGTGAACGTGCAAAGAACACGAGGCGGCGAACAAAAAAATTAAAAAGTGAAACGAAGTAGGAGAAAACCCACCTAGTTTCAAGCGCTACCCAACAGGTTGAAACTTGATCCCAATCCATGCACAAATTCTTTCTTTTTGACCAAAGTGTGCTCCTCCTTCTTTGTCTTGGCTTTGGTTCTCTATTACAATTTAGGCATCAATAATAGTGAGCAAATTAACCTTAATTAAGGCTATAAATTTAATTTTGAGCTTGTGGAGGGCATGCAATTAATGCCATTAATATAGTTGGTCGAGCATAGAATCAAGGCGAGAAAAAGCACACAACTATCATGCAACATAAGTAAAGTGGAGAAGAAGAAAAAAACAAAGCGGGGACGGGATCGGGATCGGGATCAAAATCAACATCGAAACTCTTGTAAAGTTCCCAGTTTAGTTCTAGTTTCGGTTCTGCCAAAGAAAAAGAAAATGAGACAAATAAAAAGGGAACAAGAAAAGACACCAAGTTGGGATCGAGACCAAGGGGACCGAGCCCAAAACAAAACAAAATGAACAAAATGCAAAGGCGGGGGCAGAGGTGGAACGAGAACCAAACTTCAGAGTTTGTAAAGTTTCAAGTTTGAAATTCGATCTGGATCCGATCTCGTCAAAGGAAAACAACACAACATGAAAAACAACAAAAAACAAAGGAATCGGGACCAAGGCCGAGCTTGTCCCAAATGAAACAAAAAAAGAAATGACAACAACAAAAGGAAACAAATGGGGGCGAGATCAAAACCGATCTTGATCTTGGAACTTTGCAAGTTCTAAATTCAAGTTTTTTTTTGGTTCCGCTTCTGTCAAAGTAAAAGAAAAAAAAACAAAGACTTAGGAGAAAAGAAAAACTATTGTGTCCCAAATGAAAAAACCAAGGACAAAAAAATAAGGGGGACCCATTTTGACCAAAGTTAAGATGGGGTGGTTATGCAAGGCATAACACTAGCCTCGACTCCTTATTTGGATTTGGAACTATCAAATCAAAGATTTCATATTGGATTATTGTCTTTTCCTATAATTTTTTTGAGTCTTCTTATCATTGCAGCTCCTTGATGCTTGACCATCTAATTCATGTAGATTTTAAGTATGAGGGAAAGGAGGCCTTTTAACTATTGTATTTTATTACTCTAAAATTCTCATATGACCTTTTACTTGTCAGATTGCAGTCATGCATAGTGAGAATTTATAATCAAGTGTGAAGCTTCATGAATCCTACACCAATGGGGAAATAAAAATTCTTCCAAACATACTTTCTTCCCAAGATTTAATTGATCTTTCATGAATTTAAAAAATATATATATCTTTGAACCCCTTGAAGACTCTTCTTTCATTATCTAAGGAATATTTATTTTCTAACTGTACACACATACTTTGGTACTATTCGGGATACTATTGAGGTCCCTCATTGTGTTATCATTTTCATGAACCAACAAAACTTCATCAAATAATTTTCCTTCTAGAAATTAAACTCTTAGATCAAATTCATAATACAAAACCTTAATGTTTTGATTATATTTCGTGATCATATGCTTCAATTTTGGTTCCTTGTCAATTTTTATTTGATTGGAAATTCCTCTCTAGGGAGCCACATATGTGAAAAATTAGTAGCCATATAACCATTCAACATTTTGGACTAATCCTTGGTTAACAACATTCTCTAATCTCATAAAGTATGTCCATCACCTAGATATCAATATATTGTTAGATACACAAATATGAAGCAAGTTGCATATAAATATTATTTAATTTTCTAACCACATTTACTTTAGATTTATCCAACTAAGTCATCTTCCTTATTGATTTAGTATTAGTGAAACCTAAATTATTTCAAATTGTCAAAGGTATGACATTCGTGGATGGTCTTGAATCTACTAAATTATTGTGGAGATTATTACCAAATATCCTCAGGATTAGAAAGAAAGGTAGTGATTCTATTTTCTCCTTGCATATAGCCACATAAGTGTCTAGTTTTGATATATGAATATTGTCTTTTTATTTTCGTAATACCTCCTTAAGTGGGATCTCCTTTGTTGACTTGTTGTGTCTTATTGGTTCTTTAATTTTTTGAAATGTTTTTTTCCTTACTTTGGGAATTTTCATTAGCCTAAAGACAAAGAGACTCACCTTCATTTTATTCAATTTTTTAACCATGTATTGGCCCATTTTAGAAACTTCTAATCATGTCAAGGATCTCCCTAGAGTGGGTGGGACTATTGTCTTCAGAGTTTCTAGATTATTGTTGGATCCTAGATTGGGAGGAATTTGTAATTATATAGGGGTATGGAAGTACAGAACGGTCCCTTTGGTTTATTGCTTTGGATATTGTAAGAATTCTTATTATATTATATATAATTATGTACCTCATCAATCTCATCATCAAGTTCATTATCCTTCTACATAGGGAAAGCATAACTCTCCAAAGCTATGGCATAATCATACTCTGAAGATGGTATTATCTCATATATTTTAGGTGTGACAGCTTCTTAATTGTTAAAATTATGGACTTCTCTTTGGAATATAATGGAAGAAAATTTAAATTCATGACAATTCAACTATAAATATTGATTAGTATTATGTAGCCTACACCAATTTGATAGGTTTTCTTCAACTAGAAAAACCCTCCCTAAAGAATGATTCTCAAATTTATTTTGAGCCTCTAAAGGCTATGGGACTCCACCATTGTTTGGCCTAGTGTTCCATTTCTGAGTAGGCCTCTAATAATTTTGGTTTTTATTTTTGGTACTCTAGGAACTTTATGAGTAATTATTCTAATTTTATAGGTAGGTCACCTGTATAGTTGAATTTTTCATCTACTCATTAATTATTTAATACCATCACTTTAATCGTGAACCTTAGCATGTGTCATATCCATAGACTAGAGAAAAATGGATGGTATTGGTAGAGCTTCTAAGATAGGCATCCCATGGTGTACTTGACCATTGCTTGAGTTGATAAAGGAAATAGTTTAAGAACACGAGTATGGTTGGTTAATTCTTAATTGATCTTATAGGCCTATTTTGTCATCCCAAGAGTCCTAATATGATTGATAGGGATAGATCCAAACTACCCTAGAGCAACATTGCCATTCACAATGTCAAAATATTCTTTAGTTAAATTAATCATAAAAGGATTGATCTTCTAATAAAAATAGAGGTTAAATTTAGTGGAAAATTACACCTTCATTAAAATATGTGTATTTATATATAGCAATGTTGAAGATGGGTATAGGATTTGTGGAACCTATTATTAAAATTAATGATCATCTCATTATTTTTCCTTTTTAACTTATATAAATTTCTTGTAAAGATCAATAGGTTCAATTGGAATCCTGAACCTAACCAGAAATATATCTTTCATTCACTATCATGAGGCGATGGATCATGCAAGAAGATGAAAATCCAATAAAAATCCTCCTCTCCAAGAGAATAAGGAAATAACCAACAAACTAAATTTTGATGTTGAATCCTCTAGTTATTCAAAGTATCTTCAAAAATCTTGATATGTTCTTCAGTAGTGCAATTTGGATCATGTTAGGGTTAGAAGGCGTATATCTAACAAGTTAAATGCAGATTTGATCAATTAAATAGAGAAATAAAGGACATTAAAAATTATAGCAGAAACAAGACAACGCAGAGAATTTAACGTGGTTCACCCAATCTGGGCTACATCCACAAAACCACAACCATCCAATGATTTTATTACCCAGTGTAAAACATATTACAATATCACAAATAATGTCATACTACAACTCTCCATCCCAACCGCTTATAACAAGATTTTAGAAGCTTCCAAAAATTAGGGTTTCCAAAGTCAACTTTTTTCTTTTTCGGTGACAAAGCGAAAAAAGGTGGAAAAAAAAAATGGCAGCCTGCCTGGGGCCCAACGAGGATACATGAAGAGTGTACAATACTAAAGAGTGTACAATATAGCATGATTAGTCGCCACAAACCAACAGATCATCGACATGAAACTTAGAGAACATTTTATCTAAATTTTTAGGCATATCATGCTAAGCATTAAATTCAAAGGGAGAGGGTTTATTAGGGAACCAAGCCATGGGTTAAGGATTTATTAGATAAAAAAAAATAGAATAGAGGTAGGGTTCCTAAGTATGGATTGAGAACAATTGAGTCTATGAAACCTATAGTGCCCCTCCACATTTCACCCTGAGGTATTGATTAAATAAAATATTATTAAAATCTTTATTTGATTTTAATAAATTAAAATTTATGATTTAATAAGGAAATATTAAAATAAATATATTAAATTGTTGTATTGTGCAAACAAAACTATATGAAAGATTAAATTAATAAATTAAATATTTTAATAATTGATTTAATTAGTGGTAGTTGTTGGTAGTGGGGAAAATTAATCTTTCTCTTTGTCTTTGTCGTGAACCAATTTCTTGTGCTTGAAAAAAATTTCTTCTAGATTTGGGGGAATAGAAATTTGGAGAGGAATCTTGTTTATCTTTTCCTTGAATGGTTCTTGATTCTTGGAAGTTTTTCTTTTGTTTCTCGGGGGAGTTCTGGAATAAAAGTTACTACATAGTTGTTTGGATTTCTTAGAGAAAATTGAAGCTGATGTCTAGAAACACAAACCCAACATCAACCTTTAGCTCATCTAATCGAACTATTCCAAGTTCCCTTTATCCCTATTCTTTCTCTCTATGATGGAATTAAAACTTGAAGTTGCATGTTATTTGAAATAAAATATGTGTGTGTTTGTTTGTGTTTGATTCAGAGAAATGGATATATGTGTTTTCTAAAATTGATATAACCCTCCTAGTTATAGCTTCATGTTGGTTCTGCAATTTTGAGTTCCATATAGTATTTATGTTGGTCTTTGTTTGTGAAATTTTTGCACGGAGGCAGAAAGATGAATCTATCCTCTTATTTTCACAACATTAAGAAAAGAAAGTCTTGAATCTAGAAGTACCATGTTGTTTGCATTCGCTCAGCCAATTCGTTTATGCTTTGGGATATATTCGTGCCCTAAGTGCATCATTTATTCAAATATTTTGAGACCTTCCTTGTATTTTGTGGTTCATTACTTACACCTATATGAGGCATTACTTGAATGTTTCTTTAACCTTCCACTAATACAAATCTCACACTTTTACCATCTTTGCATTCAACAAAATGACACCACTCCAAATGTCCTTTCAAACAGTTCAATTAACCTTTGTTACCTTTGATTTCAGTTCCCTTTTGTGTCTATCCTGCAATCAGTGCATTCCATGAGATTGAGCCTGAGTTATAATAAGAGTTCATTCTAAATAAAGGCAATTAAATGTATAGTTTTGGTGTTTGCTTTGATATTTCCCTTCTTCTTCCATTATGATTTCTTGTATTCCTAGTTGCTAATATAAAGAAGAATTGATGTTGGGTTAAATGTTTGGGTTTAGGAAAAGAGAATTTGACATTTCTCTTGCAATGCCTACACTCCAATTACCGATAACTCTAAAGCAGTTGCCATTCAATTATCTTTGGTTCAATGCATTTGGCTATGTTAGTATTCAATATTTATAAATATGTATGTCTTTACATGTGTATGCTTTTATATGCTTATATATGGTTTTATTATAATATGAATTATTGTAATTTAAAACAAAATTTAGTAATAATATGTATAACCATAGGTATTCAGGTATATGTAATATGGGTTAGAAAAGAATAATGTTGCATCAGGTTTAAGTAATTACTCTCATGGAGAATTAGTTAATTAAGTGGACTCCTTAATGATACCTTTTATTTAACAATTATAGTTCATATTCTAGAACATGACTTGCTAAGGAATTGGTCTCTGATTAAATGATAATTAGAATTCTTGCCTTCAAGTAGATTTATGAAATTAGGCTTACGAGCATGATTTATAATCGTTAAGAAACATAGAAAAGAACAAAATGATTTATTTATATTTAAAATTGAAAGATTTTTTATATGAGGAATTAAATATGATAGATAAATGGAATTAAATATATATTTATATAATTATATAATATTAATATTTACTTGGGATGGTTTTCAACGTGTAAAATTTAATCAAGTAAATAGGTTTATGTTTCGATTGAGAAATGGCAAAGAATTAGAATCAAGTATTGCTAAATTGTTTTGTGTCAGTGCATAAGTGAATTCCCTTGAGTCAAAGGCTTCCATCAGTTTTGCATAGAGAAAATATAAACACAATATATACTTTTAGATGATACTTTAGAGTACCGTAAAACAAGTATTTAGTTATTGGATGATAAAATATTCATGTTACTAATGATTTTATTTATTTAAGTGAAATTTGCATGATTATTAATTATTTTGATATTTATAAATAATGGAATTACTTTTGAGAATAGACTATGTGCTATTATTCCCTTAAGTCTATTTTGATTAATGTTTGGTGTTCTCTTTATTTGATTAAAACCTTGATGTCATTCTAAGTTAATTAAATCATTCATAGATGAATGGGTGGTAGATATTATTTTATTATTTTAAAAGTGTACCTTAGTAGAAATAATTCATCTCTTAGAATTTCAAGAATATGAAGAGGTGTTTAGCTAATGTTGTAATTTAATATAGGGGTTTCGTAGTAATTAGGATATTGAAGATGGTTGTTTAATTAATGATATAGTTGAAAGTAATCTATTATTTGAACTAAGTGAATAAACTAAAGCAAACGATAAGAAAGTGAAAATAATGCCTTATTTAGGAAGGTCTTCTTGATCATAATGTTGTAGATGTAATTATTGGTTGTGATTAATGCCTTAGTGAAGGAATATCTTTCATGGTTATTTTGTCATGGATATATTGTATGAACGAATGCTTGTATTGAATAATGAGTTTTAGAATATGTGGAAATAATATCTCCCATGGATGTTTTGGTTGTTGTTATCTTATTATTGGTTATTATGGTTGGTTGGTATTGATTGGATTTTAGTTATTGTGTTATGGAGTGATACTTTTAATTATTTTAATGATTGAGGTTGATGATCCCCTTGATGATGGGTGATTGCACAATGTTGGGTTTACAATTTCTGGGAGATTCTATTTTTTGTTGAAATCACATAGTTTTAAAAAATATAATGATTTAAGTCTTAAAAAAAATCATTTTAAGGATTCCAATTCAAGAGTGTTTAATCAAAACACCTTGGATCAAACTCCCTTGGATAGAACCCCGCTAGTTTTAAACCATACCTATAACAAAGTATCCTTTACACCTATCAAAATGTTGATAAAAAACCACTTTTGATTTACCTTTTAGGGGATCAAATGAATTCATTTAAAATTTATCTTTTGTAAGTATGTAATCCTTATTATAAACTTCCCAAAAAGTATAATTTTAAATGAATTTAATTTCTTTTTGGTCGGTAACTTGAAATAGTTGCATTGCTTGATAAAGAAATTACATCCATTTTCTAGTTCAACACCTACCAAAAAATATTTTTTCACCAGCTAAAGTATCAAAGTCATCTTAACATGAAAAAAATCCAACAAAAAAACTAGACCCCTGCTACTGGGTAAGTGCAGGAAGATGGTTCCCAAAAAGGGGACTTAAGTGGACAACTTTTTTCTTAAATCAGGAAATACTGACCTTGGACATGAAATTGAGGATACTTAGACTCAAAATTTTGAGATGGAACAAAAATAAGGATTCAAGTGCTCTGAGTCTACTTTCTAAACTACTAATTTATTTTGAAAATGGTTGAGATTAAGGGGTTCAAACGAGGGACGTACACAAATTGGTGTTGTTTTTATCAGAAAAACATAACATAGCAACTCTTGTACGACCCTGGTACGGTGAACTTTTTTTCAGTATTATTAAAATCGCAACGGTCAAAAGTTAGCTAACAGTATGTAGTTGATGCACGATTTTTCTAATAATTTTTTAATGAATATTTGTTTTTTTACTAATTTGTGAAGTGGACATATCCTAAAAATAGAATTTTGGTCGTGCTACCCCTAAAAATTTTGGAAATTAATTGATTTGTTCTTTTTTATTTTTTTTATTTTGTAGAATGGAGTCTAGTTTCTAAAAATGTAATTTATTTGAAAAATTGATGAACGGTTAATTTATAATGAAAAAAATACCAAACACTATTTTTTGGCAAAAAAAAGACACAGATAAAATGAATTATGGATGAAAGACTTAACATTTTCATAAAGTGAAAAAAATTGCATTGTTGGATAGCTAAGAGATAACCCAACATTACCCATGTGCTCGATTTTTTTGATATTGAACCACGTGCAATCCTGACGGTGAGCACAAACTTGATTATGAGAAATATGGTGGATTTTTAAAAAAAACTTCTCTGGTCGTTGGGAATTCCCTCCAAACCTTTGGGTTGGTATTCCAAGGCAAATACGAAGCTTAAAGTTTGGGAATTCCCAAAACAAGATATAACACGAGCGCGTTATAACGCGCTCGCGTTATATCTCACTTTTCACATGGTTGTTGCTTCTGCGGGGAACATGTCTACTAGCACATAACGCGAGCGTGTTATAACGTGTGCATGTTATGTCTTACTTTATGTTAAATGCTAATATATTAATGTATGTTGATATATTTTTATGTACATGTATGTATCTATGCTTGAATGGATGTAATATTATATGTACATTTGTATTATGCTTGTATGTATGCATTTATGTATGTCTTTAGACGAAGGGAGAATTTAGAGAGAGTCTAGAGAGATGGAGAGGGGATCGAAGTGAGAGTTTAAGAGAGAGGGAGTGGGAGAGAAGGGGTTGAATTGAGGGGGACTTAGCTAGGTAGGGTGGGAGGGATAGAGGGAGGGAGAGAGAGAGAGGGGGGTTGGGACAGAGAGAATTGAGGGAGAGGGAGAGAGAGAGGGGGGGTGGGAGAGAGAGAATTGAGGGAGAGAGAGAGAGAGAGAGAGACAAAGAGAAAGAGAGAGTTATGTAGGTAGGGTACGAAAGGGAGAGACTTGAGAGTGTGAGAGGGAGAGACTTGAGAGTGTGAGGGGGGTGAGAGGGAGAGACTTGAGAGATAGGTAGTGAGAGGGAGTGTGAGAGAGAGGGAGTGTGAGTGAGAGACCTGAGAGAGGGAGAGGGTGTGAGAGGGAGTGACCTGATAGAGGTAGAGAAAGAGGGGGGTGGAGTGAGAGGGACTTATCTAGGTAGGGTTGGAGGGATAGATAGAGAGAGGGGAGAGAGACAAAGAGAGAGTTACCTAGGTAGGTTTCCAGATGGAGAGACCTTAGAGAGAGAGGGGGTGGTAGGAAGAGACATGAGAGAGAGGGAGAGAGAGGTAGTGGGAGAGAGTGGGAGGGACATAAAGAGAGATGGATAGAGGGAGTGAGAGAGGGTGGTAGGGATTGATTGAATGAGAGGTACGCAGAAAGAGAGATACGATAGATAAAGACAATTAGAGAAGGTGGAAGGGAGGGAAGGAGGGAGAGGTGAGATGTATAGATAGAGAGAAAGTGATAGCGGTTGAGGGTATAGGGTTGAGGGATTAGGGTGGAGGACCTATAGGGTTGATGGTTTCTATGGTATTAGGGTTTAAGGTCTGAGGGTTGAGGGAATAGGTTTGATGGTAGAGGGTATTTGGTTGAGGTTATAGGGTAGAAGGTTTAAGGTATAAGCATTTAGGGTTGAAGAGTTTGGGGTTAAGGGTTTAGGGTTAAGGGTTTACTTGGTTGAGGGTAGAGGGTTTAGGGTATAGGTTTGAGGGTATATGGTTGAAGGATTAGGTCCAAGGTCCAATGTAAGGGGTAGAGGGTTTAGGGTTTAAGGATTGAGGGTTGAGGGATTAAGCGTTGAGGGTTGAGAATTGAGGGTTGAGTGTTTAATGTATAAGGTAAAGGGTAGAGGGTTTAAGGGTTGAGGATTGAAGATTGAGGGTTTAAGGTATAGGGTTGTAAAGAGCGAAAAAACTTATAAAAACAATTCGACAATACTTAAAATAAATTCCATTATATTCCAAATAAGTCGTCATCACATTCATTCATTCATTCATAAGAACAAGTCGAATACATAAAACGACATAAAAGTCGAAAGATAACATCATATTATTCAATCTAAATCTTACAAGTGTCGAAATATACATTTCAAATAACATTTACAATGGAGGATACATATCCAATTTACAAATCTCGAGACTTAGGCATTCAGTTGCCATAAGCTCGTCAATACATATACATCATGAATAATAAAGCATTTTAAAAGAAGAATCAGTCAGTTGATCTTCTATCCATAAGCAAATCTTCAAAAGAAGACGAGATCAAGGATTAGGCGCTTTTCCACCCAACCTTGAAGCTTACGCTTCCCCAAAATTTCTTAGTCAATCAAGAAATACCCAACCCTGCACGAATTGCTTAGCAAAAAGCAGTCTACGAGCAAGATGGAATCTGGTGCAAGCCTAGTACTACCAGTAATCCACAAGCATTTTCTAATTCAGTTAAGAAAGAAGCAAGTTAGGTACTAGGATATGGTAGAGAGCTCAAATAACCCATCTATTTCAATGGTACAAAATAATTACTTGGCCAAGTAAGATGTCATGCACGACAATAAAAAGTAGTTTTGGAAAAAGAAAAACTACCCTCTCTATTCACCCATATTCGGCACCCGTCCCGGAAGGTAACTTTCCCAAAAATCAACACATGCAGAATTATCTATCATTCTTGCATGGTTCAAACAGTCAATCACAATCTTTCAACATTTAACTGAAAACAACATTTATAATGAAAACAGTTTATCAAACACCACTTTTCATTGTTCCAATTTACAAAAAGACATAAAATCAACATTTTAATTTAGTCATTTAAATAATCAAATAAATTTCAAAAATGAAGGTGTATCTCCAGTATGTCAAAAATACATATGAAACGTAAATTAAAAGAGCACACATTCAGTTGTTTCAAACTCTTCTTTAATTTAAGTTGTTTTAAAGTTTGTTCAAATTGTTTTCAAAAATTGACTAAATCTCAAGTTTATACGTTTTGATTCAAATTCGTTCTATTTTCAGCGTTTAAAAGTCCATCATTATCAAATTTAAAGCTAGCTATTTTAATATTCCAAGTTTTGACAATTTTTCTAAAAAGTGAAATAATCAAAGTTTAAAATTCTTTTTTTTTTTTTATGTTTTTCTATCAATGATTCTTTAAATTCTGTCAAAATAATTTAACTAGTTTGCATCAACATTTTTTTGTTTTCTCTCAATACGATCTGTTTATTTCCAAGTTCATTCTGATTTTCTAATTTCAGTTCATCGTTCTTTGAATGATTTAACTCAAAATTTAACTAATTCTTAGCATAATTAAATTAAATTTATGTTTCTATTCTTTTCTGAATTCTAGAAATATATTTCACAGTTTGATTTTCCTAAACATGAAGAATTGAATTAATTGTTATCCATTTAATCTACATCTAAATTTTCGTCTATAATTTTGGAAATCAAAACCATTTTGTTGATTGTTTTTTGTTCTGTCAAATTTCAAGTATAATTTCCTTCTGTAGAAATCGGAATTTAAGTTCTTATTTGCAATTAAAAATCTCAAAATTCCCTACCTGGAAAATTTGTTTTCTGAATTGTTGTTGCCTTCTTTTGCAATTCTACCTTGTTGATAACTGTCTTATTCCCTTTGGCCTCACTTATTTCCCTTTTCCCTTGTTGATGTCCCTGTTGGAGTTGCTCGTTATTTCCTTCCTGACCGCACCTTTTCTTTGTATTCCTTCCTGTTGTTGCTACGAAGTGGCTATCAATAATGCTGGGAGAGGTCTCCCTTATGGACTACGCAAGGAGGTGCATGCAGTGTGAGGGAGGCAGCGCATGGGAAGAGGAGACCTATGCATGGGGTGTGAGCAGGTGCGTGGATCTCCCTTTGGGCCGCGCCTCTTCACTTTGCCCTTGTTTGCTATATGGAGCTGCGTGGGGAGTATTCCTATTAACTGCGCTTGGATTGGATGGGGCTGCGATTGGAGAAGGACCTTAGCTATTGACTGTCCACCTTTGGCTGCGTGGGAGCTTTGTGCCTAAGTCTTGTTGGCTCCTCCTTCCTATGTGGGGACTGCTTTCCTTGTTCAAAAACAATTACCCTCCTCTCCTTTGTGGCTGGGTGAGGTCATAAACACAATTATCAAGCCTTCCAGATGAATTTTTCTGTGTATTTCATTTCAAATTTCTTCTCTCAGTGTCTAAATTTTCCTCTCTCCCTTTCAATTTCAGATTTTTCCACAAGATATAGATTTTCTTATGCATTCATGCATGCTCAGATCCACCATTCTCTCCAATTGATCTTCAGATCAAATTCATAACTCACAGTGCAAGATATTTAAAGATATTTTTAATTCCATTTATTTTGCTGAGTTCAAATTTGCTTGCAATTTCCAATTTCGAAATTATTGTACAAAAATCAATTTTCATTTCACTATTTTTAATTAAATTTAAAATGAATCTATTTCTAAATATTAAAATCATTAATTATCACAATTTCATATTTAAATATCATTTAAATTTAAAAATAACTTTATTAAACTAATATTTAATAAAAATCAAGTTTAAAACTCAATTACATTAATTTTCAAATTTTCAACTTCATATTTCAAAAATAAGAATAAGATATTAAATTCACCCTCTATTTTATTTAAATTGCATTAAATTTCATAATTTAACGAAATTATCTACGAAAACACATTTTACAATTTTCTAAGAAATCACACCAAAACTGAAATTTTCGATTTGCAAACATAATATACGCACGAGACATATAAAATATCAATTTACGTGAGTGTGTGAGATCCCATCTATTCGCACACGTCAATCGGCTAAACAACTCTACCTGATCGTTGTTCTCGCCTTCAATCTCGTTCACCTGTTTCCTGCATTCACTTGCACTCGATTTATCATCAGTAATGACAAACCCCGAAATAAACGTAAATACAATAATTTGCATTTAAATTTCAATTCAATTTCATCTTCATTTCATTTTGAATTTCAATTAATCATCATGAAAATAATCATTAAATAATCTAATTCGACATAAATGGTAAAGTCTGCATTTAAATAGATAAGCGTAAATTTCATACGTGACAAGGGTCGAGGGATTAGGGTTGAGGGTCCAATATATAGGGTAGAGGTTATAGGGGTTGATATTAAGGGTTGAGGGATTAGGGTTTAGGGTAGAGAGTATTGGGTTGAGGGTAGAGGTTAGAGGGTAGAGGGTAGAGGGTAAAGGGTTTAACAGTTTAGGATTTAAGGGGTTAGAGTTGAGGGTCAAGGGTTTAGGGTTGAGTGTTTAAGGGTTTAAGGGTTAAGAGGGTTGAGGGATTAGGGTAGAGATTTTACTAAGTGGGTTTAAGGTTTAAGGGATTAGGGTTGAGGGTAGAGGGTTTACAGGTTAGGGTTTAAGGGTTTAGGGTTTAGGGATGACATAATAATAGGTTATAGGTTAGAGGTTATAGGGGTTGAGGGATTAGGGTTTAAGTGTTGAGGGTTGATGGATTCAAAGGGTATAGGGGTTTAGGGATTAAAGTTTAATGGTTGAGGGTTGAGGGATTAAGAGGGTATAGGGGTTGAGGGATTAGGGTTTAAGGGTTGAGGATTGAGGGTTGAGGGATTAAGAAGGTATAGGGGTTGAGGGATTGGGATTTAAGGGTTGAGGGTTGAGGGTTGAGGGATTAGGGTTTAAGGGTTGAGGGATGAAGAGGGTATAGGGGTTAAGGGATTAGGGTTTAAGGGTTGAGGGATTAAGAGGGTATTGGGGTTGAGGGATTAGGGTTTAAGGGTTTAAGAGGGTATAAGGGTTGAGGGTTGAGAGATTAGGGTTTAAGGGTTTAGGGTTGAGGGATTAGGGTTTGAGGGTTGAGGGTTGAGGGTTGAGGGTTGAGGGTTGAGGGTTGAGGGTTGAGGGATTAGGGTTTAAGGGTTGAGGGTTGAGGGATTAGGGATCTCCCACTCTCCCCCTCTCTCCCTCCCACTCTCTCTTTCTCCCACTCTCAAAAATATACTAAGAAAACCAAATTTCACATAACGCGCTTGCGTTATAACTTGAGCGCATTTTTGACTCCACTAAAATGGTAAAAAACTCTATATACTCGTGATTTGAAGGCCCACAGTCTGCATATTCCCGTAGTTTTGTGCGTGCTCCGACAAAAAATAGCTTTTTGATGATGTTGTGAAGTGTGCAAGCATCTTTTTCACATTCCATCACCTTTTCCATGGTCTTTTTACCACCTTTGCATGAAATAGCAGAGTTTCCACGTTGAAAGACACATAATATCAATTGAAGTTTGAATTCCATTGAAAACTGATATACAATTGAAGTGTGGAAGGGAACAAGCTTTTGAACAAGTCATTTTTTTGTGGAGTTTGAAGAAAGAAGAAGCTAAGGCTACATAATTGGGTTGAACTCCTCCATTTGAAAGTCTGGTTTTTAAGGTATGTGAAGTCTTTACACGTTTTCTTTCATTCTATTATGGCTTGCTTTCTTTTTTGTTTGTCATTATAACCTTAGGTTGTCAATGCACATTTTAAATTACCATTATATACACTTGCCAATGACCATTTTATTCTTGATGCAGAGCATCTACCAAGATCCACAAATCATCAAGGGTACTTCTGACACTAACTTAAATTGAAGAAGATCAACAAACAAACTCAATCATCTTTTCATCAAAACATTAGAACTTGGTTTCAACTTTTTTTCAGACTCAAAAAAATAGATTAACCATCATAAAATTGATTGTAACATAGCATAAAGCTGATTAGAAACTCAGAACCATTCATGAAAATTCATCCTTTAAGACAACTCTAAGCCTCTCCCATTCCTCTGAAGGGTCCAAACACCTTCCAATACCTCTGCACAAACTGATGTAGTACAAAGGAATAAATCAACACCTTTCTTGACACACTTATTCAACTATATTTCCCTTCACAAAACATTTGATTAGTATACTCAAATTAGCATTAAGAGTTCCCAATTCCTTAAGGACATTCAAAACACCTTGAAAATCTTGAAAATAACTGGTTACAATCAACTAGGTTCCTCAAAACATCAACCAATGATTATGTCATTCACAAGTTGTCTTATATCTTCCATAATGGCACCATTATTTACAAACACAAACTATAATTCTTAAGGCACAACCAAGCCATTATTTGCTTAATAAATCTTTGTTTGATTTAGTACAACAAAAATGAAACCTTTCAGAAGTCTTCCCTTACACACAAACTTAGTTCCTTTGTTCACTGTCCACATTACTAGTAGCCAAGCATCTACAAACTGTCACATGTATCTCCCAAACCATGCACACACTTCAAACTGTGATACTCATTTTTGATGCAGAGTTAGAGGACCCAAAACCATTGAAGATGTCAACTTGCCTTCAAGAGGCATCTAAGAATATTAAAAAGGCATAATGGACCAATCCCAACACTCCACCAAGCTGGACAACAAACATAAACATTATTTCCCACATTTCACCCTTGGAATCTAGTTACTGTGCAAAACCAATTTTGGGCCCTTAACTCCAAAACTTTCCAAAACACCAGGAAAATAAAAGAATGATTGTAGCACCAATTTCAGAGTTGCAAGATAGACCTTAACCCATCACATGACTCCTTTGGGACAACTTTAAGAAAACTGACCTTTTCACTATTTTAGGCCTCCAAGTAGGCCAATTTTACAAAGGAACTACCCTCATATCTTCACACCAGACTTCCAAACCCAAAAAAAGTCTTTAATTAGGTCTCAAAACAAGATAATTTCTAGGTCTTAGGACCTTACCCGCTCAACTAGGCTTCCAATACAAAAACCCCCATTTTTCAATGCAAAGAGGGAGGGTTTATAGAAACTCCTATACCCGGGCCTTCCCAAACCATTCCAAATCATAAAACATCTTCAAAATACCCTGCACAAGGTCAAAATTTCATTACATATACCACTCCTTCAACGCTTTTTCAAAATCACTCCTTGGTTCCTCAAATTCTCATGGAAAAGTGCTTGTTTGAGTTAAGAACCCCATCCTATTGTTAACTTTTGTACACGATGATTGTAAGTGTTATTAAAATGAAGCCTTCAATGAAATATATTTTTCAACTAACTTGAATGGATACATTTTTTAGGAACTAATATTCATCTCATTACCATGGTATAGATAAAATTATCCGCCATGGCGAAGAAAAAGACAAAGAGGAAACTAACAGACGAAGAGAACGAAACCTTGAAAGAAAAGGAGAGAGTTTGGGTGGCGGCATATTGTGAAAAGAATAAATTCAAAACGATTGATGAAAATAACCCGATTGTAGAGGAACCTCAACTGTAAAAAAGAGAACGGGAATTGGCAGCACAACAGGCACGAATGCGAAAGCATCGTCATAAGACAAATTTAGATACTGTAGTTGGAGACACACCCTCTACGACAAGTGAATATGAAGGGACACCATTAAGAACAAGCGAATATGGAGGGATACCATCTAGCACAAGTGAATATGGATAGACACCAGCTACTGCAAGTGAATATGAAGGGACACCATGTACCGCAAGTGAATATTGTTGGACACCATCCAACACATCTCAAGTTGAGAGTACATCATCACTCGTAATTGACGAAGAAGGTATGCCATCATCCCCATGTGAACCTCAAGGTATGTCTTCTTCTCCACCCTCGATCGAAGGTACGCACTCTATCCCACCTCAATTAAATATTGATGAAATTCCTAATGTTGAGATGTATGTACCTAGGAGAACACCACCTAGAATTTTGCGTAGAAAGCCAAAGTATTTGATTAATATTGATGATGAGATTTTGCAGCACATGGAAGGTAAGATTTCAAGACGCACTTTTAGAAGATATGCTGATAAGATTTGGGAACAATTCTTTGAAAGGCTAAATGAGACTGCAAGATTTCAACTATTTGTTGAAATGATGTGGGGTGTAAAGTATAGGAACATCATGAAAGCTCTTGGGTTGAGAACATCGAATGCATCGAGTGAAGAAACTATTGTGAAGAATCTAATGGATTCTTATGAGAGTGTGGGTAAGACCTCATGCTCAAAGGATAGTAATGTCACCCGACATGTCATTACATCGACTTTCGTAAGTTGTCAAAGAAAGAGAGCTCATCTAATTAAAAAGACTAGTGAACAAACGAGAATTAGTAGAAAAACTTTATCAAGAGCCATTCAAAGGCGGAAAAGAATTGAGGGAAATGATACAAATGAATTATGGGCATTCTCAGGGAGATTTTCACAAAAATATAAAGAATTTATCCAAGCCTTGAGAACACTAATTGAAGAGTATTGGAAGAATAACACAAGGTCGTCTCCGAATCAAAGGGATGTGGTAAGAAGGAGAATCGGTAGTCGGAATCGTGAGCCACATCCAAAGCATTTTTTGGATATGACTCAAACCCAATTTTTTTGGAAATTTGAAAATGATTATCCTCAAATTAGTATTTCTCAAAAAAAATTGAAATGCTTAAACCTTTTTATGTCAAGATAAATCACACATGCACTACTAGTTGTTGTAGACTACATATTGAGTTTTCTAACCATTATGATGTTTATCGTTCTATATGTTTAGATTTGCATACTAACGATGTTTTGCAGGATTGTGGCATAGAAACCCCACCAAAATCTTCAAGAGAGTTCTTATCAAAAAAATTATGTGAAATAGAGGATGGCCAGATATTCTATAGAAAAACATGCTTGGATGGTTCATGCGAGCGTTGTGGTGGCTTCCAGCGTATGCCAGTATGTCAACATATGGAAAGCACAGATGAGGTGGGATAGAAACTAGTAGAGTTCGGGAAGTATAAAATAGTGGCATATGCTACAAAAGATTCAAGCAAAAAGGTGTGATTTGGTTATTGAGAAGATTCTAGTGTACCAATTTATGACCACATTTCGTCATAGTATAATGTCTGAGTATGCAATGCATACCCATAGAGTCTGATGGTTGGACACGCATTTCAAGCTATGCAAGGACACCTTTCCAGTTGGAAGCATAGTATCCATGGTTGAATTTGCAGAGAACTACACTCTACATCCACAACATGAGGTGTAGTCACAGTATTACCACTCCACACAAGTTTTGATATTTGTGCACATAGTATTCATTCATGCATTTGATAGTACAGATGAGCAAAGGAAGGTATTGAGGGAGTACCACTTTTACATTAGTGAAGATCGCACACATTCTCCAGAGTTCGTGCAAGGTTGCTTCCAGATGTTCTACAGCGGTTTGGCTCAAAGGGGCATAGAATATGATCAACATATAATATGGTCTGATAACTATGCAACATAGTTCAAGAACTCGTGCATGTTCTACTGGTTGTGTAGGATGCATGTCATTACAGGTGTTCAACATATGTGGAACTATTGTGAGGCCAGACATGGAAAGGGGGAGCATGCGTGAAAAGAGAATTAACACGAGAAGAGTTAAAGTATAAAGACAATACAAAGTTGACAGATGCAAAATCAATCATCGAGTGGTGTAATAATTTGATGGGTCCAGGTAATGAAGGTACGTCTTCAGTTCATAGATTTTTTTGGTTGATGGATGATACTAACATTGCACCATATGAAGATTGTTGTACACTAATAGGATCGAGTGAGGTACACTCTTTCCTTAGCTCAAATGCAAGTTCATGGAGTATCAATACATGAAAGATGGAATTATTTTGTTCTTCATGTACAATGCAAGACTGGAATGATTATGATTCAGGGGAGTGGGTTGATAAATGGTTCACATGTTATCTTTGCCCACTTCACACGTATCGCCCTCCGACGACATTGGAACTGATAGAGATAGAATCATCGGCTGACTTTGACCACATATCAGACCTAGTTCAATGAGGTGATATATCTACTTTCTTAGTTTTTGAAATTCCATATCGTTAGATCTTACTTTGTATTGTATTCGTAATGTTGACAAATTTGAAGAGATTTTTTGCACATATCAATGCAGGGCATGTTTGTGCAGTTATTGCAGATGAAGACAATGAAGAGGGAACAAACTATAACTTGTGTCATTGTGTTGAGACCAAAAAGAAATTGGAGGCCCCAGTTATAGATGGAGAAAACATCAAATACCCTACAGGCTCAGTTGTGGTTACTGAAACATGGCTTAGAAGGTACCCACATTCAAGTGTTAAACATTGGCTATTTCAGGAATTTGACATGCATCGTAAGATTCTTCATTACTCAAACCTTGTCGTGGCATCCAATGTTCATTTGACCAAATATGGGGGTAGACCTTTGAACAAGACGTTATGGAAGGTCCGTGAGTCTGACCATGAGGCAATACTTGACACAATAAAGAGTAGAGCAGACCCGGATGGTTCGTTGGATTAATTTGTAAGTATATGCACATTGGTTCTTATTAATTTATACTTTTATGCACATTAATTTGTTTGATGCCAATTCTATCATCGTCTTTTACAGTGATTGGTGTCCCCTTGCAAAAAATATGGATATATGAGCCATCCAAGAGAATGTCAACCAGAAAAGCAATGCAACATCCTTATTTTGATTCCTGCATGCAACATCTGTAAGTGCCTTTCATCTATTTTTATTTCATTTCCATTTTGGATGCTCTTTATTTTTCTCTTTTACTTTGCATATTTGTAAGTAAACTACTAAGGGTTGATTGATCTTTCGTTGCAGAAAATGCTGATTTAAGAGCCATCAAAGAGAATCTTAGCCAAAAAAACAATGCAACATACTTATTTTGATGATTTTGACAAATCTCAATTTTGATTTCAAGCCATTATAAGAGGGAATGTGAAGCTTAGCGAGGGAATCTCAAGTTACTCATTTGAAGTTAACCTCATAATGAGCACCTATGATGTAGACATTTAGAGAGAAACTTGAATGTATGAGTGACATTGTAAAAGATCTGAGAGAACGAAGTGCTAGAGGCATTGTAATAAGATTTAATTACATAATGAGATATACTCAAATATTGTAAGGTTTGAGTTCATGTTTGGTGTAGTAGAACCTTGTTCTGTAAATTCCTTGAGTAGGAAAATTTGCAAACTTTGAATTTTGAAATGTAAACAATGTGAAAAAGGTCATATAAAGGTCATGTAAACAATTTGTACACATTTTTTTGCAACTCGTGTGACCAAGCGGACTGTTCCAACACGTTGGAATAGGTATTTTTATGCTAGGCATGGTCCTCTTTTGCACTGAAACACATAGAATCGCTCTGAGCTATGTTCCACCGGATCGATCCATTAAGGGTCCAAAGTGCAAAATGGCTGCAAACTTCAGCATGCTATTACTTAGATACCTTGACACTTAGAAAATTCTTCTTTGATCCTACAGAAAGGCGTTGGGCCCCTCTAGAAAAACCTCTCTTGGTTTTGGCTATCTTGGAGTGGTTTTCTCGTGGCAGTGGATTTTCACTTGATGGAAAAAGCATCAAATGCAAGCAGTGCAAAGTTGCAAAGTGGTGCAACTTTCGTTCTGCAACTTGTGTGACCAAGCGAACTGTTCCAACATGTCCAAATAGTTATGCTTACACTATGCATGGTCCTCTTTTACACTGAAACACGTGGAATCGCTCCGAGCTATGTTTCACCGGATCGATCCCTTAAGGGTCCAAAGTGCAAAATGGATGCAAAATTCAACATGCTATTACTTGGATACTGTGACACTTAGAAACTTCTCATCTGATCCTACATAAAGGCATTGGACCCCTCTAGAAAAACCTCTCTCAGTTTTGGCTATCTTGGAGTGGTTTTCTCGTGGCGGCGGATTTTCACTTGATGGAAAAAGTGTCAAATTCAAGCTGTGCAAAGTTGCAAAGTGGTGCAATTTTCGCTCTGCAACTCGTGTGACCAAGCAGACTGCTCCAAAACATCCGAATAGGTATGTTTATGCTAGGCATGGTATTTTTTTGCACTGAAACACGTGGAATCACTCTGATCTATGTTCCACCGAATCGATCCCCTAAGGGTCCAAAGTGCAAAATAGCTGCAAACTTCAACATGCTATTACTTAGATACCGTGACACTTAGAAACTTCTCGTCTGATCCTACAAAAAGGTGTTAGACCCCTCTAGAAAATTATCTCTCGATTTTGGCTATCTTGGAGTGGTTTTCTCGTGGCGGCGGATTTTCACTTGATGGAAAAAGTGTCAAATTCAAGCTGTGCAAAGTTGCAAAGTGGTGCAACTTTCCCTCTGCAACTCGTGTGACCAAGCAAACTGTTCCAAAATGTCTGAATAGGTATTTTTACGCTAGAAATGGTCCTCTTTTGCACCGAAACACATGGAATCGCTTCGAGCTATGTTCCACTAGATCGATCCCTTAAGGGTCCAAAGTGCAAAATGGCTACAAACTTCAGCATGCTATTATTCAGATGTCGTGATGCTTAGAAACTTATCGTCTGATCCTATAGGATTGCATTGAGCTTGTCTACAAAAACCTCTCTCGATTTTGGCTATCTCATAGTAGTTTTCCAATGGTGGCAGATTTTCACTTGATGGAAAAAGCATAAAATGCAAACAGTGCAAAGTTGCAAAGTGGTGCAACTTTCGTTCTGCAACTTGTGTGACCAAGCAGATTGTTCCAATACATCCAAATAGGTATGTTTATGCTAGGCATGGTCCTCTTTTGCATCGAAACACGTGGAATCGCACTGAGCTATGTTCCATCGGATCGATCCCTTAGGTTGGAGGAGTCTTAAGTTGCAAATTTGTAAGTTGCTTAAAGCAAAAAATTTGATATGATATTGAATGGACCACTTAGCACTCATTTCATCTAAGTGATGCTCACAGAGGTGAGGCACTAGGCCTTCCTTGGAGGTCACCCATTCTAGTATACTCCAGCTCAAACGCTTAACCACGAAGTTTTTTCCCCAAGGTTAAGCCCACTTATCTTGCAACCCCATTTGCAAAACCTTCAGCAAGTGTTGTGCCTTATGAAACATTCATTATAGAGCCCCTTTAGCTCATCAATTGATAAGTAGGAGGTATTTTCTACAATGTTTCAAATTGTGATATTGCTATCATGATTCCATTGAGTAGTCATTTGTAGTATTAGATATAGCTCTAGCTTCTACAGTATTGCACATGATTGCAGATAGTTTCAAAGATCTAGATAACATCAATAGCTCACATTACTAAAAAAGGATGAACATCTTAAAGACATTTACGAAAATCAGGACAAGTAACCTTCTTGCGGAATTAGGGTTGCAATATTTGATCTACAACATGTTCCACGATTTCTTCAGTAGGATCAAGAACACACATAATGAAGGTGTGTTTGTAGCCATGAATTATTATGGTTCGAACTATCCAAGAGAGTGATATTTTATCTCGACCAACCATATCTATACCATGGTTTGTTTGGAAACAAGGATGGGTTCTCTCTTCATCGGCATATACATTATCCCTCGATGTGTTCACACCAGTGTTACAAGACTAAGACTCACCTCAAACTTGACAAGCCATTTTTTGACTTGGACTCGGGCTCAGAGCCCAGACTCGATAAATAGAAAAACCTAAGAAATTCAAAGATTTGTAAGGATTTAAAACTTGTTTCATGCACCCTTTAATAAATAAACCTTAAAGACACAATAGCATCATCAAATAGAAATTACTATGATCCCATACACAAACATACATCAATCACATAAGTATAAGCACAAATTTTAGCTAAAGGAAATAACACATTTAGATATATAAATATTGTGATATTGCTATCAGGATTCAATCGTGTAGTTTTACAAGTCAAACTCATTGACCCATGATTCATCAGTAGTGGTTCACAAGAACCCATCTCTCATGATAATGAATGGTTCATAAGGAGGAAGATAAATCTTCATACATTTCTTTTATCACAAATGAGATAAGTGCTTGGTTTCATGAAGGTCATGAGACAACCATTAATGGGGAGTGGATACATGAAGAACTGATGGAGAATGATAATAGCTTCAGACCTACTATAAAGGAAAAAAAAATTGTTTCAATGATGCAAGAGGTTTTTGGTTTCACTACCAAAATGAGCCTACGAAGAATGCATGTGAAACTTCTTTTGACCTTGAGGGTGTACTTACTCCATCTCAAGGATCATGCATTGAGGATGACACGGATCGATGCTAGGGATAACCAATTAATAATTATACACGTGAATAAGTCAAACATGTACATGTCAATAAGGGAAGTACAAGTACTCAAAAACACATAAGACTCAAAAAGTATACACAAATTAAAATAAAGTGTATGCACGAATACGAGGTATATGCATGAAAACATGTAAGCCAAAAAGTATACACTCGAATGCACGTAAGTCACAAAGTATACACGTAAGTTGTAAAGTATACACTTGAATACACGTAGCTCATATTTATTGAACCATCAATTTAGAATGCAAATATGGACAGACATCGATAAAAGATATTTGTATTAACCAAATAGCCATGTAGACATACATCAATATATGTCAATATAAGTATGAAATATATGTACAAAATAGCCATATAGGCTTATGAGAATGCCATCTAGGCATACAATGTCAAATATGTCCAATAGAAAATATGTACAAAACTGTCATGTAGGTATACAACAAAGGACTCTAGAATCAAAAGTCATTGCTCTCCATGCACAGGAAATAAAATATTTCCCTTTCCTTTTCGCTCGGATGGTGATATGTCTATCACTCATTTTTGTTGTGCTCGTGGAGTGCTCCTGCTACTCCTCCTAGGGTTTAGTTCATGGGAAGTTTTAACTGTTACAATAAGAAGTAAAGACATGAATATATAGAAATTACATTATTAAAAATGATATATTTGACAAAATAATCACTTACAACCATCTCACAATCTCTCTCGATGAGGGAAATATCCTCACGCCCATGCTCAGGCATGCTCAAGCCCTGTATAAACCATACAAATAGACAAAAACTATGTGAATCAATAATGGTTTGATTTTTCACTAACTAACTTCTATAACAACAAATGTAAATTAAAATTTACTAATTTGCCTCATACCTCTTCTATCAGAGCCATCAAGGATTGTATAGCAGATGTCACACCAATATCCATTGCCCTCGTCACATTCAAAGGTGTATCGTCTCGCAACAACTGAAAATAAAACAACAAATTATTCAATATAATCAACGATGTACATGTATAAACTACACAAATCTATTAAGTACTTGATTCATTAGTTAAACTCTTTATTCTATTACCTGCGTGAAGGTTTGAGTAAATCCATCGCCACTGGGAAGTGTTCCATCAAAACCTCCAATATTAGTCTGTTCAACATCCAAAATTGCATATTAAATTACCATTCGTAAAACAATTCCATTAATATGCAATAAACTTATAATTGTTTACTAGTTACATACCCTAGCGATAGGTGTACTACAAAAATAGGTTGGTGGGGGGCCGGTGTATCCAGTCTCAACACTGTGACCCTGCAATTTTATTAAAATCATAAAACATTTTTAGTCAATCTTGCATTTCAAAATCGAAATTTAATAAATTAAATTCAATGAACACATGCACTAACTTTTACCTGACTATCAATTCCATATGCCTCATGCAAAATGTCAGTTGCCCTCTCCATCTCCATAGTTGCAGACAGATCCTATGTACCAGTCTCTTGAGGGTCGGTGGGGTCATGTGAACAAGTAGCCCTGCAAGATTGACACACATGTGTTCAAAGGCCACCACTAGAAGACTCCCTTGGATGGAGATGTAGAATAGGGCTAGTATGATGGATGACACTCTGGGTCAAAGTGTTGATTGCTTGCAATGTCTCTACGTCAACATTTTCCTTCACGACGGAAGGCATAACAACGTGCTCATGAGGTGGCCTAGGGAGAGCTCGTCTACCTTGCCACGTAGGATCCAACTGTGCACCAAGTCTATCCTGAGCTAACCCCCCCACCTCTCCCCTGGAAATCCCTCATATCAAAATAATTTGGGATTTTGTTCAATATGAACTCACTGTATAGTTTCCTAAGGAAATATTGCGAGACCTCGCAATTGTTGCACGGTGGGTAATTGAAGACCATGTACCACCTATCATAAAACTGGTCCTTCATCTGTTGGTGGTGGCACCAATGGATAGGAAACCTCTTCGCATTGAGGGTAAGATTTTGATTTGTGCGTGGGTCGATGAATAATGAGCACAAATCACCTTTTGTAATTTTTAAATCTTTCACATCCTTGTATGATAGTTTATTTGCATAATAGTCCCTAGCACCTGCCTCCTATCTTCCCATCCAGTTATTTGTTTGCTAATTGAATCTACGTTTGTTAACATATCTTTCAATGAATTTGCCAGGGTCATTCTTTCTGTGGTTGAACCATTTGGATCACTCAACCTATTGATCAAATCCTCAATTTGTTTTTTGTTGTTCCCAATTTCACTCATTAAATTTTGTTGAGTGCCAGGAGGGGGTTGAGTGATTGGTGGAGGAGGTTGATGTTGTGGTTGATTTTGATCTTGAGGATTTGGTTGGTCTTCCTGTTGAGGATTTTGAGGGTTTGCAGGTTGATTTGCATCTCCTAAAAATTCAAACAAATAGATATCAAATTCAACCTAAAACTAACAAATTCAAATAAAAAATCGTAGAATCCTTACCTCTTATAGCTCCTCGTTGTCGTGGTGCCATCGTTGTGAAGAAATAGGGATTCTTGGTGAAGAAATTCTCCTCCTAGAATGCAAGCTCGATATTCTAGGGTTTTTGGCTGCGGGTGCAACAAAAAAACCAGTCGAAATGCAAATGAGAGATTTGCATTTGTTTTTTTGCTTTTAATAGTTAATAACCATGCTTGCATTATTTGTTTGTAGTTGTAGCCACCGAGACCTTGCCTAGGTTTAACAGAGACATAACACGAGCGTGTTATAACGCGCTCGCGTTATGGTTTTCAACTCTCTTTTTTTAGGGTGTCCACGAAATTGCTACCCATTTCCATGCACCCGCCCTACTACTAATTCCAAAAAACCTAGAGTTCAAAAACCTAAGCCTGAATGCCTCCATTACAATCGATAGTAGTTTCCCATTAACTTAACATTTCTATCTAATTTTTCAATTCCTACTACAAATACAGGGGAATACCCATCTAGGGCATCTAGGGTTTGAGTTTAAAATGCATCATCTGCACCCAATGAACCTTCACCCAATGCTCACATCTACTTCTTCTTTTGGTGTTTCCTCTGCTTCCTCCGCAGACTCTTATTTTGTTGCTTTACTCTTTCCACCTCCTCCCGCGCTTCTACCTTTGCCTTCTCAAGAAATTCCTCCACCTCCATTAATTTCATGAATAATTTTAGGGCTTTCCATCCCAAACGAGCCTCCTCCCAACACCTAGCTTTGAAGTTTCCTTCTAGGCATTTAATAAATGGCTTTATTCTTGCAGACCCATATAGTAATTCCATTTCTTCATCCAGTATGCCATCTAAAATGTCAAGTCCAACCCTCGACACCGCCCATTCTAGAATAGATTCCATGTTTACTAAAAAGTCTTCATGCACAAAATTCTTCATTATTTTTCGCACCAACTCCACTGGTTCTCAAAGGTCTAATGCCCAGGCCACAATCATTGAATACACATCCAATTTTGTTATGAGTTTGTGTCTCAGAACACCAAAGCCATTACCGAGTATCATTCTAACACACTATCCAAGCCTTTTGTTAGCAACAAGGAACATGCCCTCCATCCTCTTCTCAGAGACTTCTCCAAAGAAAGGACTAAGTTGCCGACGAGACCGGAAGGTGAAATTGGCCTCCATAACTTTGAGTCGCCACCACATTCACAAGCTTCT
This sequence comes from Sequoiadendron giganteum, assembly GCA_007115665.2. Lineage (NCBI taxonomy): Eukaryota > Viridiplantae > Streptophyta > Pinopsida > Cupressales > Cupressaceae > Sequoiadendron > Sequoiadendron giganteum. Next base: position 88,064,187 of record CM021108.1, read on the forward strand.
CTTCATCCAAGTTTCTGCTTTTTGGAAATGTGAAATGCATCTTTTAAACCTACTTAATCCAGCTCCTCGCTCTTGTTGTGAATTAATGTTCTAGTACTTTCCTTCCTTTGCACGACTTCAAATGCACTCAGTGGCCTTTTCACATTTGCTCCCTTCAGTCACCACCATACTCATTTAATTTGAAGTACATCCCAAGATCATCTAACTCTGCTGACACAATCTCCCTAAAATCTTCCAAATTTAAATCACCAACTTCTTCAAATGATAATTCCCATTTTGAAAGAAAGTATGCCTCACTATTGCCACCTCTACGTATGTGACTAACTCGAAAGATTTCTAGGGTAGCTAACTCTTCTCTAATTTGCTCGAACACATTTTGTAGATGCCAAGCATGGATAACTCCTAACATCATCGCTTGGACAATTGCCATTGAGTCCCCTTCCAAATGAATCCTTGATGCCCCCAATTTCTTACCGCATTTGACCGCCACCAATGTTGTTTGAGCTTTAGCCATGTTATTCGTTCCTTCCATCAACTTTTTTGCACCTACAGCTAGCACATCACCTTTCCAGTCTCTTATTATGAATCCTGCCCTTGACAGACCAGGATTCCCTTTTGAAGCTCCATTAAAATTAATCTTCCACCAACCTTCCAAAGGATTTTACTACTGTGTCTCAACACAAATATTACGAGTTGGATTTACCCAACCCGACCCCTTAATGAGCCTAAATGAATTTAATTTTATTATTATTTTTATTTTTTATTTCTTGTGAATGTAGTTTTTTCACCAAAATCAAGCTCTCTTTTCTGCACATGTGGAAAAATAACAAATTATCAAAAACAAATATTGAAAAATATCAGTGCACTAAATATTGAAATCCTTGATCCAGAAAAAAATAAAATTGAATTTCGATACATACAAATTTTTTTATGTTGTATACAGTCCGCCTATGCCTGAATTGTAATTTGTTTGACTTTGAAACTTGATTAAGGAAAAAAATTCAATAAAACACTATGAAACCAAATGAAAGCACTATATATCATAGTTACAAATTAAAATTCGAAAAAAATAGAATTATATCCTTCATGGAAAAAAAGTTATGTTGTATACGGTGAGCATCACTCCTTAAAAATGGTATTTACTGAAAAAAATAGTTTTCAAAGGAGATGGAAAAATAAGTGAAATTTGATTCCAATTTTTTTGAAAAATATATATTTAGAATATAGAGACAAAATTTTACAAATCACGAGTTTGCATCATATTCAAATTCCTCACGATTTAGCCACTATAGGAGCTCGAAAGTGAAGATTTAGTTAGAAAAAATCAGTTTAGTGTCCAGTTTGGCCAAAAATTGTAAACTAGTATTGTGGGATCACCCTGATGTTTCCATTCTTGTTTCCATACTATTGATGTCGTGGTTGCTAATTTGGTTAATTTTTTATTTAGCCATATTGTAAGTTTGTTAGGTAATTAGTGATTGGGTATCATGTGAGGAGAAAATTGAGGTTTCCCTTGGATGCCTTATTGGTTGATTTTTCTTTTGATTTTGAGGTTGATTTTGATTGTGAGATCATGTTATTTTTTCCACTTCGATGGGGAAACATTGTGTTAGTGATTTGCAAAACTTCTAGAAGTTGGGGAAAGATTTTTCTTTATGATTGGATTTTCATGTTGGTTCTTTGTGAACACTTGATTCTATACTTGGTTTATGATTATGTGGGTTATGGCCTTGCACTGTGGAATTATTATTTATGGAGACTTTATGCGAGTTGGTGCATGCCTCGCTTTATGTGATAATTCTTGTAGCTTTATATGTTGTGCAAGTTGGCTTACCCAGTTAGTGGACTGTAGAGTCTTTTGTTGCTAGTAGGGGAGTGGCTCTTAATGGGGGTTGGCGCACAAAGTGGCGCTAGGGTAACCCATGTGGGAGTTTTTTAATTCATTGATAACTTAAAATGAGTTAGGGGATTAGGTAGTATTCACACTAATCAAGATAAGTGAATACCTAACTCATGGCTCAAGTGCTCATTTAGGCTTGAGATGAGATGAGAAGGTCTGGAATGGAAAGATCAATTGCCTTGTCCCCATGAGAGGTATGTTGATTCTACATAGGCTTGTATGGGGTCGAAGATCAGTAAAGGTTGCTAGGGTAATTTAGGATGGGGTTCGAGGCCTAGGAATATCTACCAAGGTAACCCATAGAAAGCTATGTGATGACACTCCTCCCTACTGACCCTTGTATCCCCTTGATTTATATTTTCTCTTTGTTGCTTATGAGCCTCTAGAAGCAATGTCACTATTGTGTGTTGTTATAATGTACTTATATATATTGGAATCATGTTAGCCCTTGTGTCGTTCTTTTATCTTCTTGATTGTTTTGTAGTGGGACCTTATTTCTATCTCCTAGCATGGGGGGTGGACTTTAGGGTTCCACATGGTCGGGTGGAATGTGCCTTGAAATCCATTGGGTTTTCCTTGTTTTTGTTCGTGTTCATGGTGATTACTCTTGATGATGTGGACTCCTGCACTTGTCCTAGTTCATGTGGATTATCTTCCATGTTCTTGTATTGTACTATAAATTAGTTGTATCATGCATTGTACTCAGATGTATATTATTCCCTATTGATCTTAGGGAACATTTTTTTAATGATGTAATGTTGTAACTAAATGTGAACTCTCTTATTATGGCTAATGTGACGATGTATCTTGCATTTGTGAATTAATTAAATGATCTTTGATGTTGTGATATTGATGACATGAAATGGATGTTCATATTGTTGATTATATAATGTGATGGATTTAATGCACTATTTAATGTTAGATAAATCATGTTAATAGATTTATTCTTGTTAGTTTGGTTAATGGGATTCTAGTAGCGTAGTCATGGAACCTTAGAAGACTTAGTGTAGATTGTATGTTAACTTATATTCTGCAATCCTTGTATGTTGCACTTCAAAAAAAAAGTTTCATTTTTAAGTGTTGTAGAGTGTTGTCCTCTAGGGTTCTATGGTGGGGCGCTACACATGGTATCAGATTCTAGGTTCATACACTGGGCACTCTGGATACATATGAGCCCATTATGTTGACCTAGTTGCTTGTACTCTTGAGTTTATGTCTTCACCTTTCTGTCGTCCTTGCTTAGCAAACTGAGATTTGTTCGTAGGTGGTGTTTGTCCAATGGTGCAAAAAACTGGTGGAAAGGATAGGACCCTCGGTGTAGGGTACAATGCATCAATATTCTTCCTATTGGGGATGCATTATGGATCCTTGTATAACCTTGCAATGTGTTTCCTAGTGATGTGAAATTGTGTGTGTATGTGAAGAATGTGTGTTAAATCTGAAATTTTGTGCTTATGAAGTGATAAATGGTGTTTCCATGCATCCAAAAAGGTATGAAATCATGGTCTTTTGTTGAATAAGTTAGGATATTTTATGTTGAATAATGAACAAAGTGGAATGTTTGTTTGAAAATGATAGATATTTAATGAAAATGTGTGCTTGTGTGCATAAATATGTTGTGTTTTGTGAAAGTGTAGAATTTTGATGTAAAGAATCAACTTTGATGATTGATATACATAACAGATAGTTTAAATATGAGTTGATATGATTATTGAGTGTTGTTTTCAGTTGTGTCATGGTGAAAGGGACAATATCACATTACTCATTTGTGAGTACCCTGCTACATTGTGATTTCCTTTCACAGTGTGCCTAATTGTATGATTATATATATGTTCGATCATTTTATTTTTTGCAGATTGCAAGTACTAGGCATCAACTTCACCTGAATCGACAAGTCTGAGTGTGCCTTAAACCCAATGGAATATGTTGATTTGAAGATAACATAAGATCCTGTACTACATCCAATGTTGCTCTTATGTCTTTGTATAGTCTGAAAAAGAACCACTCTATCTTATGTCTCTTTGTTAATGGTTCTTCTAACTTGCATAAATCTTCTTTGAATCATCCATCATATTATTTTATTGATTTTTCTTCCCTCTATACTAGATCCCTCATTTTACTGACACTCTTTGTTGAAATTTCCAAAGTGTCAAAGTTAGCTAGGAAATCTTGTTTTACTTCATTCCACCTATTCCCATATTTAGGACTGGTCTTATTATACCAATCTAATACCTCTTTTCCAAGCGAGGATACAAAGTTGAAAGTAATTTTGGTTTATCTTCATCGATATCCTACCTTTCCCATAGAGATTCTAGTAAGAATATGTGCTATATGACTTCCATGGTATCTTTTCTAAATATGGGGATCTTGATTGAGGATTCCATCTTGTATTTTCTCTCTTCAATTCCAACATTCTATATTTGTGGGCTAGGTTTTTCTTCTTTCTCTTTCTTTACCTTTCTAACTATATAGGGTTTTTTCTCTCTAACCTTATTTCTTGCCAATTTTATATCAACATATTCTTTTCCAAGTATTTCTTCCCACTCTACTTCATTTCTTTTTCCCTTTTCATTTCCTTACTTTGTGTCATCTCTTCTTTCAATATTCTTTGACTATCAGGGATGGGCCCTGATGGGGGGGTTGTGAATCTTCAAAATAATTTTTCAATTTCTTATTTTTGAGTGTCATTTTATTTTTTTGTTAACATAATTCTTTGCCCAAGTTCAATCCATTCTCTTTAATTTTCATTATTTATTTTTCTTTTAAGTCCCTTATGCTTCTATTGACTAATTCTTCTAAATATTATACTTGAATTGATGGAGCCTTCTTCAAAGTTGTCAAAAATTCTATAAATCTATCATCTAGATTAATAGCTAGGTTTGATAGGTTTGGTCAAATTATCGGACTTTTAGGAGGTTGTGGTAGTAATGGAGTCTTTGTAGTGTTGCAAGGACCTAATAGGAATCTCGTTGATTCCCCATAATAATTCATATTCTTCCTTATGCTAGTTATAATCTATTATACTTTTTCCCAACATAATTTTGATATTTCTAGAGCTTTCCATTCTTCTTTTCTATCTTCTTTTCCCTTTTATTTGGAAACATCCTCATTGGAATGCTCAATCCTCATTTTCTCTGTAGTTTTCATTCTTTTGCAATGTCTTTCTTCTCTCTCCATATTTTGTTGTTGTCTTCTCTCTTCTTCGTTTGGGCTGGTCATGTTTACTTTTCTTACCAATTCAATTTGTTCTCTATTTTTTTTTGAAGTTATCTTATCTCCTTTTTCCATGGGTGTGATTGATTTGGGGTTTCATTAATCCCTTTTATTGTTTCCTATGGTAACTTTATTTGGTATTTTTCTTTATCGATCACATCTTTTTGAGGATTCTTTCTAGAATCTCTCCCCCTTTTAATTCTCCATCCCCTTGGTGTCTAACCCCTTCTCACAAGGTAAGCACCAAGAGGATAGTTCCATAGAATTTCACATCGTCATTGATTTTATCTTCTTTCCTTGTGTCTGATTTAAATTCTATTTTTTTTGGGTTTATTGTCTTTTATATCACCTAACCATGGTTCTGACAACATAACCAATGTTGGCAATAAATATGAGGAAACACAATTTTTAGTTCTAAGATGTAATTACTTTTTGAGTATTGTAGTATATACCTCAAACTCAATAATATAAAGGTGAGCACCCTTTGATTCAAACACAAGAAGAACTTATAGATATTCACAAATTGACATATAGCCTTAATTAGATAAAAAAAATTTCACCATTATATTAATCATGTTCAAAAGGGTACTATATATATCTTTCCCTATATACTCTACCTAATTCCATCCTTTCTTACATATAATCCCTATACATTGATATACAAGTTCATATAAAGATCTTACATATATTCATATGTTATTTATTCACATATACACATACACATACATACCTACTCTATCATTCATATCTTTCCCTATATATATATCTATGGAATGGGGCATGACCCATCCATGCTACGCCTAGTCTAGATGGTATATTTACCATCTTAGGCTCAACAAGTTCTTTGTGGTAAGATGCATATGATTTTCTCGGGAGTGTCGGCATTGTCACTATTTTTGGCTAACAACCACTTATGTTGTCAACAATAGTTATATAATGTGGATAACTTCAAAATTTAGGAGTGGATAATGAAAATTAAGTGAGAGGAAATTATAAGTGAAGCTCACTTGTATTTAAAATAGACACTAGAGCCCATTTATTTAGGTTATTTATAGTCTTAAACATAGGAGTGTCTAATTTTAAATATTATATATCTCCCAATTATTTCAATAATACACTTAACCTTGCATATGAAGTAGTCATAAAATCCTCTCTTTTGCTAAAACATGTAACATCTTGTTACATTATTTATAAAAATTAGTATACAAAACCTTTTCAAAGTTCCCACCAACAATAATAATCTCCTACAAAACATTACATTGAAGATTTAAATAATTTCTTAATATATCTTTAAATAATTAATTGAAAATCCATTTCTACTTTAAGTAATTTTCATCTTGTTGTAATAGCTATTTTAAGAATAACAATGTTAAAGTGTTTGAACATTATTTATTTTTGAACTAAGGAAGAAGGAACTTCCTTTCAAAATAAAAATATTGGGTTAGGGTGGGGGGTGTGCAAATAGTGGCACCTACATCAACTAGACTAGGATTACCCTTTGAAGCTCCATCAAAATTCAACTTGAGAAAGTCCATTTCTAAGTAGCATTACACTTAACCTTATTCTAAATTACCCTAATAGCAAGGAAATCATATATATAGTTGTTATCACAAAATACTAGGTGATAAACAAAATATATACAAAAAATTATGAAGAAAAAATATTGTCATACAACCTACTTGGTATTTAAAAAGTGTAGGTGGGGATTTAACATCTAAAAAATATTAATACCACTTCAAATATTAAGATTCTTGAAAGTGTCTTCATCTAACAATTAATATCAAGTGATATATTTGAACTATTCAATTTCTATTAAGTTAGTTTCCTATATTTTAAATTCAAAACTCTTTGTAGCTTGATTGGTGAGGATGATGGTACATCATGTCATCCACAAAAGTATGAATTCCTTAAAACACCTAATATAAGAAGGCTAAATTTGATCCCTAAATCACTTTTACAAAACAGATCCCCTAATTATAATAAATTAACTTTTTAAATATAAATAAATACCTTTTTAATACAATATAACCAATTACATAAAAAATAAGAAATACTAATATCTATATTAACTAAATTGTATCCATAAAAAACCTATTCCCAAAAACCACATGCAACTTGATTATATCCACTTAAAAAAGCCATATAATGTAATGATCCCTAGGAAGCTCCCTTCATCTCTTAATTCTCAAAAAAAAAAATTAGATGACAAATACATCATCTCTACCTTTTAACTCAATATGACAAACTCAAAGTGTTTAAGAATGAAGTCATTCAAATAGGTGTTGACAAACTTGCAAAAGAGAAATTTGGAGGGTGTAGAGTGTTTTTTTCCCTTCAAAATATATCAAAAAGGTAGAGTTATAGAATTGAAAAATTATTCACTCTATTTGAGCTATTAGTAATTTCAATGGTGTTTTATATGTGTGAATGTGGGCTAGCAATATTTTAGACATTAATGGATGCAAATAAAGAGAATCCACATATACATGATCATAAGAAATTCAAGTTAAAAACTTTGGTCTCTTATGAGATTCTTCTAGTTGAAATAGGTATAGTTCCTATGAAGCTATTACTATGGTGCATCTTTTAAGATATCTAAAAAAATTGGATTTTTGGAGGTAAATCGCTGACCCAATGTTGTCTTTAAAGATGTCTTGAGAGAAAGAAAGAAGTCACGAATGAAGCAAAACTACATGTGGATGAATAAATGACACATTCATTGAATGTTTGTCCTAATAATGACAAATCAATAAAGATATTTGTTGTAGATAAGTTTTACAAGTCTATGTGAGAAAAGACATTAGAGAGAAAGAATACATAAGAGAGAAAGAATACATATTATCTTGAGAAATTTACCTTACTTTTGACCATCAACGAAAGGCCTATTTAGAGGTTAAAGATTCTTGTAGTCCACTTGAGGACTAAGTCGCATCATCTTTGATGTGAAATATGTAGATGAAAAATATCAAAATAAATGAGAAGAGAGAGTTTGTGTTTTTGCATGATTGAAATAGTAAAAATAAAAATGTACTTTATTTTGGAATGCAAAGCTTACAATAACATTTAAATCAAACACATAAATAATTCATTAACAACTTCATTTCATGACCTATTCAATGAAGAATTGTAGAATGAAAAAAATCATTATCAAATTATTAGTTAAAGATGACCACTTAAAAAAAAATGGAAAAAATGAAGAAGTCTACTATTCATTGATTATCTTTGATCTTCTAGAGGTTAAAAATATTCCTCTTCTATAAACAATACTTAAGACTATGCGTTTGGATTTAATCCACGTGGCCTCCATACTTGTTTAAGGTAACGGTAGGATGCCACAAAAAGCCAAATGCCAATGCTAAAATCATGAACAAATTGGGAGAAAAAAAGAGAGCGGGCCACTGGGATATATATATTTTTTCTTCTTTATTTTGTTTCTTGAATTGTACACAGTTTCTAAGGTGTGGGTGAGCGCAGAAGAGCTTTGGCGAAAACCAAAGGATTTTAACATGGGTAGCCTTTACGCTCTTGATTTTGATGGCGTTTTATGTGACAGTTGTGGGGAGAGCTCCATCTCTGCCCTCAAGGTAAGTATGAATTGCGCCAATTTTTAATTATGTTATCTGTATTGCAAATTATTACAACGCGAGTATACACAATATTGCAGATCGTAAATGGGGATTAACACGTTAGAACTGAGGACTTTTAAAAAATAAAATATTAATTTGGGCTATTGCAGGCAGCAAAAGTTAAATGGCCCGAGCTTTTTACGGGAATCGAACCTGAGACGGAGGCTTGGATTCTTGATAATATGCGTACTGTAAGTTGAGGTTTGAAGCCCTTACGATACTTTTCTTTTTCTCTTTGTTTATATTGTAGTTGTTATAAATAAATAATAAACGCGATAATTAAAACAATACTCGTTTCAGAAATGCCTTAATTTGTTAACCGGGAAACTCTTCCCTTCTGTGAACAACCAGAAGTTTTCTATGGCATTTAATTTAATTTTAATATTCTTGTTTCTTACTTCAATGAATTATTTCTGGGTGGTGGAGAGTGCATTTTTTTTAATCCAAAGGAACTTGCCACTTGACGGAAACTTTTATGACAGCTAAAGAGTTCAGTCTTTCACGGTCCATAAATGCTATAGACAAAAGCTTCTTGGTTGAACCGTGTAAACAACAATGAGAATAGACGTTTCTGGAGATTTTCTGCCAATCAGTTGAATGCAGGAATGAAGATGCACCTTTGAGAAAAAGGTTGATTTCTCTGTATTTCATAGCAGTGTTGAAGCACAAGTCTAAATAGGGATAAGTTTAGTAGCTAATATTGGCCAATTCATTTCTTGGGTAAAGAATAGACTTCAAAATTTGCCTCAATTTTTATCGACAACTTTTTGTCTCCAAGACATAGCCTCTTTTTAAGTAGACCATATAACATCTCATGAAAATTGAGAAGTACTTTTAGTTTAGTACCAATCTTAAAAATATTGAGCTTTCTTTATTGACAAAGATTGCCCTAAATTTCGGAATTAAAATATTTCCTGTCCAAGAAACAACTACAATGACACAGAATACAAACAGGGAAACTGCTGCGTAAATGCATATTATTCCATATACTTTTTTTTTTTTTAATAGGAGCTTTGTTGATTTTCTTTCATATGTTTATGTTGGGTATGTCCCATGGATGCCATAATTTAGCCATAGTACAGAGTGTGAAAACTTTCTTGACACAAATTAAGGCTTTTTTGCATGGTATTTTTTTTACCAAAATCATCCCAACAAGGTGGAGAAATTGTACTTGTGTTGTCAGGTTCAATCTGATATGGTTGTATTGCACATCCCTTTCTTTGGATCATGAAATAAGTTGGTGACTATAGGATAAGTTCAGGAATTGGAATCTGTTACCCAATTTATTCAGTTAGTTAGAAAGAATATAATGTAATTCTTTAGACAAACAATGCAATATCATATTTAAAAAATACAATCAGTACGAACTTTTGAGGTGTATTTGTATAATTACTCATTTCTGTTTGTGGGTTTGTTTTTGAGGTACCCCTATCAGGTGTAGATCTAGATCATTGTAGAGAAAGAAGGGTGGGGTTATGCAATAACACAACATGCCAATGCACTAGATGAAAGGCTGTATATAGAGGAATGACCTTGATTATTGCACACATCTAATTTAAGGGGTAAAAGTGGAAATAGGTAAACAACAATGGATTCAAACAAAGAACTCAAAAACATGAGATAGAAGCCACTTACCAATGAGATTAGATTGCAAATCAAGCCATAATTCAAACCCTAATGTTAGGCAATCAAGTCAAAACAAAATTGAATCCAAAAGCATGAAACAATCTTACCATCCCATTGTTGGAGAACTTGGTGTTGTATGGTGTTGGATTGCTCAAACACTTGAAGCCTCCATGATTGCTAGCAAAAACTTGATTGAATGTGATGCAAAGATGACCTAGATGCTCAAGATTGAATGCTCTCAACTCAAGAATCAAATTGACATGACTTAGCTATGAAAATTCTAGGTGATAAATGTGATGCAAAGATGACCTAGATGTTCAAGATTGAATGCTCTCAACTCAAGAATCAAATTGACATGACTTAGCTATGAAAATTCTAAGTGATGAATGTGAAGGATGAAGGGTTATGTTATAGGTTTTGTGAAATTAGATCAAGGAATAGGATTGAGTTTCAATGCCCACAAAGAAGGGTTGAGATTGATCCTCAACACCCACAAATGAGAGTGAATCAAGGAAGATGGATGAAAGAGATTAGTTAGAACTGAAATATCTCCACCATTTTAAGAAAATGTTTAGGATATTTTAGATCAAGGGTGGAGATTAGATTTGAAGATCAAGAGCTAGAAATGGTTCATGGTCATTTTAATAAAACATAACAAGTCGAAGCAAACACAGCCTAAACATAAACAATATATAGATATTTAAACTCTAGGTCACCCCTTTTAAACATGAGTATGATACTAAGCACCGTGCAGTAGAGATTGATATACTCTTACAGCGAAAATGATGTAGTGAAATATCCGAGCTAGGATATTGACCCAAAATTCTTATTTGTTTAAATTCAGATTTCTGCCCTAGTTTCTGCATTTCAAATTTCTGCTAAAAACCCTAGTTCTGATATAGAATTTCTGATTTGAAATAGCATGAACAGTAATATAGACTCATCCAAAAATGCCTCAAAGAATTTGGTGAATATATCTAACATCAAGCATGACTGTAACCAGCAATAAGAGTCACTGATTTTACCATCCAAAACATGCAAAATCTGATAAACAGTTTGTTCAACTCTGCTGCTATAAAATCAGACCTAACATTTATGCAAGTTCACCATGAAAGGGGCTCCAAACATGCCCAAAAAAGTACAGTAGTTTGTTGATATGAAGAAACCCTACTTACAAGCCAAAATATGCAATGAAATGCTGATTTACCCTAACCTTAGCTAGGCGAATTGCTCCAGCTATCACAAGATGCAAAGATGAATACAAATGTATAGTGAAAATGCCTCGAAAACATGCCCAGAAATCTGCTAACCACAACTGAGATAAACCCTAAGGGTTTTACGTGCCAAACATGCAAAAATGGCTACCAAATGATGGAATCGCCTCTCCAAATGTGGTGCCAAAATGAGTGTAATGTCCCCTTTTGGGAATTTCCTTAAATCTTGCCCTAGAATCACAAGTTTAATGTAGTTAGGGTTATAACCTATGCTCCACGGGGTTTCGGGGATGGCAAGTATCTGGTACGGCGGGACGAGTTTCTGGTACGGGGGTACTTTTGGGTCATTTTTTAGGGGACGGCAGGGGATGGCTGATAAAAAAATAGGAAATTTTTTAAAAATATAGAGAAATTTCAAATGTTCATAGCATAACATTGATAAAGCATTCATTCTAGACATTGTATAAGCTTATTATATATCATTAGACTTGAATTGAGATTTCACATGAGAATCGACAAACAAATTAACATAATTCAAATGCTTTTCATTATCAATGTGCATACATATCATATAAGAGTCTGATAATTATAACCAAAATGCCCAAAGGCTCCAAGTCTCAACTATGAAATGACGCCCTAAGCTCCTCTCCAACCTGCTGTTTTCTCCTTCACTAAGCTGCTCCTCTTTTGTTTTCCTTCACTTCACAATGGAAAAGTAAAAATGAGTTACTTTTTTCTCATTTTGGAGTTTAAATGTCACTTACATTAGGTCAAGTGTGATGGGGCGTCCCTTGTGGGCCCACCCATAGCTTTATTTTTATAAAAAAACTCTTTACTTTTTAAAAAAAAAGCTTTTTTTTTTGGCTGGGCCGTAGGGTACTGCTAGAAGTACCCGGTACGGTCAGGGTACGGCCAGGCAGTACCGGGTACTTCTAGCGGTACCCAAGTCCCCTAAAAGTACCCTAAAAGTACCCAAGTCCCCCTTTTTTGGGAAACCGTCCCCTAGAAGTACCGGGTACTTGGAGGGCAAAAGGGTACTGCTAGGGTACGTTTCCTAGCAGTACCCGCGTCCCCGTTTCGTACCCGGTACGGGAAACGGGTAAAAACCATAGGGGACGCGTCCCCGTGGAGCATAGGTTATAACTTACTAATTAAATGTTTTAAGCAAGATAAATCTTGGTTTAGGTCCTCATGTTAGCTATTATTGGAATATAACTCATATGATCAACATAAATGTCTCATCTATTTGAACCATGTAAATTCTCAACTATTTCAAATACATAAATGGGAGTTTAATCATAAAAGGAATTAGATGGGAAACATGATAAGTCTGCCCAAAGCTATCCCCACTAAGCCCAAGAGCAGACACTCACCCTCTTGGCCCCAAGTGGCAGGCACGTTGGACATCTAGCATGGGGTGGTCTACTTAGTGGGTAAACTTGTATTTGTATTCCCTATCCATGTTGCCTTATCCATCCTTCTTATGATTTGTGATTTCCCCAATAATCAACCATCATAGAGGTTGGAAAGGAAATCGCAATAGGGTGCTCGAAATTCCCCCTATCTAAGCCCAAGAGCAGACACTCACCCTCTTGGCCACAAGTGGCAAGCACATTTGTAAGAAGGTAGGGCATGAAAACGAAATCTTGCTACTGTTGTCAACTTTATTAAAAACTCAAAAATTCGCATTCACAAATTAATTCGATCAAATCAATTACTGGTCTACAAATGCAAATAATAACACAATACTTATTTCTAGAAATTTGCACAACTCATAGATCGCACTAAATATGACTAAGAATTCAATTACTTCAGTTGTAAAAATCACAGAGAAATCAAACAAGCGATTGTACAAGGAATCGATGTTGAGCTCCACCCTTCACAGTGGTGTCGCTCGAATCGATTATCCTCCTGGGCGATTATTCTGAGTAATGATTGATCAAGCCTTTGACCCACGGCTAGTGCTCTGGTGATGCCAACATTGGTACACTGAATTGACTTCAGCTATTGATATTCTGTTCACGCACTAGCATAAGCATGATGCGGCAATGTAAACCCATGTAGTGATCGTTGACCTGCACTCCTTGTCAATGGTGTGCACACAACTTGTAGGTAATTGATTTGAGCCAATGCGATGGTGCTGAATGAGTCGTCCTTTTAGATGTTGCGTGCTCTTGGTGTCATGTGTGTGGTTTATATTCTGATGTCGCCTGCTTGTAGTTGCTAGGTGATCACACTTGTAGAGGTGGCGTCCAGAGCTGTTAGACTTTGCTTGGACGCCGCTTTGGTGTCTTGCGTCTTGTTCGTTGGCTGAAGGTGTTATGCCTTTGCAAATGATGTCTCCTCTAAATGCCTTCCGTAGGTTCGCCTCCAGCTAATGCCAAACACATGAGAATATGCTGACCAATGAATGACCCTGCGGAATAGACGAATTTGAATGAGCAATTTGAATCCTGTATGATCAAAGTGTAGGAAATGACAAACACAAATTTCTCAGGAGGGTAGCTACGCTCACCCTGGATGCCACGATAGTGAACTACGTTCCCTGCGATATAGGCAAAACAAATTGTCCAAATTCGTGATGATCAATCATAGAAATCAAACTCCCATATATACTTATCTAACTCGCTAACACTAAGGCATGTTGGCTAGATAGACAAAAGTAAATTCAAATTCAAAATTGAATCATGGCGCCTCAAATGAGGTCGGCCCACATTACTATTTATTTATTTATTTTATTATTAATTCATTAGTGTTTAAAAACACCTTTCTTGTACAGGTCGGCTAGGAACTTATTTTGGATCTGGGACATTACAACATTGGACATCAAGCATGTGGTGGTCTACTTAGATGGTGCTCTTGTATCTGCTCCCCTTCCTTGCATTTCCTCTTCTCCTTCATATGATTGCTTAGTGTAAATCAAATGAGCCCGAATCTATTATCCACGTTTATATTAAAGAATCATTATTACTTATAAGACTCAATAATTGCTGCAAGCATCATTATTGCATAATCGTACATAATAAATATCTATACTCAGAAATGTTAACTTATTCCATTTTCTGATTATACCTGCTGCTATACTCAGAAATATATTGCAAAGTTCTCCTTTTATTGTCCATCCCATGATGCCTTCATTTGATTCCACCTTCAATATTTATGCTATTCAAAAGATATGTCTTTTGTGGGAGATGTGTCATTCCAAATGGATGCGTCCCTTAAGCTCTAATCATTGCCTTTAGTTAGTAAATTCCATCGCTGCTTTTCAAAGATTTATTTGTCCTTTTAATTCAATTTCCTTTGACCGCTGCTTTTGTTGAACGTCACATTCTGCGATTTCATAAGAATATGTGCTCTTAATAATATAGTTGCTGCCTTATTATTATTACTGTCCTTGAGTATGGGATTGCTATCCTATCAATTGCTCCATGCTGCTGGTAATCACACCCTTTTTAATAATTGTATTCCCCTTCAATTATTTTATGTTTTCTTATTTTAATATATTTATTTTTATTTTTATATATATATTTTCAATTTTTATAGTATTATATTATAATGATTATAATTGTAATAATATTTAAGTTGTTAATATTTATATTTGTGTTTTTAATATTTATAGTTTATACTGTTATTTTATTTATTTATTTGCATTTCAGCGCTTGCAATTTCGGGGGCATGACAATGAGGGTTGGAAACGCTTGCACAAGTGAACACTAATGATGCCAAAATGCTGCTCCCAAATAGGCAGATTAGATCTGCTTTGCTGCTGGTGCAATTATGAAGCAAACACAACACCAAACTCCCTTCAAATGCCCAAATTTTCCCTTTAATGCTAGCTGCCCTCCTTCCCAACTATGGCGCACCACTTCTAGGGCCGAACCCTAGCCATATCACCCTCCAAACGTGCTAGCAAGTCTGATCCAAAGATCTGATTGGAATTTCTGCTCTTCTTCTTCAAATGATGCCAATGAAGTACAAGTAGGCCTCCGTTGTGAAGCCTTCCCAAGATGAATTAGGTTTTTGTCCAATTCACCTTATATCCTCAAGGGTTTTCATCCTTGGAATATGATGCACATAAATTGCAGACAAAAGGCATAAGATAATATGCTGAATGATAATAATCCTCCCAAAATGAGCTTGTATATATATCAACTTCCTCTTTAATTGTAATGGCCCCTTCTTGGTCCTAGTCCTTTTTGAGACCATTAGCCTATTGTGGAGGCTCTTAGGCTATTCAGAGGCAGTATTTAGGGTTTCCTATTTCCTTGGAGGTTTCATGGTAATTTTCTTGGAGTTTTTTGTAGGGGTTTTCCAGTATGGTTTCTAGGTCTTTCTAGGTTTTCAAAGAGCTTTTGTGGGTAGTCATTGCTATTTTTAGCAGTGTCTATTTTTAGTAAGTTATGATGGCTACCCAGAGTGTGCTAATTTTAGTAAGTGCTATTTTTGGTAGTGGGTTTTGGCATTAGTTCAACACTTCATTTCTATTTCTGGTAGTGCGGCAGTGCAATTTTCGGCAGTGGCTCTTCCAACGTCCTTGGAGTTTGAAAATGGAAGGTTTGCAACTTAAGTTTATGTTTATTAAATTATTTGTTGAGTTGCTTTTTGATCCCACGCCTAGTATGAACAACTTAAGTTGTTTTAAAAAGGGGACATTATGTTGGATGCCCAAGTTGGAAATATTTGCCTTTTATAAAGGTTATTTGTTGCCAAGTAAATTTGATGCCTAGGTTTGAAAAAGAAGAGAATTTAAATGAATATCATATTACTCCTAAAGTTGATGTCCCATTTTGGAGGGAGTTTGCAATTCAAATTTTTGGGTTTGAAGCCTACTTATATGCCTATCCTCCTCTCATTTGGTTATGCTAATTTGATATAATGAAGTGCTATCGAAACGGTGATTGAACTCTTGGGGCTTTGAGGACGAAATCCCTCCAAGCTATCTTCAGCTTCGAGGTTGAAAGATACCTCCTAGCTGAATAGTGTTGCAGCTTCAACTCAAAGGTTGCAGTAGAGTGAACAATGGTGATGGCTTTCATTATGCTTCTAGTTTTTGTTGGGTTTGATGTTTTCTAGGATATTTTGGTGTGTGTGTGTGTAAGTTTGCAAATTGAAGACTTTTTGGAGTGTTTATTAGACTTTCATGTTGCTGGTTATTTCCTTGTTGACCCACGTTTTTGCTCACGTCGGACAGAGGAGTTGCTAACTTTTTGTGGGTACTGACCCTATGTGTTCTTCATACTTGGGCGCCCCTTTTCCTAAGGTTTCATGATTTTTGGAGGAGAGTTGGATTTTTAGCTGTTGGTTGCCCTCCTTGGGGTCCATACATCTTGGTTGTTGGCGCATTGGGTTGCGTTGCGGAGTTTTCAATGCTTGTTGGTGACAGATAGCTTCCTAGACTTGGACACCTAGTTCTTTGGGATCATATGCAAGTGGTTTGAGGTGATTTGGTTGTGTATTGATGGAGTTATGAGTGTTTGAGGGTGGCTAGTTGGAGTTTCGTGCTCACTGTCCATTCATATCAAACTACTGCTACAGTTATATCAGACCTGATATAACCTTGTAATTTCATGATTTGTGCTGCCTAATCACTCTTATGTTGCAAGGATTTTGATATGTTACTCTCATAATTTCATGTACTAGACTCTTTATAATACTGGTTTGGCAGTACCAATTAGCTTTTGCTTTTAGTTATTTTTGTTACTTTCCCCCACTACATAAGTGGTTGCTACTATTGGAAAGTGGTTGAGCCTTTTGCCTTATGTATTTCACACTCCCGTTGAATAAGTGGTAGAGTTTTTATATTTCTTCTTGTTGCCTGTTGAAAAGTGGAAGTGGCTGGCTTTGCCACCAAATGCATTACTTTCCTTGTTACTTGTTGAAAAGTGGAAGCGGTAGGTAGAGAAAGTGGTAGTTAGAGAAAGTGTAATGTCCCCATTTTAGCCATATGCTCTTTTGTGACTGATAGCCTATTTTTGGAGGCCCGTAGGCTAGCCAAAAATGGAAATTAGGGTTTCCTATTCTATAGGAGGTTTTAGTTGAGCTTTTGAAGGCTTGCATGCAGGAGTTTGGAAGTGAGTTTTGTGGAGCTTTTTGGGTTTTTGGAGAGCTTTAGGATGTGGTAACATGCATGATATGAAAATACCATGCATTTCTATTTGATACTTTGCATGCAGGAAAGGTTTCTGGGTTTTTTTGGGTTTTCAGAGAGCTTCAGAATGGTATAACATGCATCTCTATCTAACAACCTTTCCAGACACTTACTATTTTAAGTAAGTCATGATGGTTGCCCGGTTTGTGCTCAAAAGGCGTTTGGAAACACTTAATATTTATAGCAGTTTGCTATTTTTAGTAAGTTCTATTTATGGCAGTGTCATCCTAGCAACAACTCAGTCATCTCTAGTCATCTTTCTATTTCGGGCAGTGAGGCAATATAGTTTTGGTGTTGGCTCCTCTCTCTCTCTTGGAGCTAAGTTTCAATATTTAGTCAATTTTCAGTTGTGGCTTTTGGACCCCATGCCTAGTTGAGGACTTTAAGTTGTTTTTAAAAGGGGGCATTCAAGTGGACGTCCAAGTGAGGAAATTAATACCTTCATTAATGTTTTAAAATGCTCTTTAAGTTGGACGCCAAGGAGGAAGATATTAAAGTATTTTTTAATATTTTAAATTTGCATTGTGGAGATGGGCATCCCTTTGAGGAAGCTGAAGAGTTTTTCTTTTTGGGAGTTACAAGTTGATTCAGTTGCCTGTTGAAGCTTATTTATTGATGCCTTGTGCCTTCATTTGTATCTTTTGGAAATTATGATAATGTTATGTTGTTGAATTGAATTTAGAAGTGCTTCAAGGAATGATACCTCTTAGCCATTCCTTCCAATCTTCGTGCTTGAGAGATAGTACCTAGCTGGACATACTGAAGACTATGCTTCACTTAGGAGTGCATATTGAGCTTCAATTTCTGATTTATTAAATCAGATTGCTATTGTATAATCTGGTTTACTGTTGTTGGTTCGCGCTTGGCTGTAGCACGTTTTCATTCATAACTCCTTGGCAATTTTTCTATTATTTTGGGTATTGAAGATATAATTTCTACTACCATGGGCACCCCTTCCACAAAGTTGCAGATTTTATTGTGAAGTATTCAATTTTCTAGAGCTGGTCGCCCTAGCCTAGGTTGCCATTCCATTTCTAGATTTGTCTTGGGAAGTGTGCACAATTAATCTAGAGCTGTTTGTGATGGTATCTTGCCTTGTTCTTGGTTGCCTAGCTCTTAGCTTCCATTTGCGATCAGTTTCAGCCTTTTCAGAGGTGTTTGGAGAGAGTTATGAGCATATTGGTGAATTTCTTACACGCTGATCTGATTTTTGCAGGGAAACCCAGGGATGCGTCCCCCCCTCAAAATGCCCCGTACCTGTTCTTGGGACGTTTCGGGTATTGGGGGATGGCTGGGGACCATCCCTCTTTTCCCAGAAAACCCAGGAAACGTACCGGGGATGGGGGGATGCCGTTGACTGGAAGAGGGACGGTTGACTGTCCCCGGGGATGGCCAGGGGACGGCTGAGCCGTCCCTCGACTGTCTAGGGGACGGCCGGCCGTCCCCCACGTTTTAGTCACTTCAAACTCATAAAAAAAATCATAAATTTTAAAAATTTCGGCCCAGCCTACGTGGCATGTGTGGGCCCCATGGATTTTGACTCTCTTATTAAAGAAAAAGGGCCTTTCTAACCTCATTATTTGCATTTTGTTTGTTTGAGCAGCCAAGGGTTTGAGAGCAAAAGAAGTTGCAGCCATTGAAGGAGAAGGAGCAGCAGGTTGAAGAAGGAGAGGAGGTTGAAATAGTGTTGAAAGGAGTGCAAATCCACTAAAGAGGTATGCATTTTCTTTCCCTATTTTTTTGCAAAATGTGAAGCATACATTGTCTGATTTTTTTTTTTTTTTTGCATTTTCAGTTTAAACTTGCATTCTAAAAACAAAAAACATGAGCAGCAGTGAGAATGGAAGTGATAGTGAAGTTGAAATGCAAATTAGAAGGCAAAGTGGTGGGGGTGGTAGTAGAACTAGAGAGCAAAGAAGTGAAAGAACCCCAATCCAATGCCATCCTTCATCAACCAATACCAAAACTATGGAAGACTATGCAAGACACCCATTAAACCCAAAAAAACCATTCCTTCGATATGTTACACCCGTGGGTGAAAGACAAAAAAATTCAGGGGGGAGTAGGGTTTGGTTTTGCCATATTTGTGAAAAAGACTTTAGGGGCAGCTACACAAGAATTAGGTCTCATTTTTTGGGTGAGGTGGGCCATGGAGTTAGAGTGTGTCCTTCATTGACAGATGACCTATTTTTAGAATGCCAAAAAATTCAAATAGAGAGTGTGATGGTGGGGTTCAAGGTGGGTCTACTTTCCCAAGTGCACAATCATCCATGCCTACTCCTGGTCCTTCCACGGTTGGTAGTAGTGGAGTTCACTTAAGAGCAAAGAGGAAGGTGAGTGGCAGTGGTAGTGAAAAGGCAACCTCAGTTGAGTCCTTGTTTAATAACTAAGCACGAGAGAGTACTGAATCCGCCATTGCCAAATTCTTTTTTGCACATGCCATTCCATTTCATGTGGCCCGTTCCTCTTATTTTAAACAAATGGTGAGAGAAATAGCCACAGTTGGTCCTTCATTCATACCCCCTGGAGATCATAAGCTACGCACCACCCTCCTAGACAAAGAGTACTCCAAAGTTAATGTGTTAATGGAGGAGATGAGGCAAACGTGGATGAGGACAGGGTGCTCTATAGTGATGGATGGGTGGACTGATTGTAGATGTCGGCCACTCATCAATGTCACAGTCACATGCCCTACTGGTTCTTATTTTCTTAGAGCCATAGATTGTTCGAGGAAACGTAAGGATCCAGAATTCCAGTTTTCCATTTTGAGAGATGCTATAGAGTAGGTTGGGGCTGCAAATGTGGTGCAAGTGACCACCGATTCTGCACGTGTGTGCAAATCGGCTGGGTTGATGGTGGACGGTAAGTACAGGCACATATTTTGGACCCCATTTTGTGTTCATGCATTGAACAATGCATTGAAAGACATAGGGAAGTTGGATTGGGTGAAAAAAATAGTGGCAGAAGCTAGAGATATTCAAATGTTTATTTGCAATCACCACACCTCACTTGCTCTCTTCAGAACATTTTCAAAGAAGGAATTTTTCAAACCTGTTGAGACAAGGTATGGCACTCACTTCATTTTGTTTCTTTCAATTTGTATTCATAATCTGATTTTGTTTTAAATTTTTAATTTTTAATGAATCATTGAATCAATGAATGAACATTGAATGTAGATATGCCACATACTTCATCTTGTTAGAGAGGATGGTAGAGGTGTATGAGCCTCTACAAGCAATGATGGTCAATGCAGAATGGGCTAGATGGCCTAATGCAAGTTCTACTGAAGGAAAGAATGTCAAACAAAAGATCCTCGATGACGATTGGTGGGCCAATGTGAGGTAAGACATTAGATGGCTGATTTTCATATTAAATTTCTGATTTTAATATTTTAATTTTATTGTCCAATGTTCCAACTTTTGAAGTTTCTAACATGTCAATTAACTTGTCAAGTAATTATTTTGAACTTTTTGTTTGCATTTTGCAGATATATTTGCTCCTTCATCTCCCCTATTGTAGATGTCATCAGATATGCTGATACAGACTCTCCTAGTCTTGGAGAGATTTATGAGACATTTGACAGTATGCTTGGGAAGATCAAGCAAGTTATTTCGACAAAGGACCCCACTTTGGATTTATATGAGCAACACATTGGGCCCATTGTGACTCGAAGGTGGAATATAATGAACACCCCACTTCACATGGCTGCCTTTGCTCTAAATCCAAAATGGTATGCACCAAGGCCTGGTAGGGTGCCTCCATGTGATGATAGTGAGGTTTTAGATGGGTTCACACGGGCCATTGAAAAGATTTATCCAGCAGAGCAGGCTTCACTAGTTCGGTCACAATTCCTAGACTTTGCAAATCTTTCGGGCCCAAACTTGAGTAAACCACAGGCGAGGTTGGATAGAGCTATATTAGCTCAATCGAACCCTATTGGATGGTGGACCTATCATGGGAGGGATACACCGTAAGACACTTGCTACTCGCCTTCTTGCACAGCTAGTTCCTCTAGAGAGGAATTGGTCCACGTATAGCTTTATCCACTCCCTCAAGAGGAATGGACTTACCTCTAGACGAGCGGAGAAGCTAGTGGCCGTTCATAGTGCTCTTCCGCTTCAGGATCGGCAGACTCCAGAGTATCGACTCCAGCTCTACGGTGGGATATTGATCCCGAGGACGTGGCCCAGGTAGATGAGGAGGAGACAACTGAGGGTTTGGTTGGGGTTCCGTTGGTTGAGGAGGAGCATCACAGTGGTAGTGACTCAGAGGATGACTCTGATTTTGATGCGGTTATGAGGGATGATTAGGGGCAGCAGTGCTCTTTGACTTTGTTTATTCTGTATTCATTACTGACATTGTATTTTGATTTTCATAGCAAACTTGAAAACTATATGGCAGCAATGTAGCCTTTGGGCATTTTGATATAAGTTTATAAATTATAACTTGGAGGTTGTTTCATGATTCGTGTATGTTAATTTTGAATGCATATTGAGTATTGGCATAATGTTGGACACAAATGTTATATGTTAGTGTTCTATAATGTGTATTATGCATGCCTTATCCATGTTATCATATGAATATTTAAAATTTCCCTATATTTTTAAAATTTTCCCAATATTTTTATATAGCCGTCCCCTGTCGTCCCTAATTTTGGCCTCAAAAATCGGAAACTTGGGGACTCGTCCCGCCGTCCCCTGCCGTCCCCGTCCCGGAAACTTGGGCTAACCTTGGAATTTTGTATTTACTGTTTCTTATCAGATCTGTTATATTGTTTATTAGAGGCTAAATTCTGATCATAAACATTGTATCTCAATTAAGGATAATGTCCTTAACATTCTAATGTATTTAGCTCTCAAACCTATAATGTTGTGCAACTGAAACTTCATCATTTATAAGGCTGATCAGTAGTACTAACAGCTGTCATTTAATTTCTGCACTTTATGTTTGTAATTACTCCCACTGAAGAAGTGGTTGAGTCTTGTTTTACTTTCAGCACATATTGTTTAAATTTCCCCTCGCTGAATAAGTGGTAGTGTGGATTCATGGTCAGCTTGCCGCCTTATTATTTGTAATAGCTTCACTCCCGTTGGATAAGTGGTTGAGCCTTCATGGTCGGTTATCCACCTACTCTTTGTATTTCCAGTATTTACTTTCTTGGATGGTCGACTAGCTGCTTGCAGCTTGTATTTCATTTTCCAATTTACTAATGATCCCTGACACTGTATGCTCTCACCTTGCCTACATTGGGATCTTGGTGATTAAAAGGTGAAGGGTTACCATTCTTGCTGGTTTATATTTGGAGCTAATGCTAACAATGGGGAAAATGTGCTGATATTTTCAAAAAAAACTTAAGGGATTATTCCAGAAAGCTCAGTTTGTAAGCCAATCACTGAATGCTTTCACCTTGCCCATATTAGGACCTGGGTAATCAAAAAGTGGAAGGTGATATTTCAGTTAGCATTGTAATTTCAATTTATTAGGAGGATCCCCTTATCCTTTATGCTCTCACCTTACCCACTCTAGGATCTGCGTGATCAAAAAGTGGAGGGTTATAATTCAATTGCTCATTTTTGCTTTCATCTAACACTAACGGGTGGAAATTTTGTGAAAAAATAAGGGTGGGATTTTACAATGGTATCATAGTTGGTCATCTTGCCAGCCTGTACTCTTGACTCTTGCCATGCAGCTGTAATCATCTATGAGTGATAGAGAGGGAAGGCATTACGATAGAGAGCAGAAGAAAAATCAGTGGCAACCACCACCTATCCCAAAAGGAGAGATAGTTTCAGGGATTCTTGGAATCCATTCAGATTCTTCTAGTGGCAGTGATAGTTTAGTTGAGGTTATGGAAGACAAAGGGAAGTCACCATGCCAACCCAAAAATCCTAATGATAAAACATAGAGGAAGTTTGACTCTATGTTGGACATGATGTCGCAGCTGCTTGCAAAGATGAGTTAGGGCATTCCTCAAGTTAACCAAGTGCCACAAGGTGAAACTAGCTCCATCAATCAGACAAACAATGGTGGACACACAACTACAACATCTTCTGGGTATTGCTTATTTGGAAACTCTATGGTTGGGCACCTCAAAATGACTATTCACTTGCATTATTTGGTGAGAATCTGAATTTTAGAGCCAAATCACCCTCCTAGGGAGCAACACTATTACCTTGGGATTGGGGTTTTCCAAATCTGAGTTGAAATCAGAAGTTGCAGGTTTGTACATTTCTTTTTTTGGGCATCATCACATGGTTACATAGTGGTGAAATGATAGTGAACAGTTTGGAGTGGATGGCTCTTGCACATGCTTGATTTGTGAGGAGTTTGGGATTGTATGGATGCTATTTGAATGACTGAAATAATGCATTTTGTCGACTGTGAACAGGTATGTGTTCCCTCTTAATCTGAATATTTATTTTGTGATCTATCTCTCTTGTTTGTGGTTGAAAATATCAAATGTTTGGTTGATTATTCAAGCTATTATAATGATATGTTTATTGGCAATGAAAACAACGTAATGTTGAATGAAACGTGGAAACCAAAATCTGAAAACAATACACAAAAATAATCAGGGGGTGACCATTACACGTACTGTTGGTGATTTTGCATTCTTCTGCAAAGTCAGATACTGCTGCTACAACTACTGTCTTTTGCCAACCATGGATTGCATCTCGTGCACATAAACTATCCAACTTTCTAAAATCATTTTTCATTGATTGCTCTTCATTGAGAGTCGTAGCTTCCAAAAAAATACAAGTCGATGGAAATACCTCATAGTTCTCCATTTGCCAGTGAAGTAGGCCACAAAGGGAATTTATTTCCTCATTTGAACATGATTGTAACTCCAAAATTCCTTTGTCGTTTAGTTCCATCAGACCTTGACTCTTTGTCCATTCTTCTCTGGAGTCTAAATCTGATGAATCCGAGGAGGCTGCTTCTTCATTGATTGCTTGGTTTTTCAAATCAATTAAATACTTCCGACCCTTATTTTCAATGGAGATTGTATTCTTTTTCCAATTGTGATCGGCTTTAGCTACCACCAATGAACCTCGACCTAACAATGCATTGTATGCTTTCTTCCTTAATGAAATAACCAAAAAGTTCAACAAAAATGAATTAGTTCCAATAATTACCTTTTGTCCCATTAAAACTCCAAGTACCTTAATACCTTGTTGATTTGCACCCACCAGTAAAAAAGTTGGCGGCCAAATGGTCGGCTTACCAAGAATTCCTCAAGTGTCTTCTAGAAATACATTCATGCTCGACCTGCCATCAATAATTGTATTGGTGAGATTCCTTCCAAGGATCTCCATATTCACCATCCTTGGTTTCTTTGCCATGTTAATTGTTGGTAACATTGGATCAATCACTCGGTCACTTGATAGTAGAGGTTTAGTTATTGGTTCTTCATTCTCACTAGATTCAAATTGGGTTGTAGCATGCACTGTCTCATTCTCTTGTGATATAATAGCATTTTGAAGTTCAAGAATACTCTGTAATAAATCCACTACTTTAACTGGTACAGTAGCTTGTACTTGTGCAATGTTTTTCTCGGATTATAATTGGTCTGTTATCGTACTTGCATTTGCATTTGATTGGCATTGTTCGTTGTCCATAGCATTCTTCAGCTCTTGCTTCACAAAGCCTTTCTTTTTTTGTACATGGTTTCGAATATACAACCTTCTTTTCTTGGGCACAAGTAATGGCCAATACTTTATTATGCCTTACATCAATCATATTGACACTAGCCTTTTGCTTCGGACATTCAGTGTCTTTGTGGTTTCCAAGTCCACACTATTTGCAAAGTAATTGCACTGTCTTGCTTGTTGTGGTAGTGTCTTGCAAAGTGTCCCCATTTGCTACATTGTCAACATTGTACGACAGGGCATCCTTTGGGGTCATATTATATTTGGCTTTGTCCTCCTCTTTGATTTCAATAACCGCTTGAAGATGCATTGTGGAATGGACTCCTTTATTGAATGATCCAAAACTTGGAAAATCTCACAAAACATCGTTTTAGGACAATTGCCTTTTGTGTGCCCCTCAATTTTGCACTCAGTACACCATAGTTTGTTAGTTTCTTTCTCCGCCTTCAATTCTTTCATCATTCAGAGCATGTCCCTCTAGAGTGCTTGTACTGTTCTTGATTCATCGTCACTATTGTCCAAACATCCATCTTCCTTTGCTTTTCTTTTACAATGCGAGGAAATTTTATCTTCACTTTCTATCTCCATTGCTTGATTGTAAGTTTCCGTGTACGATGACAGAGGCACTACTTGCATTTTCTTCCTCAGCGAAGGAATCAATCCTTCAATGAACCATTTTTTTTTAGTCCATTGGTTGGCTGGATTTCTAATTTCACCAATAATTCCTTCAGCCTATGATTATATAATTTTTATTATAATTTTCAAAAATTAAAGTTTTTTAATATATATAATAAAAAAATATAATAGATTTTTTTACTTGTTTTTTCAACTTTAAAATAAAAACATGTCAATTTTTTGCAATATTTTTTTTTTTCAAATAAATTCATCTTGTACTTGCTTGGAGATTTTTTTTTAGCAGAAGATTCTAAAGTTGGCAGACTTCTACGTTTGGAGGTTTTTTGCCAAATTTGGTAGAGGTGACTTTTTGCCCAACCCAACCTCTCTTCGTTGGACTTTTCATTTTTGCACTCCATCTTCCAAAGGCAATAGTTTAGCCACATGGTTGTCGTTTTCAATGCAATTTATTTTTGAAATGGGGTAAAATTTCATGCTCTTCGCAGTGGTTTAGGTGATTTTCAGTTGTGGCTTTTGGTTTTTTCAGTGTTGTGCAATTCTCATTTTGGAGACTTTGATGTGCCATATCTTCTGCATTTAGACTCCTTTTTGTGTGCCATTTTTTTGAAAGTGCATGATTTTTTGTGTACATCACGGTGTTGATAGTTTCCTCATTTTCTATTAGAGAATTCTATTTTCAACATGTGGTCCTTTTTGGACAGTGAGTTTCCACTGTAAGCACTTCTCATATGTAAACGCACTAAAATAAAGTGCCTCAGTATTGTACATGTATAATTGGGATCTTGCACATAATATTATACTTTATTTTACTTGCAGTATGATATAAAGTGCCATGGGTGGGGTAGTGTAGGCCTTTTGTTTTGCCATCACACCTTTGTCAAGTGGGTGTCCCTTCTATGATAGCAATGAATCACAGTGATTCTTGCCTCATACGTGTGTGTTTTTTGTTTGCAGTTGCACACCCTTTTTTCAATTGTTGGTACTTTCAGTTCCACGTTCAGATGTTCTTGGTTCTTCTTCATGCACTACATTTTGGCATTCAGTTTCAATGTACCTATCATGGCTCTCCCTTCTCAACATTATGGGGGTTTCTACTATTGGTGCTAATGCTTCCTTGGTTTTGCGTTGGAGTGAGCTATGTATACAATATTTGTTCCTATGTACTAGGCAGATTGAGTGGCTGGTTACCCATGCATTTTAGTGAGATGGAGCATTTACCATATGGACACTCTTGCATTCATGTTTTACAGGGGTGACCTTCCATTTTTACTTGATTAGTTCTTCAAACTTTTGGTACCTGTTCCATCTGTATCTTCGAGTTCCAGATGTTTTGCCTTCATTTGCCATCTGATTCGAGTAGTGTCGTTGGAGACACTTATACAAATTCTTGTCTTCTTGATCGTGATCATCATTTGTTTTAGAGGAGGTTCTTCTTTCAGCATTATAGCAGTCATTCTTTGATAGTGTTTGCAGCTTCTTCATGCTGCAATGGTGTTCTTCATGTTCATCCTTTGTTCCTACTCTTTTGGGACAATCTTGTTTTGGAAGCTTCTTCAGTCCTTGACTTGTATTTCTCTCTTTTGATGAGGAGTTTTCTCCCACTGGGTTTTTCTCCTTTTCTTTGGTTGTGAGAGATTTGATTATTTGTACATCGTTACCTCACCAAGCCTTGTTTGTCGGGACCCATCATGCATTCATCTTTAGAGTTTTGAGCTTCTTCATAAGTTTCACTCAAGGGGGAGTGTTAGAGTAAAAAGTATTTCCTAATTAATTAATTATCTAATTATTAATTTATTTTTCCTCTAATTACTGAAGCTTACTTAGGTCATGTTCTTTTTATGTCTCATGTCATAGGATGAGGACACATGTCATGATCTTGTTTTATCCTCACCTAAGGTTTAGGTTTGTTATCCTTTTATAAGGATTCTCTATTGTATAATCATTAAAATGCATATTGATCAACGATTCATGCTTTTTTTGGATCAATAGCTCTTGGCCTTCATAGCTTTGTTATTCTCTCTTTCTATGACAGGTGTTCGATTTCAGGCGATTCTTGGGAGTTGTATAAATAATATTGAACTAGGAATAGGGTTCAAATTTCAATGTTCACAAATTGCACCACTTTCAAATGTTTTTTGCTACTTGCTTCCATTAGGATTTAGTCCATTGCGACTTTTTCCACCACAATTTATTCCACTGTGACTTCTTCCATTGCAACCAAATATGTAGCAATTATGGGTCTTTATTGCTTCTAGAGTAATGAAAATCTCCTATAATAACTTATAAAATTGTGTTATACATGTGTATGTGTTTTTTATGAATGTCGTATCCATATTAGTGGCTTTGGAAAATAGTTGTATTTGTGTTCGATACCATATCCATGTCCTTGCAGCATTGCATTAATCGAAGTAGAGAACATGAGTCCCTACTTAATTGGATAAATAGATTTGAAGACAGCCAATGAGATGTTCATACAGCTTATATGAAAATTAAATGCAGCTTAAGTGAAATTAAAAGATTCTTGGTGCTTAATGAATTTTAAAGCCAGATAGGTCTAGCATCTATCTGCTTACCTTATGGTGTTTCTACATTATTGTCAATAAATTTTCATGTTAACTTGATGATTTATGTTACTTATGTGTTAATGACTCTCTGCATTATGCAAATAGATTAAAATATAGATCATACAATGTATTTCTTCTCCCAATTACATGATTTATATGCTATTGAGGATACGCAGATACATAACTTTTTATAAGCCTTCTTTGTGATTGTTCATTTTGTTAATATTTTCAATGTGCTTTTTGTCATTACAGGTTCGACCTGTAGTTGAGACAGGATACGAGAATCTATTGCTTGTACGCCTTTTATTGGAAATGAAGAACCCTATCATCCAAAAATCTTCGGTAAGGATATGCTTACCTTATGGCATTCTTCACTTGTGTTTTAATTTTCTGGTTTGCATTCCTATGTAGTTTTTGCATTTTGATTGCTTGTTACTTCTGGTTCCTGCTTCCAAATCATTGTAGATTTGTTAAAGTTGGTTTGTATTCTAAAGTAGTTATTTTTCAGTTATAGCAGTACAGTATCTAACAACATTGTGTGGAGTAAGGTTGTGCCTGGACTGAATGTAGAAGGAATATTGGAGAACTGGTCAAATTTGAAACCTATTATAATAAAAGAATGGGATACAAAAAAGGAAGAACTAGTAGACCTTTTTGGAAAAGTCAGGGATGATTGGATGGAACAGGACCTTTCAAGTTGGATTGGAGCTAACAGGTACATAATCTAAAATGTTTTAAAATTTCTTATCTTTAGCTGCAGTTCTCTATATTAGTCCTTAGTATTTTTCTTTGTTCTATTAGCGTCTTTCCTTGCATTGTACGAATTAGGCCAGGAATAGGAAACAGTTAAACTTAAAAAAGTTAACAAATTTCAAAAGGCTCAAGAAGAAGCCTACACAAGATGTCTTTTAGATCATAGCTTGAAATATTTGAATATGAGCTATATTTTGATCTTTTACCTTGAAACATCTCTTGAAGCTATTCAGAAATTTACCATGGCTTAAAAAATGTGAAATGTAGAAAAATGCACTGCTTAAAATACATACAACATGCTCACCTCATATCATGACTACATTGCTTTTTCCATATAATTCGCTATCATATTTATACTACTGCCATCTCTAATACCTTACTTTGCCAGGCTTATCAAGAATAGTATGACAAAGATTGAACTTCTCTATCCCTACTATAATGTGCTAGAATTATCAAGAATGGGATGAAAAATATTGAACTTCTCTATCCCTACTATAATGTGCTAGGATTATCAAGAATGGGATGACAAATATTGAACTTCTCTATCCTTAGTCCTACTATAGTCTGAATTTCTAAGTGGGTTTATGGGTGATGGTTTTGTATTTTGTGGATTATTTTTTTTGGTAAGTAAGCTGCAGTCTAGTGACTGCTATGTATATTACAATATATTGAAAATTACATATCTGTCTGACCTCCTGCCCTCTACATTTTACAAAAAACCAGTATAGGCATGCCTAGTTGCCCTCCTACAATTTACTGTTTATATTAACCTTCTATTGGTGTCGGGTCCCATCAAAATCCCAAACCAGTTCTAACTATTTTCTATCCCTTACATGCTGGATAGATATATCTAATTATTCAATTAAAACTACTGTTACCTATCTTTCCTCCTGCTCTTGTTGATTAATGAATTCAAACATCCATTCCAGCCCAAAGGTGATCTCGATGTTGGAGATCTTTTTCAGAAATGGACAGCCTTTTGTCGCCTTGTGCCAATGCTGGATCAATGTGGATTATTAAAGTAATGCTTTAGTCAAATTATTTAACAAAGTGATGTCTTACCTGAGATGGATTTCTGCCAACTTTCCATAGACCATACACATTCTGTTATTTGAAATAAACCTTATTGTTCTGTAGGCTGCAAGATAAAGAAAGAAAGAAAGAAATTATATTAATGTTTATGGATCACCATGGCAGGACAATGGAACACAAAATCTACATTACAATAGAAAAGTAATAGTGTAAAACAGACTAAGTTTATGAAATGTGCTAAACACTAAGCACTAAGAAATGTAAACCATAATAACTAGTACAAATATATGAGGGAACAACCTCTCAATGAAGCATGAGCTTATTAAGATAAAAGTGGGAGATTAAGATAGGAAATTGTTGGTTTCACATGTCTGTTGCATGGCTTGGTCCAGAAGCATAAAGCCACTTATTATTGAAAAAGGGCCCATACAAGATCTGATGATGGTTTTAGGGGAATACCAAGGACTTGGTTGGACAGGCTGGAAATCCTTGGAGTTAGCTGGGCACTCTGCCAAGAACCTTTCCTCAGATCGATGGCCAATGAACTTTTGGTGGCAGAGAAAAAACCAGTGATGTGCACCTCCTTCCTTGACATAGACTGCAATAAGTGGAAGGCCCTTGGCTCCAAACCAATCAGATTCACTCTGCTTAGAATGGTGGGCCGCGGCTTCCTGGTAGTAGTATGCAGAGAAGTATGTTGTGGTACTGGTTTATCGCCATCTACGTGTGAACTCATTGTTTCCAATAGGCGTTTGCTTCCTCTAAACCTTGTAGTGGGCTAAGCCATTATAAAAGGGAATTAATTGTTCTGATTACTCCAGGGATCCTCCAGAAAGGATCTACGTCTGAGAATGAGTGCTAGCCATGAACTTGATAAAATTATATAAACAACTAAGCATAAAAAATTGAAAACAATCTGTTTTTTCTTAATATGATTACACAAAAAGGGCCAACCAGATGGCATTAAGACATTGAATTGGTGTTTACAACAATAGTGCTTAGGGGCTCAAGGTGAAAGAACTTGCCAATAAAGATCCACATTTTCTAACTCTTGCTTCAAGTAGAACTTAGAAATCTGCCATAATTTCTGGTGTTCTTTTGTATAAAACATATTTGTTTGATATGGGCAGTTGTGCTTCTTTACATTAAAGTGGGATGTTGGTGTAAAATCTGCTTGCAGTTATGGAGCAACTGGCATGCGGAGTTCATAACACAGGGTTAGTTGGTGGTCAGTTAATTAGGATGATGCTAGTAAGATATGGTTTACACTACCTCAGGCTGACTAAGCCGAGGCTATACATACATGAGTCATGACAGATTTATTTATCAATTATTGGCATTTATCATATGTGTCTCACAGCATCCTCTATTGTTCTCTATACATCTTGAACATTTCTTCGCTGCTCTATTATATCTTATGACTAGCACTACATTATTTCTTATATTAATGATGATATTATACTCAATGATAAGGGTTTATTCTTCATCAACACAAAACTCAAACTGTTCATGGTTAGAATTAGCCAATCCAATATAAAAGAAACTTTCTTATTAGATGACTAAAAGGTGGTTGAGTTAGGAAAAACTATGGAAGGAAAAAATTAAAAGAGCTGCATTTATCTTAATGATTGGCATGGTGAACTTTAAATTTGTTGGGAAATCCATTAAAATATTATCCAGGAAATGGTCAATACTTAAGATACGTGGGTGGAGGAGGATTATTCTTCAGTTCTGGTCATATACCTTTATATTGTCTGGGTGCTAAGTTTCTTCTATTGTTCTCTATACATCTTGAACATTTCTTCGCTGCTCTATTATATCTTATGACTAGCACTACATTATTTCTTATATTAATGATGATATTATACTCAATGATAAGGGTTTATTCTTCATCAACACAAAACTCAGAAACTGTTCATGGTTAGAATTAGCCAATCCAATATAAAAGAAACTTTCTTATTAGATGACTAAAAGGTGGTTGAGTTAGGAAAAACTATGGAAGGAAAAAATTAAAAGAGCTGCATTTATCTTAATGATTGGCATGGTGAACTTTAAATTTGTTGGGAAATCCATTAAAATATTATCCAGGAAATGGTCAATACTTAAGATACGTGGGTGGAGGAGGATTATTCTTCAGTTCTGGTCATATACCTTTATATTGTTTGGGTGCTAAGTTTCTTCTATTGTTCTCTATACATCTTGAACATTTCTTCGCTGCTCTATTATATCTTATGACTAGCACTACATTATTTCTTATATTAATGATGATATTATACTCAATGATAAGGGTTTATTCTTCATCAACACAAAACTCAGAAACTGTTCATGGTTAGAATTAGCCAATCCAATATAAAAGAAACTTTCTTATTAGATGACTAAAAGGTGGTTGAGTTAGGAAAAACTATGGAAGGAAAAAATTAAAAGAGCTGCATTTATCTTAATGATTGGCATGGTGAGCTTTAAATTTGTTGGGAAATCCATTAAAATATTATCCAGGAAATGGTCAATACTTAAGATACGTGGGTGGAGGAGGATTATTCTTCAGTTCTGGTCATATACCTTTATATTGTTGGGTGCTAAGTTTCTATTGTTCTCTATACATCTTGAACATTTCTTCGCTGCTCTATTATATCTTATGACTAGCACTACATTATTTCTTATATTAATGATGATATTATACTCAATGATAAGGGTTTATTCTTCATCAACACAAAACTCAGAAACTGTTCATGGTTAGAATTAGCCAATCCAATATAAAAGAAACTTTCTTATTAGATGACTAAAAGGTGGTTGAGTTAGGAAAAACTATGGAAGGAAAAAATTAAAAGAGCTGCATTTATCTTAATGATTGGCATGGTGAACTTTAGTTGGGAAATTTAAAATATTATCCAGGAAATGGTCGATACGTGGGTGGAGGAGGATTATTCTTCAGTTCTGGTCATATACCTTTATATTGTTTGGGTGCTAAGTGTTCTCTATACATCTTGAACATTTCTTCGCTGCTCTATTATATCTTATGACTAGCACTACGATGGATAAGGGTTGAAACTGTTCATGGTTAGAATTAGCCAATCCAATATAAAAGAAACTTTCTTATTAGATGACTAAAAGGTGGTTGAGTTAGGAAAAACTATGGAAGGAAAAAATTAAAAGAGCTGCATTTATCTTAATGATTGGCATGGTGAGCTTTAAATTTGTTGGGAAATCCATTAAAATATTATCCAGGAAATGGTCAATACTTAAGATACGTGGGTGGAGGAGGATTATTCTTCAGTTCTGGTCATATACCTTTATATTGTCTGGGTGCTAAGTTTAAATGTTCTTAACTGGTTTATAGCACACACAAATTTTCAAGGCTGTCAAATGTATTTGTACCTGGGAAACTAGTTTTGCGTCAAGGGTCTTATATTTTGATGGAAATTTCAATTAAGAGGGAGGTTGGTAATTTTGATGTAGGTTAAAACTTAAATGTACTGCCAAAGGGGAAGAATTGATGAATCCAGTAAATGTAATGTCAATAAATGAGAATAAGCGAATCAGTTAAATAGTAACATACACTTGGTATAACTAATAACAGGTTTGATAACAATGTGAGATGAGTTTGGGCATGGGATGATAAATACTTAGTACCTTACGGTATATTTGTATAATAAAATCTTGAGCCTCATCTTTGTTGAAGATCGCAGCTTTAGGATGATACTTCCAGGTGCGATTTTGTGAAAGATAAATTTAAATATAGCATAAGCTATTTAAATTTATATATTGCGATTTTGAAGAAGTGCCTCATTAAATAATAATCAAGAGACAAATATTAAAGTTATAATAAATAAATTATTATTTAATTATGGGAGCCGACCTGTCTTGAAAGTCATGCCTTCTCAAGAAGACGTCTTTTCCTTGAGGCGGACATCTCTTTGTGAAGGGGTGCGATTGGGTATATATATGATGTCTTTCATTGTGTTCTATCATCAAGTTCATTCATTTAGTTCGCATTCTTGAAGAGAATAAATTAGCGCCCAGCAATAGGAGAAGTTCGCACTTGACAGCAGATCTTCATCTACAGCAGCAGATTGACTATTAAGGGGAAACATATTCATTTATATCTTTGCATCTAGGAGAGGTGCTATTCATTGTATTGCATAAGCATTGTGTAAGCAGATTTCTGCTCTCACTATTATCAATATATAAGAGATATATTGGCTGGGTTTTTTCTCCCTCACGTTGGAGGGTTTTCCCAGGGTATTTGCTGTATTGTGAGTCAATTTGAATTAAATTTCTGTGCATTTTATCTTATCATTAAAATCTAACATGGTATTAGAGTGGGTTTGAAGATCTTGATCAGATTTGTGCATTGCAGCGATACTCTTTATTTTATTCCTCATCTTTGTTTACCTCTATCTCTCCGTCAAGATGGTGAATGGTCTTAAGATTGAGGATAGGCTTGAGGGAGCACCAAATTTCACTTCGTGGAGATTCAGGATCATGCTCACCTTGGAGGAAAGCGAATTGGCAGAGTTTGTGGAGAGCACAGCTCCCGAGCCTATGGATGAGGAAGAGAAGGCTCTATTGAAGAAGAAAGATATTAGGCAAAGAAGATGTTAGTTGATTCCGTTAAGGATCATATTG
This sequence comes from Sequoiadendron giganteum, assembly GCA_007115665.2. Classification (NCBI taxonomy): domain Eukaryota; kingdom Viridiplantae; phylum Streptophyta; class Pinopsida; order Cupressales; family Cupressaceae; genus Sequoiadendron; species Sequoiadendron giganteum. Next base: position 88,099,174 of record CM021108.1, read on the forward strand.
TTCCTATTGTCTCCAAGTTAAAGACGGCAAGAGAGATGTTCAAAAATTTGGAGGAGATGTACGAAATCAATAACACAAGTCGGACACTTGCACTGAAGCAACAACTCCATCATTTGAAGATGGCGAAAAGAGAATCTGTTATTGCCTACTTCATGAGAATAACCGAGTTGAGAGATCAACTCTCGTCTATTGGGCATGTTGTTGATAGCAAGGACTTGACCATGCTGGCTCTTAATGGTCTTCCTTCATCTTGGGAATCTTATATTCAAGGAATCAGTGCAAGATCGAAACTTCCCAAGTTTGATCGGTTGAAGGCAGACTGTATTCAAGAAGAGTCTAGGTTGGCTGCAAGAGGTATTGGGCAAAGCTCCATTAATGAAGACATTCATGTTCTTGCCACTCAATCCTCAAAGAAGAAAGGGAAAGATGGGAAGAAAGGTTATTTCAAGAGAAATAGAGATAAAGGAGCTAATGGTGGCCCCGCATTTAAGAAGAAGAGGGACCTCTCCAAGGTCCAATGTTTTCGATGTGACAAGTATGGTCACTTTGCCAAGGAATGTCTTGCTAGGCCTAGGCAGCAGGCCGCCATTGCAAATGTTTATGAAGTCTCTCTGCAGAAGGATTCAAGTGAATACCTATTCTATTCAGCCTTGTCAAGCAATGTAACTACCGACAACAACACTTGGCTGATTGACAGTGGTGCCCCTCGCCACATCATCGGATTTAGGGAGCATCTATCTAATTTGGTGGAGAAAGTTTCTAGTGAACAAGTGATTATTGGAGATGATGCTAGTTACTCTGTTAAAGGAGTTGGGACCTCATCTCTTCACTTGGATTCCAATGCTTCCTTGCAATTGGATGATGTGCTATTTGTTCTAGGCATCAAAAGAAACATTGTTTCCATCTCAGCCTTGGAAGACAAGGGTTACTAGGTTGCATTTTCAGAAGGCAAAGTTCTTATATGGGCTAAGAACTCCAACATCAAAATTGCTCGGGTGATTGGAGTTAGTCATGGATGTCTCTACAGGCTATGCACTCGTCCTCTTCAGGCTCTAGTGCATGATTCCTCAAGTTAGTGTGATCTTTGGCATCAAAGATTGGCTCACCTTCACTTTCAAGCTCTACCTATTATGGAGAAGATGGTCACTGGCCTCCCAAAGTTCAACCAAAAGCATGAAGGAACCTGCAAAGGCTGCACTTTGGGTAAGAATACAAAAGGTCCATTTCATAGTAGTGAAAGTAGATCCAAATGTATCCTAGATCTTATTCATTCTGATTTATGTGGTCCAATGTCTGTTGCATCTTCAAGTGGTTTCTTGTATTACATTATTGTATTGATGACTACTCTAGAAAGACTTGGATTTATTTCTTGAAATCTAAATAATTTGAGGAGGTATTAGAGAGATTCAAAGAATTCAAAGCTCAGGTGGAGAATTTGTCCAGAAAGAGGATCAAGGTCTTGAGATCCGATAACAAAGGAGAGTACACTTCTGTTATCTTATGTAACTTTTGCATTGAAGCAAAGATTAAGAGGGAGTTCAGCGTCCCTTATAATCCTCAACAGAACGGGGTTGCTGAAAGAAAGAACATATCTATTGTGGAAGCGGTCAAAGCTATGATTCATGACCAAGACCTGCAAACCGCCCTTTGGGCTGAAGCATCCAGGATTGCTGTCTATGTTCAGAATAGAAGTCCTCACAGGATCCTGGAGAATATAACTCCTGAACAAGCATTCTTAGGGGTGAAGTCTGAAGTAAGTCATTTGAGGATCTTTGGATGTCTAGTGTATGTTCATGTACCAAAGGAAAAGAGGACAAAGTTGGAACCTTCTAGCAAGAAGGGAATTTTGGTAGGCTATAGTGAGACATCAAAAGCCTAGAAAATCTATATTCCGGGTCATAAGACAATTGAGATCAGTAGAGATGTCACATTTGAGGAGGATGTTGCATTTAGAAGATCCAAGGGAACTCATATGGAGATTGATGATGAAGAGTCTCCTCAGGATATGGAAGTTGACCATGTTCTTGAGAATTAGAGGGAGGCTCCTGAACCTAAAGAAGATGATGATCCAGTCGAGCCCTTGGAACCTATTGATGGGCCTACAAATATTGTGATTGGAAAGGAAAGACCTCTTTGGGCCAAGAAAATAATGCAGGAGGCAAAAAGTTTTGCAGCCCCAAGAGGAACCTTCAAAGAAAGTAAGAGACCTTATAAGTTCTCCAACTATGTAGCCTTGCTGAGTCAGATTATTGAGTCAGAGCCTTCCAGTGTTGAGGAAGCTTCTAGTCAACAAGTTTGGAAAGATGCTATGTCTGAAGAGTATCAATCCATCCTTAAGAATGATGTTCGGGACATCATTGCTAGACCTGAAGGCAAATCTGTGGCATCTTCTAAATGGCTCTTTAGGATCAAGGATGCGACTGATGGGAGCATTGAGAAGTACAAGGCTAAATTCGTGGCTAGAGGGTTTTCACAAAAAGAGGGAGTTGACTATGAAGAAACCTTTGCTCCAGTGGCTCGTTATACTTTTGTCAGGACCATTATTGCTATTGTTGCATCTAGAGGATGGAAGATTCACCAAATGGTGTAATAGAGGAAGAGGTTTACATTGAGCAACCTGATGGATTTGAGGTACATGGGAAGGAGTCTCATGTTTGCAAGCTGAAGAAGGCCTTGTATGGTCTTAAGTGGGCTCCTCGTGCTTGGTATGAAAGGATTGATCGTTACCTGTTGACTTTGGGATTCTCAAAGAATGATGCAGATTCAAACCTCTACTTCAAGGTAATTAATGGTGAAGCATTGATTTTGGTTTTGTATGTTGATGATTTGATTATCATTGGAGAAGAACACCTCATTCTCAAATGCAAGAAGGACTTAGCTTCTGAGTTTGAAATGAAGAATCTTGGTCTCATGCATTACTTCCTTGGCTTAGAAGTTTGGCAAAAGCCAGATGAGATGATTCTAAGTCAAGGGAAGTATACCATTGACATTTTGAAGAGGTTTGGTGTGATTGATTGCAAACCCATGTCTACACCTAAGGAGACAAACTTACATAAGTTGAAGGAGGCTGCAGCTAGTTCAGAACTGGTGGATCCCGCAATGTACAGGCAGTTGATTGGTTCATTGATGTATCTAGTCAACACTAGACCGGATATCTGCTATGCAGTGAGTGCACTTAGTCAGTTCATGTGTGAAACAAGGCAGATACATTTTGTTGCAGCAAAACATATCCTGAGATACTTGTGTGCACAGTTGGATATGAGTTAAGATATTCTTTAGGTGTGGATTTGAAGTTGCATGGTTTTACTGATTTTGATTGGGCAGGGTGTGTCACTGATTGGAAGAGTACCTCTAGTTGCTGCTTCAGTTTGGGATCTGCTATGATATCCTGGTACAATAGGAATCAGTCTTCAGTGGCATTGAGTACAACAGAGACGAAGTACATTGCAGCTTGTGTGGCAGCTCGTGAAGCAGTGTGGCTTCGAAAGCTCCTTGCAGGATTGTTTGGACAATCAATGGAGCCTACTATCATTCATTGTGATAACCAGAGCTGTGTGAAGCTTTCTATCAATCCTGTGTTTCATGACAGAACAAAGCATGTTGAGATCAAGTACCATTATATCAGAGATATGGTATTGAGGAAAGCTATACAGTTGAGGTCTATCAGCACTGATGAGTAGACGACAGACATTCTCACCAAGCCTCTCTCCAGGATAAAGTTTGTGTACTTTCGAGATAAGCTTGGTATGGTGGAGAATACAACCTTAACTGAGAAGGAGTTTCAGTATCAGTAATCCTCTTTAATGAGTTCTCTGTGAGAGAAATTCGAGGTGAAATCCCTTGGTAATGAGTTCTTCTCTGCAAGAGAAGTTCGAGGTGAAATCTCTTGATTCCACCCTCTGGGGAAGCCATGGTGGATGTCATGTGTGTGACTCCATGACAACATCATGTGAGGGAGTCCATGATGATTTACTTGTACTTGTGTTTCACCTTCTGGAGGAGCCGTGGTGAAAGTCATGATGAGGTGACAACATCACATTGTGTGATGAACACTTGTACATACCATCTATGGAGGTAGCCTTGATGGTTGATATCACGATGAGGTGATATGCTTTCACGATGAGGTGATAAGCTCCTTCTTTCGTGAATGTAGTCATGTTGATTAAACATCACTATGAGGTGATATGTTCTACACAGATGGAATTTCTTCTCTCTAGCTGAGAGGGAGTGTTAATGATATTGTGCAGCCACGTGAGGAATACTCCTGGCTCGATTTAATAATAAATATAAATATAGCTTTCAGCTATTCAAATTTACTTGGTTTGATTTCATTGAAGAGGCGCTTCAATCATTAAATGAGATAAACAAATATTAAAGGCAAATAAATATTATTTATTATTTATTGGAGCTGACCTCCTTGAGAATCGCGCCCTCCATGTGTTCCTTCTTTGGGCCCGACTTCTTGGTGAAAGGTCACAACCGCCCAATATGATGTGTATATATACTTGTTGATTATCATTCATTTGGGCATCAAGTTCATTCAAAGTAATTGAAGGAGAAGTGCGAATTGCAGCAGCAGATTGATTCTAGGAGAAATACATTATTTGTATCTTTGCATCTAGGAGAGGTGCTATTCATTGTATATGTTAAGGCATTGTTTTGTGCCTATGTTGTAAGCAGATTGCTGCTCTTAATATTTTCAATATAAAGGAGATATATTGGCTAGGTTTTTCTCCCTCGAGTTGGAGGGTTTTCCCAGGGTATTGGCTTTGTTCTTGTGTCATTCTTGAATTAATTTCTGTGCACATATCTGATATTATAAAACTAACATGGTATATTCTAATATCCACTTGTAAGTTTCTCATCATGAGTTACTGCACCTTTAAAATCAAAGCTGTTTGTCCATTGATGTTTCTGGTGCTAAGCTGATAGCAAGAAAAAGCTAAAGGTGATATCAAAGTCTCCATGTCCTTCTTCATCTCCATAATTCCTTCATGAACTTCCTTTAGCTGTGCACAAATATCCTCTCAAGCATTTATATATTTACATTTGATAGTCACCCAAAATCTTCATTGAATTCTCTCATAACTAAAGATATATGATGTATCACTTATGATCAACATCATGGCCAATTTAATATGCAAAATGATGAGCACATGATTATAATGAGAGGGCAGGAGGGGAGGTCACAGGGGAGGGGAAGGGGGATGGGTGTGTAGGGAGGGGTGAATTAGTATATCTAAAGTTCTTTTTACTTTTACAATCCAACAATCACAATGATATGAATTGCAAAATATCATTCAAATAAGATCTAAAAATCATGCAACACAAGAACACATGATTTATGTAGAAATCCTTATGGGAGAAAACCACAGCAAAATATTGCTTTATATAAATCTATTTTACAATCTTTGTAGGCATCGACCTATAGGAGACACCAATCCCCTCAAATTTATTTTGTAAGCACCAACCCATTGGAGACAGCAATCCCCACTTGTAGAATTTGTAGGCACCAACCTCATCAATAAAATCTTGTTTTCTTGAGAATAAATCTTCTTTATAAATAGCCTTTAATGATCTTTTATATTTTCCTCCTCAATTATATCTGCATATACATCTCTTTTACATCTACATATATTCTTCTTATAATTTTGCATAAACTCTTCTTACAAATCTTCAATGAATCCTTCTTACAAATCTGGCTTCAACCTTTCTTTAATGATCTTCCTTTTATCTTCTCATTTGCTGATTTGCAAGTGTTATTTTGATATAAACTCTGATTCCTCACACACCTTCCTCTTATTTATCTTCACATTTCACACTTCTCACATCTAATTTCAATTATCTTTTATATTTTCATGACCTAGTGAAATGATGCATCTCTTAGAATAGATATGTCTCTTCATATATAATATAAAACACTTATTCTTTGAATGATAAGACCTTTTGATGACCACACAATTATACTGAGAGGGGGGGCGGGGCGGGTTGAATCAATATAATGCAACTTTTTACCAATATAAAACTTTATCAATCGCAATAAATTCATTTACTCAACATCAATAATTATGCACATGAGAAGAACACAATAACACACGATATTACGTGGAAACCCTTACTGGAGAAAACCATGGCAAAATAATGCTTTATTATAAATTCTTCTTACAACTTTGTAGGCACCAACCTACATGAGACAACAATCCCCTTAACAAAGATTTGTAGGCATCAACCCACTAGAAGCACCAACTCCCGCAACTGAGCACCAACTCAATAAGAGACACCAATTCCCTCCATTCAATTTGTGAGCACAAACCCAATGGAAGCACCAACTCCCACAGCTAAATTCGTAAGCACCAACCTACTAGAGAGACACCAATATCTCCTTTAGGAAGCACCAACTTCCAAAGTAAAGTACCACCCTCTAAGTTGCTTCTTCAATAGATGATAGACACAATCTTTATACTCACTCCATGATTTTGTAATGTGCCCTTTTTAGCTCGTTACCGTTTTCTAGTGGATTAGCCTATTGCCTGACCCTCGTAGGCTAATGGAGATGGTTAGAGGGTCCTGTTTGGCAATTATCTGGTTTTATTTCTTCAACAGAGCATAGTTTGGTTTAGGACTGGCCTTTGCAAAGGATTTGGGACTCAAATATGCACACTTACTATTTATAGTTAGTCACCTAATCAATGGACTCCATTCTTACTATTTATAGTAAGGCACCTAGACATGTCATGGATGTAGTGTTGATCCTTGGGGTTTAGTTGGTATGGTGAATTAATGATTATTAAAGGAGTTATTATCATTAAAGTGACTTTAATGATAATTAAATATTATAAAAGCATGTTATAAAGTTTATAATTGCACTTTATGTCCAATGGGGCCATGGGACTTAAAAAGTTCATTAATGAGTCTTATTAATTGGGCGCCCATCTTGAGGAGATATTTAATAAAGTCAAAAGTGCACATTTATTATATTTAAATGATTTAAAAAGTGCCTTTTGGGGATCGACCTCTTCATGGGAGGTGTTGTGACCTATTTCACACATCGCCCCATTGCAAATGGGGACCCCCAAGTTTTGATGTCGCCCTTTGAATCGCCAGTTTAGAGTCCTAAATTTGAATAACTTTTTGGGAGTCAGTCCGGTCAAGTTGAGATTTTGAACCCGCTTGAATGCTTAAACGTCATGGAAATGCTCAGAAGACCTAGTAGACAAGGAACGCCATTGCTTTCGGTCAATTCTGACACTTCCTATTTTTTAGGGATTCTGTTTTTTTGCTTTTTGCTTTTTTGATTTTCGGCATTTTTAGGCCATTCTGGAGTTCCTATTTTTTAGGGATGCTTTTTGCTTTTTCTGTTTTTAGAAAGTTTCTATTTTTGGATCCCATCAGGCAAGAAATCAACACGCCTCCAGATGTCAAAAGAATCAAGGTAAAAATGGCAAAAGTTTTGAAAAATGGCTAAGTCATGAAGATGGCGCCCTCAAGGAAGGAATGGCATGAAGTCTAAGAAGTTTGCCCCAAGAAGTTTGGAGAAGGGTAAAAATATGAAGGGGTTCACTCCAAGATGTTTGGAAGGGGTGAAATTGCAAGGAAAACTCGCCTTATGTGGGATTAAATGGCCAATACAAGTGAAGTCCACCATTGGACAAGGCACGAATATAACTCGCCATGGTAAGGAAAGTGTGAAGTTCGCTTTAGATAAATGGAGGTTAAGTTATGCCATTGGCAAGGAATTACAAGAAATTCGTCCAACTTTGAACGATAAATTTGTCTAAGGCATGAAAAACGAAGAAATGTCTAGGAAGAGAAGAGGTTTGGCCGGCATGAAAATCACTCCTCAACACAACGGAATGAAATTCTTTGGCAAGAAATGGAGAATGTAAGGCAGAGCAAGTGTGAAGTCCGCCCCTCTCAGCTGAGATAAAATCCTAAGGTGAATAAAAAAAATGACGAAGTGGCAGAGATCTCCAAGTTCACCCAACCCAGAAGATGAATCGTTTGGCTAAGTAAAAATGTCTAGAGGGGTCAGAAGTCTGCCCGGAGAGTTGAAATTTGGCAGACGAGTTATTGAGCACATTTTGGCTAGGCGGACAATTGGAAGACAAAATATTTGGCCGTGGACGAACAAACTTAGCCATGTATCAATTATAAACGGGTTGGAATTAAATATTTTAATATTTTTAATTATTTCCCAACACTTAGGGAATTTTAATTAAAAAAATTCGAAGTTTGGAGATTATTTGGAAGATTAAATTATTCTGCCTTGGGTAAATTTAAAATTGCCATGATTCGAAGATTTAAAGTATGTTGGAAAATTAATTTTAAACAACTAATTTAATAATATCTTTTGATATTTTCTCCAACACTTAGGCAATTTTTTAAGAAATTCGAAAATCTCAAACAGAGGTGGCACAGAGATGAAAATTGGAAACTTGCTTCAGCAACTGAAAGTGAAATTAGAAACTTGCCAATCCGAGAAGAAAACGTTTCGAAAATTGGAAGAAAATCAGAGAGAAGAAAGCAATTCCTTGAGGAAAATCGCACTTCTCAGCCATAAAATGAGTTTCAGCAACTCATTTCTTCACAATTTCGACTGAGAAGAAGCTATCTTTCCCGAATCTTCTGGGAATCGTTTGCGAAGGAAAAATTTAGTGCAAGTAACGTTGCTGTGAGAATCAAGGAAGAAATTTCTTGTTGACAGGCGTGATTTTTAGAAAGAAATAAGTTATTTCTTTGCTGAAAATCGTACTTCCCAGCTTTGGCACACTTCCTCTGGCAGATTTTCAGAATTTTTAAATTCGTTCGCAGCCAGAACACGATCTTTGAGGTTTGGAAATTAATCGACAATGTGTTTGTACCTCGTTTCTATCTTCTACTTTCTTTCCGGCATGGGTTTCATCCATGGATGGACGAATTTGATTACTTTCAGCTTGCTTTTTGACAGAAATTTTAATTTAATAAGTTGAAAGTGCGATTTTGTCCAAACTTCACCCCAGAGTAATTTGATTTTAAAAGTTCTTGTATTAATGTTAAGTATTTTGTACTTGCAGGTTGACAGTCAATCAAGAAGAGATGTCCAGGCAAGCACAGATGAAGTTCGCGAACAAAGGATCGCAGCCAGAGACTAAAATAAAATCAAAATGGAAGAACATCGCGGACACCAATCTTGGTCATATAGACCTCGATGAATTCAAGAGAAGAGTATATGGGCACAATGGGCCTTTACCCATGCGTGCAACCAGGAGAATGGTAAGAAATGGAATCTTTCAAGCTGCCGGATTTCCGCCTGCGCTTGAATGTGCTGAATTAATGGTGGAGTGCGCGCTTCATTATAATGCTGAGTTGAGACAAATTGTGGCGCTTGACGGGAGAATATTGGCACATCTGGGAGAGTTGGCCATACAAGAGGCCTTTGGCATTCCTTCGTATCCTAAGACCACTTATAAAACTAAGGAAGACACCCAGAGATTGTATGATGAGCAGCCTGACCTTTGTGCCGCCAAGTCATGGCTGGACAAGCCTAGGCCGTCGGTCAAGAAAATGCCCAAGAAGTTGATGCGTACGGACTTCAAGGAGGACTACGGAGACATCATTATCTTGCTGAACAGAATAGTAGGCAGTCCTTTGGGGGCGCCATTTGAGCCATGGATGTACTATTTTATTGAGGACATCATAGAGGGCATAAAGATGTTTAACTGGTCACGAATGATTAGCAACAACCTCCACGAGCAGCTTGTCAACTTAGAGAAAACTAAAACGTTTTATATGAGTTCTTATGTCATCTACATGTTGGCTAGGACTTACAAGTATGCGGGCTTGATATGCAAGGGCACGGTCGGCAGTGGATCAAATGAGCTGAAGGCATACGACTGCTATCCACAATTGCAGTTGAAAGAAAAGGCGCACTTCCGGCGAGCTCATGACGCCTTCCTCATGTATATCACAAGAATACTCCAGGGAGGGATGCATCAACGGCTAACTCCTGAGGCCAAGAAGCTGATTGGCAAATATGGATCTTGGTTTATCTAGTATCCTCGATATACTTACATCAGAATCCAAGGATTCACTGGGAGCCCATATCGTTTGCCCATTTTCCTGACTAACAAAATGGTCCTGTTGGAAGTACTAAGGCAGCTAGAAGAATTTCAAGGCCTCCAACGGACAAAACAAAAGGCGGCAGTAACCTTTCCCTTCTTTATAGGGAATATGCTAGAGTCTTGTCCATCATCGCAGGCAGTAGATAGTGCCAGGCTTGAGATTCAGCATTATCCTTTTGCTACCTATCCATCTAGGAGCCACTTCGACCCGCATCATCACATCAAGACGGTGGATGGAAGGAGGTACAAGCATAGGGTTGAACTGGAAGATTTCTGGGCAAATGCTGCAGACGAGTTTGAGGTTAGGCGAAAGATGTGGTCTAGATTGCCTGTCAGTTTGATCAGAGCAACATAACTTTGTCGAGTGCCGGATCAGTTGGAGGAAGATGGACAGCAGGTACAGCCGCACCTTGATGAGAACTTGCCTTTGCCGGTGGTCAGGTGTTCAGAATTCGAGCACGCTGATTTAAATACTTTGATGAGACCTATCATCAAGTATACGCAGTGGTGGGTTGATCAACAGATTCCGAAACTCAAGCGAAAAAGGATAACCTTAACTTATGATATGTTGAGTGAGGCGGAATCCTATTCTTCCAATGCGGACGCATCCCAGGGCGTAGAGATGATAGAGGCCACCACTTCCAAGAAAAGGAAGGAGATAGCTGCAGGCAAGGAGCCAGTTCAAAAGCAGGCTAAGGTAAAGCCTTCACACTCGACCGCATCTAGGAATATTGAAGAGATGCTGGCTACTGTAGTTGCTTCACTGACTGACATTAGGGATCCTTCCTTGATTTCGGAAAACAATATGGAGCCTCAGCCGGACGAAGATGCGCCACCATCTCCCACGGGCACAGAAATATTGGAGTCCGATGATGAAAATGTGGACACCCAAAATGAGGATTTCCAGGAAGGAATGATTTCAGCCCTTAGGGGAATTCTGGATGTCCCTGACAGAGAAGACAGGCCGGAAGATGAAGGCATAGAGCAACCGACGATCCTGGATTGGCTAAGGGAGGCTAAAAGTACAGGCGCCAGTGGAGGAGCCAGAAGAGGATGACACTGCTGACTTCTTGGCCAGACTTACGCAGACTGCAGTTAAGAAGCCGGCAAAGAAATTCTCGAGCATACAGAGAGATGAAGCCGACAACAGGATAGTGCAGATCGCAGTGCCTACAATGGACAAGTCACAGGAAGATATGGCTCCACAAGATTATGCAATCACAACCATTGACTTGGGTCCAACCACGAAGGGCCAAGAAATTGAAGACTTGGACAATTTTGTGTCCACTATCAAGTCAAGGCTGGCAAAGGAGGTAGCCAAGAGGAAGGAGTGCCAGTTAGAAATTGAGCGCCTAAAGGAGTATATCCAGCTCTTGATCAAGCCACTTGATCAAGACAACACGGCAGCTCCTCTACTCCCGAACTCTTCACAGGGGGCCGTTAAAGAGATAGAAGAAAACATGGTCACAGTTCGGGAAGCCAGAGAATGGATAGCAGCGAAGGGGACTGAAGCTGAGGCATTCGTAGAGAGGTTGACTCTGGTTTATGGTCAGGCCATTGCACTACTTTCTAGGCTGGCCGCTTTGGCAGAAGTGTGGGTAACCTTTCGGATGTGCAAGATAGGATAATCCCTTGCCTTAGGATTCTGAAAGGAGTTCCTAAGCAGGAGCTGATAGACGGAGGTGTTATTGCAGTAGGAGCAACCTATGACTTCCACACTTGGTATTGGGCCTTGATGGCATGAGGCGAAGTCTTGGAGAGGGTGAAGGTTGATGGTATCAGATTGGAAGAACAGGTCAAAGAAGTTCAGGCCAAACTTCTCAACATGATCGCCGACATCCTGGATAAGGAAGCTCTACGAGAGAATGACCTGCAGTTAGAAGTTTTGAAAGGGAATGTCCAAGAAAGCATCTTTGCCATCACAGGGCCCATTTTGAGGCAGGACTGGGCCAACTTGGCGAACTTTTTAAACATCCGAGAGTCTTTTGAGAAAACCAAGCCAAAGTGGGAGGATACCTTTGCCAGATGCGCCGAGAGTGTGGACGGACTGGAATTCAAGATCGGAATGCTTCCTCAGGTCACCATGGATGAAGTTGCCTTGATCGTGTCCAGATTCATTGAACACATGGCAACGCGGGAGGATCGGGATGTAATTCCTTGAAAATAGCTCCAAGCGCCACATCACCTTGTCAACTCTCTGTTTACTGAAGTCATTTTGGGAAACCCTAATTAGGGTTTATTTGTTTTGATCTTGGCCGTTGGCTCATTTTTAATTTGAGCCGTTTATTCAAATTCATGAACTCTATATAAACTTGTTTACTCTCATTTACAATTTGTGAAGTGAGTAGTATAATATTGTTGCGACAAGACTATTTCCGTCAATAAAAGCTCTAGTGCATGATTTGCTTAGAATCACTTTTGTTTTCAAATAGTGTGCAAGGTTTAATATTTCTCCTTCAACACTTAGAGTAGAATTAGATTAGTATTTGATTCATATGTTTGTTAAGTGGATGATAGATTTGATAGCAATGGTAGATAAAATTTAGCTCATACTTTTGTCAAATGGATGATTTGCATTTGATGTGTAAAGTTAGTCTGAGCCGTTGATTTGTGGATGCTTAACTTCTGTTTGTTTTCAATTCAAACATGAAAATTATTATCACTTCCTTTGAAGATTGCACCCACTTTGCGTAGTTGTCCGAAGGAGGCGAAACAAAGTGTGGTTACCCTATTTTATCTCGCCACTACCGTCTCTTGAGTTCTTAGGCGTAGTTTAGACCTCTAAACCCTTATCCTTTTGCCCCTTTTTTTTTGGAAAAACTGAAACACCCATCTAAAGAGCTTCAATGATAAAACTGTCAAAGTCCTCAACTCGCAAAATGAATTTTATGTAAGTCCCCTTGTGATTACTAGCAAATCACAACGCCCACTGACCTTGTCCATATGTCATGACTTGACCAAAAGAAACATTGGAGTTATTGTATTACCTTCTAGGTATTTGCAATTACTTTTCAAGAGAGGACAAAGTGTCCTTGGGCATTTTATTTTGTGTATGGTGGCGTATTCAAAACACACACCAATAGGAGGCTATATAAATCCATCGAAAGCAAATATTCAATTCATTCGATCAAATACACTTATGTTTTTTGGTGATTTTGCTGTGAGGAGAAGAAGAGTTAGGGTTTCTGCAATTTTTGGTCATTGAGAATGTTGTCTCTCTGATTCTTGTATTCTGAGGTTGTGAAATACTAGCTGAAGATTGCCTCATAGATTGGCTTCAACTAGGAGTCAATATTGAGCTTAGTAGTGGAGAGTAATATCAGATTTCTTCAAGGGTTTGAGGGTAGATTTAATCATTAATTGAATATACATTGAAGATCATCTTAAGTTCTGTTAAAGGACTTTATTCTGAGCATGTGGGAATCACAAATGAGCAGATTGGGAGTGATTATCTTCAGATTTTCAAAGGGTTTTAGGTGCAGATCAGAAGATTACCTGTTGCTGATTATTGTTTAGAGTTTCATCATTTCTGGCTGTACCTCAAGTATTACCAGGCCATACAGATTACATCTGCCAGGCTGTACAGCAGCCTTGTAGCTGGTGCGTGTTCTTCCTTGGCTAAATTGCCTAGCTTTTGAGAGAGCTTTGACTACCAATTGGGGCAGCTGAGTCATGTTTACCATTATGATGCACATGTAAGATGGAGAACTCCTGTTTTGGAGCTAGGCGTCCATACTAAGAGATTGCCAGTTGCTGTAATAAGTTCCAGAAATGCAAATATATTATTTTATGGCTCACAGGGTACGAGTTATTGTATTTGTTAAGCATTGATAAATCTGAAATGAAAAGTATATTGCAATTGCTTCAGTAGTTGTTTATTTGCAACTGTTAATATATGTTATTGTATTTAGTTGCATCTATTTCACATCTCCTGGCACAATATCCTTAAAACGCCTGAAATCATTCAAAACCCCAAAAGTTACAAAATTATAAGCAAACACACAGGCAGAAATTGAATCGGTGGATATCTCACCTGGGATGGGACATTTTTCAAATTCCTCTCTTTTTCATAACATAAATATCATACTCATTGCTTCACACATCTTCCTTAAATGATCTCAATATATTTCTTATATTTTCATTGCTCCATGTCTATTTTCTTCTTCTTGATGATCTTCATATATGTATATATCTTGTCTAATTCAATCTTCCACAGTTATAATTTCTTCATAAGATCTGCTTGCAAGTCCTTCAAAGATATGCTCAAATATGCTTCATAATTCACCTCATAAGTCTCCTTAAATCTGCCTCAAATGTATGATCAAAATTGCTTCATATGTCTGATTAAATCTTCCTCAACTTTAATCACCAATCTGCTATGAATCCTTTTTAAATATGCTCAGAAGTTTGCTCAAATTTTCTGCTCAAATAGTCTTCATAAATCTGTTCATAAAGTTCTCTTCTATATCTGCATAAATTCCTCTTTTACTTCTGTATAAACTGCTCTTGTGTATCTGCATATTTTCTTTTTACCTTTCTGCTATTCACTCTTCTTATACTTCTCTTCTACCCTCATAAATGGCTGGTGTATATCTGATATAGATCCTTTTTATTTACCCCCTTATGTCTTCTTCATAAAATCAGCTTTGAAATCTTTCTCATATTTTTCAGCTCTAACTTTGCTATTTCATCTGCTTCTAAAACTGCTTTTTTTGAATGATATTCTCTCATTTTTTTTTATTCAGTTCTCATCTTCCATATATGCCCACTTGGACTCATCATAAGGAACATGACTTATCATAAAGATGCCTCTTCATAAATTTTGGAGCGCTATCAAGAAAGAGTTGACCTCTTTAAACTTCAATTAAATTTGTTTTAACCTTTATCAAAAGCACTAACGTATGAATCGCTGTCCCTTGTTATTTTTTACGCCAAAGGCGTATCCTATTTGAGATGAGCCCATCTCAATTTCCCCAGCAATGGCTTGGATCTTTTCTTAAGCCATTTCTGACTGTTGGGGTCATCTTGACCATTCTTGTCAAATCAAGAATGTGCAGAAAAAAAAAGTACGCCACCAATTTACATCAAACTTCAATGGTATTAACTGCTCCTGTTGCGTGCATACCTTCAATCTCATCTAACTTGTGTACGATTCTTTCACTGCCATATTCATCGGTATCAGATATTTTCTTCATGGTATGAAATTTTATCTGCAAAACTACCTAACCATCATTGAAATCAGATGACGAGCTGAAGAGTGGAGTTGTTTATCTGAAAACATTTCCTGTCTTTTAACGGTGTTCTTGATTTGCCGTCATGGTTGTCGTTGGAATCGCTTGCTTAGGTCTTCCACTGAAAAAGGTATTCATTTATCTCTAAATTTGCTTGGAAATTTATACACAAGAAATCCATTTTGTGCATATCCTGCAATCATTGTTGACCAGCAGATGACATCTGTTTGAGGCATCTTGGCAAACAATAAAAGAGAATGCTAGCAAAAGTTGCCAAAAATGAAAGGAAAAACTGGAACAACTGTAAATCCTGTCAATCCTTTTCATTGTATATCTTGTGCTTCTTGCATGTTGCAAATGAACTCTGTTCATCTTTTAGGACGCCATTTTTTTGGCCACAGAAACTAGACGCCCATTTTTTAAGGAGGGACCTACCACCAACACTATTAAGTATTAACTGTTCCTAGTATGGTTTTTATTGAAAAGAGTCTCTTATACATTAATATTTAAATATAGCAGTTTAGTTTTAGAGTATAATTAAATTAGCCGTGCTGGGAAAAAATCAGAACACACCAACATTTTAATGCAGACAACGAATAGCTCACACAGACACATCATTTAACGCCTTGTTTCTATTTCCCCTGTTTTTACTGCTGTTCCTGCAAGAACTTGTGTTTTTTCAGTCCATATTGTAGCATTTTTTGCTCATCCTTATTTAAGTTATTCTATTTTCCAACGATTTACAGCTTAATGACAGTTATTTCCCTGTGTCGCATCTTTGGAAACAAAAATGTCTTCAGATGACTAAATGGGGGAAATCAACTTAATCAATTTCTTACTAATATCCTTACCAGAGCTCTTTAAATCTGACAAAGTTCCTCTATCCTTTATGCTTCGATGGATGTCCATACTGTTCCAAAGCTCCCATTTTGGCATGGGCAGGGAGGATGCTAGCACAGGTTGCGGAATGTGGCTTTAAACTTGACAATTGCAATTGCTTGGAAATTTCTCAAGCCTTTTCAGCAAATCTATTTTGTGCATATCTGAGATCACATCTCTTTGAGGGACCTTGTCAAACACTTCATGTGCCTTGTCTATGCTTCCACATTTTGCATATATGTCTACGCGGGCTGTTGCAACTATAACATCTGAAAAAATCCTGTATCCTATATGCTTTGATGGGTGTCCATAACCTGTTCGGAAGCCCCCATTTGTGCACAGGCAGGGAGAATGGTAGCAAAGGTTTTGGAGTCTGGATTTACGGCTACCAATTGCATTTGCTTGAAAATTTCTAAAGCTTTTGCTGAAGTGATCAATGTAATGTTAGGAGGCTGCAATGCATGCTGCGTAACATCTGGACTAAAAAATCTGCAGTGCCATCCACTCGTCAACCATTGTCACAGACACTTTGCAATGCTGTGTAACATAACATTTTATAGTTTTTTTTCTAATTTCCAGATGAGAAGAACTTCTTCGTTCTGTCTTCAAACAGGGCAACCAAACATTTCCACTGCCACGTGTGAAAATTTAAATTTTGAATGATGTGGTATTAGATGAGTGTGACTTGAAGTTTGGTCCATTACGTCTTTGCCTACAAGGTTATGTCGAGCATTAATAAAAATTCTCCGGTTGATCTTTAATAACCTATAATACTGCTACATTTTGGGATCATCTTCCATATGATATAAGTGAGATTTTTTAACCTACACAGTCTTAAAATCTTCTACAATTATTGATTTGACAGAAATGCAACCATAGGTAATTTGCAGTTTTCTCTTCATGCAGTTTGTCTGTACTTAAAATAAAAATTTAAATAAATTTAAATAAATTTTTAATCATAATATCAATGGTACGTGCACACAGAATTTAATAGAGGTTTAGAGGTGGCTGGGTTAGTTTGGAGGGTGGAAATTGAGGACAACTCAGAAAGAGATAAAAAGTTGGGATGCATAGTGACAAGGATTATCATAATAAGAAACCAAAAGCAAGTGCAGTTGGATTGGATAAAGAAAGGCGTGTAAATTCAAGTAAATATTTTTCTAAATTTCAGTTTGCTATAAATGCACGGTGTGTAGATGAAGTAAATGCTGATGTAGTTTCACTTGATGGATTTGACATTGTGTGTGGTAGTCTATATTTGTATAATTAATCAAAAAGGCTAACAAGTATTGTGGATCATGGATGGAATTCTGTACATCACTGAAAGCAAATAAAAAATAGCAACATTAAGCTTAAATCAAGCCCTCAAGTTGATACAAGAGGCCAAGCAGTTCTGTTTGTTATTGTTGTAGCATGAACAAGAGGATGGAATTGGGGTTTCTTCAATGGTAAATATGAACAAGAAAGCTAAGGATTTAAATGGGTTGTTGGCATTATTTCAGGAAGTTTCCATAAGCCTAAGGGGCTGCTCTCTAAAAGAGAGGTAGAGTATGAATTAATTGCTTCTGGAATCTCCTCCTAGATAAGATGGCTTTTGGAAGGGATGGTGAGTTCTTTAATTTCTTTAGTTGTGCTCAATGGTAATCTTTTGGAGTATCTGAGAATGGTCATCTTTAAAACAAAATTCAAAATTGAACCTCTTTCTTACTTGGACAACTTGTTTTAAGCAAGATATCTACGAAATGGATTTGTTCAAATGCCTTTATAATCTTTCAAGCAAATGCAATTGGCAGAAATTACTTGTTTTAGGAAATGGCAAAGTTGTACATCACTGGTACCTCTGAAGCAGAGATAAGAAGTTTAATTTGTGCTGTGTAAATTAGAATTGCAAGGCCAAACTTCCATATTTTTTCCACTAGTTCCACTTTTTCTAGAAGAATCTGACCTTCAATGCAATGGGAAAGTTGGTTTCCATCTTTTTTTACAACTCTAGTATGCATTGTCTATTGCCTTCTTCTGACATGTTTATGATTTTGTCACGATTTGGCTCTGGTTTCTTTAGCGTGAATGGTTAATGATATGATTGTTTCTTTACTCAAAATTTACGACTGTCATGGTCTTGAGGTTTAATATCAAGTTTTGGTTATGCTTTGTATGAACCGAGGCCTCTTGGTGATAGTAAAATGAAAAAGGGACGATATGTAAAACAGTAAAAGTAGTTTAAAATAGTACATCTTTTGCATAAAGAGAATCTGTTGGATATAATTCTAATAAACTATAGGAATAGTTCAGATAATAAAAAAGATTTGTTGCACTGTTTGGCACTAGTATATCCAGAGTTTGAAGGACTCTTGATATTTAATCCTTCCATATGGGATTAATATCATTTTGTTGAGTGCAGTTTCTAATGGCTGTTTGAGATTTTTAAGCTATCCAAATGAAAATTCTAAAAGTTAAATATTTTTTAAAGTTTATTGAAATTCACACCAATTAAATGTTAGTCAAATGACAGAATCTCTTGCAGAAAATTGTCCCGTTAATTATCATTTTTGTATGGCTGCTTTAGATTTTTAAGTTATTCAAATGAAAATTCTATAAGTTAATACTTTTTAAAGTTTATTGAAATTCACACCAATTAAATGTTAGCCAAATGACATAGAATCTCTGCAGCAACTGTAACTTTGTAGCCTCTAGGTGCTAGCAGCATCTTAAAACCTTACTCCTTAAAAATGTGGCATGAAGTGAATTTTCCAGATTCAACTTCACTTTTAAAATAACATGCTTGGGATGGCCTACACCAATAGAATATGCATAGTAGTGTACCGCTATCCATCAAGGCATCATACTTTGAATTCATATATTTAAATAGTATTTTACAAGGCTGGTGGATCTGTCTCAAAAATCTTTCTTTATAGGACTTTGCTTACCCATATTCTTTTTATTATATTGAATTTGCTTGTGTTAAAACTTAAAAGAATTGTTGGGCTGTATTTATTTAGTGACTTTTTTTTAATATAAATTTTTATCCTTTTTGTTATTAATTCTTATATACATGGCTTGTATTATGCATGGTTTGAATCCAATTTGAAGGTCAATCGCATTTACTGCTTTTATCAAAAAAATTACATTTACAAAAAATTAAATTTTTTTCTTTCCAAAAAAATATTTCATAAAAAATCTCCCTAAAAACTACAAATTTATCCTTAATTGACCACCCACACCTCTTCGGCGTACCCATTGCACACCAAGGTGCAATTGCTAGTTTTATTTGTTTTTAGACTGCAGGAATCGGTAGAGTATCTATCTCCCTATAAACTGCAGTGCGCATGGTAAAAAAATTTCACGTGACCGGCAGCGTTGGCGCGACACGCCCTCCGGTACCACAAGGACGGTGGGCTGTCCCTTGTTATTAATATGAATCGCTGCCTTGTATTATTTTTATTGCTAACTTTTTTTTGAATGATATTGTCTCATTTTTTTTATTAACTCAGTTCTCATTTTCCATATATGCCCTCTTGGAGAGGGGCGACTCATCATAAGGAACATGACTTATCATAAAGAGCCTCTCCATAAAATTTGGAGCGCTATCAAGAAAGAGTCAACCTCTTTAAACTTCAATTAAATTTGTTTTAATCTTTATGAAAAGCACTATAATATGAATCACTGTCCCTTGTTATTAATATGAATCGCTGGCTTGTATCTTTTTTTATTGCTAACTTTATTAATCTTCACTGCTGCTTTTTAACATTTGTCTTTTTCTCTATTTTGTCTTTTGTGATTTGTCTTATGTGCTGCTTTTCTGGATTTCAGTGCTCAATGTGAGTTGCTAAAATTAACTTTCTTTGTTTCTTTTTGGGCAACCATGATGGGATCAGCCTCTAATTAAATATTATTTATTTATTTTAAAATCCTTTCTAACTTGGGTGCCAATATAAATTTATTTATTTAATTTCATTCAAATGTCCACTTTCAACGGTCAGTCTGGAATACAATTCAACCAAACTCTTCACACTATACTCCATATGTTCCACCTTCTTGATCGCTATAGTCCATTATACTATTTCTTCTATAATGCTCGTCACAAATGACAATCAGTGACCAACATTATGTTACCATAATGCTCTTTTCACAACAATAATCATGTCACTGATTTCGTCCACATGCTGTGACATTAATGACAATATTTTGATCATTTGCTTTAACATCAATGACAACATTTCCAATGCTCTCATCTATTTATCAATGATAACAATAGTGAATACCTTCTTGACATCAATGACAACATTTCCAACACCTTCTGTCTATTATTCCTCATTCACTCTTGAATGATGAAACTTTCACACACACTTCATCTCACAAAATGACTTCTCTTATATATCTTGTCTCATCATGAGACACAACCCTTCACTAATCTTGGTTAAAAACTAATCTTTATTTAATTAACTAATTTATTTATCTTTACACACTTCTCTTTTCTACTCTTCTAATATGCAGATCTGTAGGTGTTAGATTTATCCTTCTTTTTCTCACTCAATTTCTACACTTTCTTCCTTATTATTTCTCACACATCTACTTCATTCCACTCCACACATTTCTTTTTCATTTTATATCTTTATACATCTAGGAAGAGATAAACCTTTTTGAAGAGAGATGACCTTTTAAATAGTCACCTTTGTTAACAAATCCTTTATTCTTTTATTTAAATGTTACTTCAAAGATAATTTTTGTCTTGGCACCTTTTCACTTAACCTTAATCACCGTGTAAGAACCTCTGCTAATTTTGTTCTAAATTTTTCAGTTTGTGATGTTTGACATTTTGTCAAACACTTTGCATGCAATCTGATTTTCTGAGTACGCCGATGGTTTTGGTCCTTGGATGTTTGTTTGATGGTTTTTGCTTTATGTTTTGTTGTACAATGACATAAAATGATAACATACAATTATATAAAGCAACACAATAGAAAGGAACGCCAATTGCTTGTTATTTCTCCTTAAAAAGAAAGTATATCAGACCTAATGAAGTTCTGATCTGAGTACAACAACAAACTATTCAAGTTTGATTTTCACACCAAAAGGAAGTTTATTGACAAGGCAAACATACCCCGGTTACAATGAAATAATATTGGATAATAAGGGCAATGATGTGAAGAAGATAATGGCTGAATATGGACTGATTTTCTGAGTATTTTCAGACCAACAACTCCTCCAATGCAAATCTGGAAATGAAGCTCAAACTAATGCCCTTATCAATGTCCAAAACTCCAATGCAAATCGGATAGGGCAAATATGAAACCCTAGATTGAAAATAGGTCCAAAGAATCTGAAATAATGATACTGAAATCTGAAACCAAAATCTGCAATTGCTCCAAAACACTAGTCTCCCAAAATGGAGGAAAAATCATATAAAATCAAGGACAAATCCAAAAATTCTGAAACCACCTTCAAATGATGCCAAAAAGTCCCTAGATTTGGTCGTCCAAAGTAGAAAATGCATAAAAATTCTTTGGCACTCCAAATCTACAATTTAGCTCCAAAAATGGGTTCAAACCATAGTTGGAAATCACCCCAAACTGCTCACAAATCTGCAAATATGTCCAATAGTGAATCTTGAATGAATCCACCTCACAAGTAGGATTGGGTTTTTGTCCAACCAACAAATCTCCAAGGGTTTTCGTCCACAGAAATTGTTTTAACTAAATCCTCAGTTGAAGATAGAGAAAAATCAAGTTTATCAAATCCACAATATATGCCCAAATGCCTTGCACTCAACTTATTTTAAAGGCTCAATTGAATTTTCTAGAAGAAGCCAACTTGTAACTAACTCTAGCTTCTAGCAGAATATTTTATTTAATAAAGTGACCTTTTTAATATTTAATTATTTCCACTCTATTTTAATTAAAATAATTAATTAAAGTCATCTTTTTGAAATAATATTAATTTTTAGACAACTTAATCAATTAAATTAATTAAGTCACTTTACCATGAATTTGGGGACATTACAGTCCTCCCTTCCCAGAGATTGCTTGCCCTCAAACAATCTGCACCTGCATGTAAAAGTGAATACTGGGATCCCATATCAATCTTTGAAATACCGCTTCACCCATTTGCTGCGCTACTTTGAAATTACTATCATTTTGCAACAACCTGGGAAGCATTCTCTTAATAATGCAAAGTCCTAGATTTCAAATCCGAAAAACATCCTCATATAAATTGTGCACACAAATCTCCTCCACTTGCCATTTCTTGAATTCAGTCATCCAAGAATACATAATACTTTTGGGTGCAACAATTAGTGGTCTCTCATGAATAACCTCATTAAACAAACTCCAAGTGCTTGTGTCATAGTTCAACTTCACCTCCAAAGTATGCCTACCAATTGCAAATATCTCCATGACATGCAACACAAGTCTGTGAAATAGAGCAGCTACATACTCTACCAAAGAGTCCTCATCATGAAAGGATTGTATCTCATTACGCGTGTCAAGAATGCTCACATACCAATCCAAATCTACACCACCCATGTCTCCATCCACATGTGTAGTCATAACATTAGTGGTTGATCCACTAAGTGTGTATTCAACTACTCCACCCAACTCTATGACTTGAGCCTTTAATGGGCTCTCAACTCGAGGTAACTCATGAGTCTCAAGATGTAAATTAGGTACACAAATAGAATTTTTTGAATCATACTCTGTTGTTCCCTCATATTTTGATGTTCTTCTTGTTTCCTCATCCAAAGAGGCTCATCCCTTGTATGTTCCATCTCCATGTTTTCTTCCCTTGGAAGAAATAGTGATCAAAGATAGGCTTCTCTTCGTTGTCATGCTTGATCTATATGATTGCAGTGCTCCTTGCTACTTTATCTGCAGGACGATTGTCTGCAGGTGGATTGTCCAAGGGAGATGGCACAGTACCATTGTTTGGTTCTGTATTCCAGGTCTTCTTCTGGAAGCCCGAATTGTTATTTCAGAACCCTTGATTATTTCCTTGGTAATTTTGGTTATCCCTTGTGTATCCGGAATGATTTTGACTTTGGTGGTTATTTTGTGGTGGCTGGTAACTCCTTTGAAAATTCTGTATTTGACTTGTCTGACCCTTCAGATAGGTGACGTCGGTCAACAACTTTTTAACTTGATCAATTAACTCCTTCATTTCATCTCTCTTCTTGGCTTCTGGTAGATTTTGTCAGTTCTGGAGGTATATTGGTTGTGATGGCAGTGCTTGAGACATTGGAGCTCTCGAGTGCGGAACTAATTGATTGCTGCTGGTAGGAATCGGGTTCATCACGAGTGTCTGGTGAGCCAACGCACGATTGATGTCTTGCACTTGATTTTGGGAAGCAAAATTCCCTAAATAATGGAGCGGACCTAGGGGAATACCCACTCCGAGACCATTGCTTGCTATCACCGCTGCAGCGTACACTTCCTTCAAGTTGGTAGGGGCCGGAGTTTTGGACTTTACAAACATGGACGTGAGATGATCTAAAGCCTCGTAGTAGATGGGTAATGCCGCAACATTGTCCAAGCTGTAAGGATCTCGCAATATTGTGTATGCCCTCTGAAATTTGTCATTGAAAGTACTGATGGGCTCGTGCTCCTGTCTCTTCACCTCACCTCCATGAATTGTCTGTATAGATCAATTGCCAAAATTGGCACTCTGAATTTCTCGAAGAATGTCGCCTTCATCCCCTGCCAAGTGGTAATGGAGCTGGCTGGTAAATGAATATACTAGTAAGACGCCTGATCGTCGAAGGTGTAGGGAAACAACTGGCATACAACATCTTCCTCCAAGATGTCTCTGTTTTGAAGGAGGTCTTCAAACAGTTTGATGTGCTCATCTGTAGTGTGGCTTAAGTCGTTGCTATGAAACTTGGAACAAAAATGTTCCGAATTCTTCGGCATATCGTGGTAGATGGCAAACGTCATGGGAGACGCGTTAGCAGGACGCCACGCCATTGGAACATTCGGTTGATGTGCCGGGTTGGGTTGGATTGGCTGTGCCAGCTAGACAGGTTGGATGGGCACTTGTTGATTGTCAAATGGGATGACTCTTGAAACTGGAGTGCTTGGTGGTGAGGTTTGGAGGAAACCAAAAAGGTCCTCCTCGTTTGATGTTTCTCCTCCAAGATTAACTCCACTTGATGTTCGCTCTTGAATTATTTGAGTTCTTCTCCTCTGCTTGAAAGGTGATAGCTCCACAAATTCCTTAAATGAATTCGGGGTTGACCTAGTAATCCTCCATAGTCTGTCGGGAGAAAAGGAGTTGATGCGATCCAGTGTGTCCTCTCTTAAGCCTGTCGGGGAGGTTCCGGAGCTTCTTTTGGGGTGGGGGGATTTGTTGGTTGTCGTTGAAGAGCTTTGAATCTCTGGACAAGCAAATCTTGTTGAATGCGAAATTCGATCCGTTGGGCAATTTCTTCTTCGTCCTCAAGAATAGAGCGCATACGCATCTAGTCAGGGACGTTTCGTTTCAACTTCCATGCCAAGCTGTATAATTCCGTTATAACGTCCTCTTGTTCGTCGTGGAATCCTAGGTTAGGTTGCAACACTGGATTAGGCTCCTGTCCAAAAAGAGGAAGGCTGCTCGGGAGTACCATTCTTCATCTTACGAGTAAAGCCCGATCTTGTCAATGAGCCGGAGGCAATCGCTTGTTCTATATAGTCAAAATCCCGTTTCAAGCGGTTGATCTTCTGCCTTATTAGGTGCCTTTAAATAGCTCCTTCGATGAACTCTCCTTTCTCTTCTTCCCGAGCAAAGACACAACTCGTTTGTCTGAATTGGGCACTATCTACTTGTGTCTGCCACACTAGTGAATGCAACTGGCCAAGAATATCTGTCTGACCTTGTCCTGGCTGTTCAAGCGGCATGTCAAACGGGAACTCGTGCAGTAACACCATTCTTTATCATATCTACTACCTTTTACTCTACAAACAATTATATGCAATCAACCCACCCTCTAGCGCCAATTCTGTTGGTGTGTGTTTTGAATACCCACCGAACATAGAATAACATGCCCAAGGACTCTTTATCCTCTCTTGAAAAGTTAATGCGTATGCTAAGAAGATTGTGCAATAACTCCAATGTTTCTTTAGTCAGGTCATGACATGTGGATAAGGCCAGTGGGCATTGTGATTTGCTGGTAATCACAAGGGGACTTACGTTAAAATTTATTTGCAAGTTGAGGACTTAGACAATTTTATCATTGAAGGCTCCTTCCATTGGGTATTTCTTAGATTTTCCAAAAAAATTGCAAAAAGGCAAGGGTTTAGAAGTCTAAGCTACTCCTAGGAAATCAAGAGACGGTGATGATTAGATGAAATGGGGTAACCACACTTTGTTTTGCCTCCTTTGGACAACTACGCAAAGCGGGTGCAATCTTCAACGGAGGTGATAATGATTTTCATGTTTGAATTAATAATTATCCAAACTGAAGTTAAGAATCCACAACTTAATAGCTCCGGCTAACTTTGCACATTGAATACAAATCATCTATTCAACAAAAGTATGAGCTTAATTTCATCCACCACTGCTATCAGATCTATCTTTCACTTAATAAACATACAAATAAATATTAATTTAACTCTACTCTAAATGTTGAAGGAGAAGATGTAAACCTTGCACACTATTTGAAAACAAAAGTGGTTCTAAGCAAATCATGCACTAGAGCTTTTATTAACGGAAATAGTCTTATCGCAACAATCTCATACTACTCACTTCACAAATTGAAAATGAGAGTACGCAAGTTTATATAGAGTTCCAAAAAATGAATAAATGACCCAGATTAAAAATGAGCTGATGGCCAAGATTGAAACAAATAAACCCTAATTAGGGTTTCCCAAAATAACACTAGTGAACTAAGAGTTGACAAGGTGAGTTGGCACTTGGAGCTATTTTCAAGGAATTACATCCCTATCCTCCCGCGTTGCCGTGTGTTCGATGAATCTAGACACGATTGAGGCAACCTCTTCCATAGTGACCTGCGAAAGCATTCCGATCCTGAACTCCAATCCGTCCATACTCTCGGCGCACCTGACAAAGACGTCCTCCCATTCTGGCTCAGTCTTCACAAAAGATTCTCGGATGTCTAGGAAGTTCGCTATTTTGGCCCAGTTCTGCTTCAAGATAGGCCCAGTGATGGAAAAGAATTCTTCTCGCACCTTCTTCTTCAAAGCCTCCAGCTGCAAGTCGTTCTCCTGTATGACCTTGTCCAAGATGTCGACCACCATGTTGAGGATCTTGGTCTGGACTTCTCTAATATGCTCTTCTACTTTAAGCCCATCAACCTTTACTCTTTCCAAGACCTCTCCTCGTGCCGTCAAAGCCCAATACCAGGTGTGGAAATCGTAAGCTACTCCTGCTGCAATGACGCCTCCATCTATCAGCTCTTGCTTTGGAACCCCTTTCAGAATCCTAAGGCAAGGAATTATCCTTTCCTGTACATCCGGAAGGCCATCCCACACTTCTGCCAAGGCTGCCAGTCTAGAGAGTAAAGAAGCGGCCTGACCATAGACTAGGGTCCTCTCCATGAACGCATCAACTTCTGTGCCTTTGACCGCTATCCTCTCTTTAGCCTCCCTAGCCGTGATCCTGTCTTCTTCTATAACCTTGGCTGCCTCCTGTGAAGAGTTTGGGAGAAGAGGAGGTGCCGTGTCATCTTGATCAAGTGGCTTGATCAGCTGCTG
Source organism: Sequoiadendron giganteum (assembly GCA_007115665.2). Taxonomy (NCBI): domain Eukaryota; kingdom Viridiplantae; phylum Streptophyta; class Pinopsida; order Cupressales; family Cupressaceae; genus Sequoiadendron; species Sequoiadendron giganteum. Next base: position 88,126,066 of record CM021108.1, read on the forward strand.
GATGTACTCCTTCAAGCGCTCGATCTCCTGCTGGCACTCTTTCCTCTTTGCCACCTCCTTCACCAACCTCAACTTGATAGTGGACACTGAATTGTCCAAATCTTCAACTTCTTGGCCCTTTGTAGCTGGACCCAAGTCGATGGTAGTGATAGCGTACTCATGTGGGGCTATTTCTTCCTGTGGCTTGTCCATTGTCCGCATCGCAATCTGTACGACTCGATTGCCATCTTCATCCCTCTGTATGCTTGAGAACTTCTTGGTCGGCTTCTTGACTGATGTTTGTGTAAGTCTGGCCAATAATTCTGCAGTATCATCCTCTTCCTGCTCTTCCACTGGCACCTGTATTTTCATCCTTTCCTTTAGCCAGTCCAGGATTGTGAGCTGTTCCACGCCATCTTCTTTCGGCATACCTTCTCTATCGGGAACGTCCAAAATTCCCTGAAGGGTTGAAATCATTCCCTCCTGAAAGTCATCATTTTGGGCGCCTATATCATCATCAGACCCTAGTATCTGTGTGCCCGTGGGAGATGGTGGTTCATCATCGTCCGGTTGAGGTTCCATATTGTCTTCGGGAATCGGAGAAGGATCCCTAATGTCGGCCAATGAAGCATCAACGGTAGCCAGGATCTCCTCGATGTTTCTAGATGCGGCAGAGCATGAAGACTCTACCCTTGTTTGTTTCTGAGCCGGCTCCTTGCCTACAACTACCTCCTTCCTTTTCTTGGAAGTATTGGCTTCTATCATGTCTACACCTTGAGATGCCTCCATATTAGAAGAGTATGATTCCATCTCGCTCAGCATATCATAAGTCAGCATCACCTTCATTCGCCTTAGTTCCCGGATCTGCTGGTCAACCCACCATTGTGTGTACTTGACGATTGGTCTCATCAGCGTGTTCAAGTCAGCATGTTCAGGTTCCAACCATTTGGTCGTAGGCAAGGGTAAGCTCTTGTCAAAGTACGTCTGTACTTGCTTTCCATCTTCCTCCAATTGATCAGGCACTCGACAAAGCTCAGTCGTCCTGATCAAGCTAACATGTAGCCTAGACCACATTCTCCGTCTGACTTCAAACTCATCTGCAACGTTTGCCTAGAAGTTTGCTAATTCTACCTTATGCCTATATCTTCTCCCATCCACAGTTTTAATGTGATGATGTGGGTCGAAGTGGTCCCTAGACGGATAAGTGGCAAAGGGGTAATGCTGTATTTCAAGCCTGGTGCTCTCAGCTACCTGTGCCAACGGACATGTTTCCAGCATGTTCCCTATAAAGAAGGGAAAGGTGACTGCTGCCTTCTGTTTCGTCCTCTGGAAGCTCTGGTATTCCTCCAACTGTCGCAACACTTTGAGCAGGATCATCTTGTTTGTAGGAAAGATAGGCAATCAGTATGGATTCCCAGTGAATCCCTAGATTCTGATGTATGTATACTTCGGATACTGGATGAACCAAGATCCGTATTTGCCTATTAGACTTCTGGCCTCATGAGTTAGCTGTTGGTGTGTCCCTCCCTAAAGTATCCTCGTTATGTACACGAGGAAGGCATCGTGAGCTCGTCTGAAGTGGGTCTTCTCACTCAATTGTAGCTGTGAATAGTAATCGTAAGACTTCAACTCATTTTCCCTATTGCCAACTATGCCTTTGCAGATCAAGCCTGCATACCTGTATGTCCTTGCCAACATGTAGATGACATAGGAACTCATATAGAAAGTCTTGGTCTTCACTAGGTTGACCAACTGCTCGTGGAGACTGTTGCATATCATGCGTGACCAATTGAACATTTTTGACCCCTTCTGTGATGTCCTCAATAAAATAATAAATCCAAGTCTCGAAGGGTTGCCAACTATCCTGTTCAGTAGGACAATAATATCTCCGTAATCTTCCTTGAAGTTTGTGCGCAACAGCTTCTTCGACATCTTTTTGGCTGACGCTCTCGGTTTGTTCAGCCATGACTTATTAATGTTGGCGGCACAGAGGTCAAGCTTTTCATCATACAGTCTCCTTGCGCCCTCCTTGGTTTTGTAAATGGTCTTGGGATATGTAGGGATGCCAAAAGCTTCCTGTATGGCCAACTCTCCTAGATGAGCCAGTATCCTCCCATCGGGTGCAACAATCCGCCTTTCTTCAACATCATAGTGGAGGGCGCATTCTACCATCAGCTCAGCACACTCAATTGCAGGCGGGAATCCGAAAGCCTGAACAATCCCATTTCTCATCATTCTTCTAGCGATATGTGTCGGTAGGAATCCGTCATGCCTGTACATCCTTTGCTTGAATTCTTTGAGGTTGATATGCCCAAGGTTGGTGTCCGTAATATTCTTCCATTTTGACTTTATCTTGGACTCCGGCTGCGACCCCTTGCTGGCGAACTTCATGAGCGCTTGTCTAGACGGCTCTCCCTGGTTGGTCATCCACCTGCAAGTATAAAATACTTAACATTAATACGAGACCTTTAAAAATTAATTTATTCCGAGATGTTTATTTGATAAAATCACACTTTCAGCTTGTTTAAAGTAAAATTTATGTGCTGAAAGCAAATAAATTTGCCAAGCATTGAATAAATCTCGTGTCAGAATGACTGTAGAAGTTAGAAAAGAGTAGAAAAGTGTTGCCAATGAATTTCCAAACCTCCGAGATTGTCCTCTGGCTGCAAATGAAATAAAAATTCTGAAAATGTGATCACGGAAGTGCGCCAATCTGCTAAGAAGTGCGACTTTCAACAAAGAAATAATTTATTTCTTTCTAAAAATCATATCCTTGCATAAAATTACCTCTTCCAGTGAAGAATAATAACACTAGCCTCAATATTTTCCTCTCCAAAAATTACCTCTTGCAGATTTGAGAGAACAAATTTCTTCTTAGTCGAATTTGTGAAGAATGAGTTGCTAAAACTCATTTTATGGCTGAGAAGTGCGATTTTCTATGGCAACTGCTTTCTTTCCTCTCAATTCTCTCAATTTTTAGAAACGTTTTTCTTCCTTAATTGGCAAGTTTCTAATTCTTTTCAGAATCGTTGAGGCAAGTTTCCAATTTTTACCATGGCGCCACCTCTGTCTGAGATCTTCAGATTTCTTTTAAAATTTGCCTAAGTGTTGGAAAAATATTGAAAGATATTAAATTAATTTTCCAACATGTTTAGTCTTCGAATTGTTAGAATATTATTATATATTTATATGAATGGTCAAATGTAATCTACTATTGCTACAGTAGTCGGTAGGTAGATAGTAGGTAGTTTTTTTAATATCTACTGTAGGTTTCTACTTCTTTTTATATTGTAACTTTTTTTATGTTAATGTAAGAAGTCTTTTTACCATTTCATGGTATCAGAGCTTTCTAGGGTTTCTAGGAAATTTCGTGAGCCTTCTTTTGGCTGTAGTTTCAAAATTTTATAGTGCCTGTGGGTTTTTTGTTTTATGATTTTTGTGAGTTTTTCTCATTAAAAATCAAAACCCTCCTACAATTTCGTGGACTTGTCTAGGGCAGATCAACTCCTGTTTTTTCCGGCCAGGGTTTTGCTGTTCGTGTTTGGAGGCCACCTGAAACGCGCGTTCGTGTTTTTTCTGTTCACGTGAACTCCTGCTTTGCCTGAACGTGGATTTCTCTGTTGTTCGTGGCTACACTTCTCTACAACTCGTGGCCACGTTTCTTTTGCTGCTAGGCACGAAACTCTGGAGTTTCTGGTCACGTTTTAGGAGTTTCAGTGCCATTTTTTTTTGTGGTGCGTGTTTTCTTCAAGTCGCTGGGCGTGCTTTTGTGGCCTTTTCTGGGTGTTCTGGGCGCCCACGACCCGCGACCCGCGACCTGCGTTTTTCCTATGCACGATCCTCAATCTACCTGGCCACGATTTTCTCTTGGCTGTGTTCTTGTTTTCTCTATTATTTTCGTCTGCGACCTGCGTTCGTGCTCGTGTTTTTTTGATAAGACGTCTCCATTTTGGCCGCGCGACCTCCTTTTCTCAGTCCGCGAGTTTTGTGCATGCGTGACCCCGCGGTTTTTTGCACGTGATTTGCCCTCTGTCTGGTGGCTGTGTTTTACAGTTTTTTTTTTTCTGCAACTTTTTGAAGCTTAATGGTGGCCAAGGGTTTCTGAAACTCGACTAGGGTTTTGACCTAGTTTTTCAACTCGAAAATCTCTTTTGATCACATAATCTTGGTGGGTTTTCTGCGATCTCAATTGGGTTGTCATTATTTTTTTCTGGGTACCTCGGTTTTTGTGCCTCGAAATTTGTGCCATTGGGTGTTGACGAAATTTTCTAGGTAGTCAGAATTTTTTTTGGGTTTTCAGCATTCTCTTCTGGGTACTCTTAAAATTTTCTGGATTTCGTCATCAACGTGCCTCGAAATCCGTGCTAGGGTTTCCTCTTTGACTTTGTGCGTATTTTGTTTTCGTTTTGCCCTCACCAATTCGACCTCAGGGTACATGATGGCATCTCTAACGAATATCGTGCTCGAAAGCAGTCAAAAGTTTAACGGGAAGAATTACAACACTTGGAAGTAGTGCATGGTTACGATCTTTGAATATCGTTGCCTCGATTAGATCGTTTTGGGGAACTCAGCTCGTCCCACCATAGTCGGAAAGGACCAGGACAAATGGGATGAACACAACTAGGAAGCCGTCATGCTCATCAAACTCTTAGTCACGGATGAGCAGCTACCTCAGGTACCGTCTGGCAAAACTGCTTCAGAAATTTGGGATCATTTGAAGGCACTTCATGAAACCTCCGACAAGAGCAGAGCGTTCTTTCTCAAGAACATGCTTTTTTCCATCATGATGGATGCGAAAATGTCCTTACAGGAACATCTCACAAAGATTAAGGACATTCGTGATCAGTTGGAGGCGATTGGTCGAAAAATGGAGGAAGAAGACATGGTCGTCATTACTCTGAAGAGTCTTCCGCGTTCGTATGAGCACTTCATCGAGACGCTGAATATCACCTCCACCAATGTTGATCTCAAATTTGAAGATCTTTGCACCAAGCTCTTGCAGCAGGATCGCTGGCGACAACAGTTTGGAAGCAGTACTAGTTCCAACTCCATAGAGCAAGCGTTCTCTGCCAAATCTTCTGCTAAGAACAAAGGGAAGGCGCAATCTTCTCAGCTGAAAAGCTCTAGTTCTTCTCAGGACAGCAAGAAGAAAAAGAACGTTTAGTGCAATTATTGCCATAAATATGGTCACATCAAGGTTGATTGTTGCATTCGGATGGCTTTTGAACAAAAGAAGCAAGGAGGGTCTCAACAAAAGGCAAATGTCGCGAAGCACACCGAGCAGAAAGAGTCTGCATTCTATGCATTTATGGCCAAGCGAACTGCAGATCCAGTCCAATCTTCTGCCTGGTATATTGATTCCGGGGCTTCTCGGCATTTTACTCATCGTCGAGATTGGTTCACCAAATATGAACCATTCACTGATTTAGTGATCTTTGGAGGCGGCGAAGAGTACATAGTTGCTGGTAAGGACAATGTTCAGATTCACTATGGCGGAAGAAATTTACTCTTTTTTGATGTCTACTATGTTCCAGGCATGGAACATAATCTACTCTCTGTCAGCTAGACCATGAAGCATTCTCCACAGTTGGATGTCATTTTCAGTATGTCCACTTGCAGCATTGTTGATAAGGCGACTCGTACTACAATTGCTATGGGACTTGAGGATCATGGTCTGTACAGACTTACTGATTCCGGTGATTCTCAGGAGCACGCTCTGGCAGCAAAAAGTACTTCCATTAGCAAACTTTGGCATCAGCGTTATGGGCACTTGAATGTGCACTATCTGTCTCAATTATCTCGGGGGGGTTTGGTTGCTGGTCTACCTGAGATCCAAACTCAAAATCATGGAGTTTGTGGAGCCTGTCAAGCTGGAAAGCAGCATCGGACATCGTTCTCGGATGGTGATTCTTGGCAAGCCTCCAAGGTACTTCAATTGGTTCACGCTGATGTTTGTGGACCAATGAACACTCCATCTGTTATTGGGTCCAGGTACTTTTTGTTATTTGTTGATGATTTCAGTCGAAAAATGTGGGTGTATTTTTTGAAAAATAAATCAAATGTGTTCAGTACATTTCAGCAGTATAAGGCCTTGGTTGAGAAAGAATCAGGTTTTCACATTGTTACTCTAAGGTCAGATAATGGGGGGGAGTTTTGTTCAGCTGACTTCTCTACTTTTTGTGCTCAACATGGCATCAAACGACAACTCACCACACCATACACCCCTTAGTAGAATGGTGTTGTTGAACGTCGGAATCACACCATTACTGAAATGGCTCGTTCTATGCTAGAGTATCGACATGTACCCAAGAAATACTGGGTTGAAGTAGTTTATACTGCAGTCTACCTCCTGAATCGGTCCCCCCCACTCAGGCCGTTAAGAAGATGACTCCAGAAGAAGCCTGGTCCGGACGTAAGCCTAAAGTGGGCCATCTGAAAGTCTTTGGTTCTACAGCTCATGTATATTCAGTCGTGATGTTGTGATTGATGAGACTACTGGTCCATTTGTTCCTACTACTAGCCCTGAGGATCAGCCTACGAAGGTTTCTGATGATGGTGTTCGTCTTCCTCTTGGTTCCCCTGATGGGAGGGCTTCAAAGCATTCTGACTCTGAAGATGAGGAGTCTACCGGTCATGATATAGCACCACCTAATCTTCCTCAGGATTCACATCCAGCTGACTTTGTTCCCGCAATCCCAGCAGATGCTGTTTCTCCTCCTCCAGATGTTGGTACTTCTACTCGTCGACCTAAATGGTGGTTCAAGACTATCGGAGATCTTCATAATGATGAACTCGTTGAGGGTAGATCAGCTCGCAGCTAGAGCAAGCAGACAAACACAACCAATTTTGCTCTGAAAGCAAACAGAAAATGCAACACATGAGACAATGAACACAATCAGATACCTTGGGAAAACCCTCCTCCTGAGGGAGAAAAACCCAGCAAATACTTTTCTTATATATATAGGAATAAGAGCATAAATCTGCTTACAACATAGGCCCAGCAATGGCCGAATTTGATACAATGAATAATAGCATCTCTCATAGATGCAAAGACACAAATGAATATGTTTCTCCTTCAGTTCAATCTGCAGCACCTATGATGATCTGCTGCTAATTGATGATCTGCTGCTTCAGGAGCTAACTTTCTTCAAGGAGTGCAAACTTATGCTTGATAAACTTGATATCTGAATGTGCAAGAATGACCTTGTATATATACAAGATGAGGCACCTCCTCACTTAGGTCGGCCCTCTTAGAATAAACATAATAAATGATAAATACAAGATAGGTTGGCCCAAGCAATAAACAATTCATGCGAACCATAAATAAAGTCGGCCCTTTATGTTTTCCAAATGTTATTAACATAAATTGAATAGCCGAAAGGCTACCATTTAATTTATGCTTCCTTCTTGAAGCGTGTGCAATGGAAGTGCAGCCCTAAGCTGCTATAACATCAACATTTATTTCAATTTTGTAATTTTAATGATCTTCATTTGAATTGTGACTCTAGACATATATGATATATGACATAGTATTGAAAATTTGAACTATCAATTGTCATTTATCTTTATCACTATCATTGATCAATGATGATTGATGAAGATGATATAATGGGAAGGAGGTTTACAAGAATATATCCCGTACCCAAGAAAAAAAAATGTGCCGTATCGGCGTACCCGTACCAAAATCGGCAACTTAGCTTATGGATATAAAGGCAAGCACTGTTATCTTTTACCTCTTTCTTGATTTAGTGATTGTGTCAACCTATCTGCTGATTCACATCTAATCATGTGTCTTTTGTTACTGCAATATTTAAGGGGAAGGTGCATAGGGTATTGCACAGCAGTGAAGTTTCAATGGAATAGAGCAGAAGACAATAATGCTTTACGAAGAAGCTAAGCATAAGAAACAAGGAGGAGTTCCCATTAAGCACATCCATGTACTATCAGCTCTCCCAAGAGGAATATGATAGCTGGAGCAGTTGAAGGAAGAAATTCTCAATGCTTTTACAAATGTTCTACTTATACTTTTCCTCTTGTACTTGCTCATCAGAAAGAAAATTCATTCACCTTTCTCAGTTAATCAATATGTTGCTTTGGAAGAGTATTGGTAATGCTCCTTAAAACAAATAAACTGACAATTCAATCATAGGTGGCTAACTGAAAAATACAAAATTTGCAACTTAAGAAAATTTTAAAGGGAAATTGCCCTAGTTGTATCGAATTGTCCATACATAAGTCGATATTTAGGGAGAGTTTAGTTAGGTAGAGCTATATGGTTCCTACAGTTGATCAGTAATTTCTTATAATTATTTGTTAATAGAGGCAGTCACCATAGCAATCATATCAGTCACAGATGATAGGAGGTGTCTAAATTCTTCAATTTAAGTTCCTTGGCTATCCCCTAGGACCTAGAAGTGCACAATTTTCCCACAGGTCCAATCCTTCAAACACTGCATCTTCCTCCTGAGTATGAATCCTAATGCTGGCAAGTATCTCAGGTATGGGCCTATGGCTAGCAATTAAAGAGTATCTCATGCATGGAATATATGCACTTGTTGGAACAGAGTCAACCAGGTTACCACAAAGGAATCATGTATAGGAGTGTAATTCTCTAAGTTTGCTGATTATGAGAAGTGTTCAGTTTGTCCACCTCAACACATACAAGTTGAGTACATGTTTTTCCACTTTGGCAAGCTTCTCTCTAGTTGTTATTAATTACGTTTTGGAAGACTTTATGGTGATCAATAAGGGGCGCAAATCTTGATAATAGCTAGGGACATCGTCTGTCTTGCAGCTGGATAATTTGTTTGACTTATGCTATATTCATAGTTTTTGTAAATTTATACCATTCCAAAAGATACCTGCAGAATTCCTTCAGGTACATCATATATATTATTTAGTGGTATAAATGACTCTTTTTTCTTTATCAGTGAGAATCAATATATATTTTTTAGTTCTTTTCATCCTTCTCCCAATTATTACATGGCATGTCTTCTATTTCCGCACAGTTACATAAACTTGCAGTTGTATAAAAAATGTCCTGTTCCATTAAAACGAAGTTGTAGACTTTTATTTTTTTCTCATTTTCTTTCAATATGAATGCCTTTTTTATGAAAGACAAGCTAATCCATCTGGAAACCTTTTTGACAGATTCTATCCTGGGACTGCAGATGCTATTAGGTTTGCGAGCTCCAAAATTTATATTGTCACCACTAAACAGGTATCTAACTTTGTCACTACCAAATAGGCTATCTTTCTGAAGCCAAGTGAAACTAATTGATTTCTGAGAAAGTTGGATTGGAAATAATTCAATGAGAGAATTTATTTTTACTTTCAGGCATAAGATCCTGTTATCAGCATTCATTCATGACTTATATGAAGGCTGTGCCTACAAGGTCAATTTATATAGCCCAAAGAACAATGATTGGTGTTAATCACTTAATTTGTTGGTTGTGACTTTGCAATTTCAGAGAAGTGCTCTTGACCATAGCTATATGTCTTGTTTCTAAAATGAGTCAAATACTGAAACTATGTCAAACTCACCAAATTGTGAACACGGAAAACATCTGGGAGAGCCTAATAAAAACTCGTGTAGGCACTTGACAAAACTCAATCAAAACACAACTTATAAAAATACGCAAAAAAATAATTTTTTTCAATATGTGATGCCTTCTGTAATATGACTAATTTATGAAGAGCGCATTTGAAACACAATTTAGAAACAGGTCTGTACAAAAGGTGATGCAAGATCAGAACCAAAGTGTAAGGCAAAATTTCAGTAGGAGCCTTCCCCTTTAAGCTGTTGGGAGTTCAGGGATTTTGAGTAGGATTTGTCTTTGCTTACCAGAGTTAACTTCAAGTGTTTCCATAAAGATGTTGAATTGATGCCTCTTGGGGCACAAGATCATTTGTTAGTTGAATTTGATATTTTAGGGATAGACTTTTATTGTGCTCTCATTTTTAGACTGATGCAACTCTTGTGTTCTCTGAAATAACATGGGATGCATTTCACAAAATACCAAAAGAACATCATTTTAGATTTCTGGTTCTTGGCTTGAGGAAGCTCATTGAGGAAGGACACCAAATTCACTTTTTTGACTGTACTGTACACCTGCTCAACTTGGGTTTGGTTTAAAATTAAACCATACTTGCTAACTATTGCCTTGTTGAAGAGCGGTGCAATTTCTTCCTGTCCATGCCAATTAGAAAAAAGCCTCCAATCCATAGGTAAAATTTGTCTCCTGATGTTAAATTCAAGGAGTGTGTTTGCTACATTAAACTTTACTCCATCTAAAAGCTGGTAGTATTGATGGAGTAGATGGACAAAAATGATCATAGCACTTGAGGTGTTAATGAAGATTGGGTATTTGTTGAAGTCTTGAAGATGGTTTTGGTCATTTATTTGTTTTATGGATATGTGCCACATGGAATAAGGGTTTAAGGAGGAAGAAATATCATGCCACTAAATATGTTATTCAATATGGAGGTAAGAACAGAGAATTTGATGGAATGTATGTTATTATTGTAATATTTAGTATATAATGGTCAATTAGTTCTTAGGATAGACTTTAAGAACTTTTTTTATTCTTTTAGTTAAGTTCTTATCCTTTTGCTTTATTAGTTGCCGCTCTTATCCTTCTCGAATAAAACTGTTGTATCTCTTATGTAAGGATGCTTTCACTCCTTTGTTATTATCAAATATCATGGTAATCATTTTGTGTTATATTTTTTCTATTGTGGCATCAAAGCCTAGATCACACCTCAAGATCAATGAATGCGTGAAATTTTACGGATTGTTGCATTGAAAAATCATGCACGTGACATTGAAGTAGCAAAAGGACATCGTATGATATAGTATAATGTAGTATGAAATCAATTAGGGTTTCAAAAAATATTTAACGGTTTTTTTATGATAAAAATTGTGGCCTTGCGAAGGTGGAAAACTCGATTTTTTTTTCTTTTCTGAAAATTGCAACTTCGTTTGAGGAAAGTTGCAGATTTTCATCAGCTAAAAATCGCGATTGTTTTTTGGTAAAAATTGTGCCTAGTTTATTGTAGGAAATCGCATCTAATTTTTTTTAAAATCACAACATATTTTCAATTGTAAAAATCACGTCGTTTTTTGCACAAGAAAGATCACATGATTGTTCTTACTAGCACAAATTTTGGCATGTGGGTATTTTTGGCCATGGTTGGAAATAGTTTTGGTTGTTTTTTAATAAAAATCGTAGATTTCCAACTTGTTTTTTGACAGCTTTTTGATCAAGCCACGTTTTTTGCAAAACACCTAGGGTTTTTGGTGCCGGCAAGGTTGCTATCAACAAAATAATATTTCATCACAATTTATTTTTTTGAGTAGTTTTAGACCCACGGCTAGGGCATGAGGTGTGCAAAAATTCTTTTTTTGAAGCTACAACAATATTTTTAACTAGTAGGTTGTGATTACAAGTTGTAGGAGAAATGGCTTCATTACCCAACATTATGTTTGAAGGCAGCCAATGCTTCACTAGTAAAAATTACATGTGGAAGTAGCGCATGCCCGCCAGTGCTTCGTTAGTAAAAATTACAACATGTGGAAGTAGTGCATGCTCATGATAGTACAAGTGCCTTGATAAGATCGTCCTCGATATTGACACCTAACTAGTGGTTGTGGATAAAGACTAGGACAAATTTGATGAATGAGACTTATCCTTGTAGGAGCATTTGCTTAAAATCAAGGACATCAAAGATTAGTTGTCTCCCATAAGTCAAAAAATGGAGGAAGATATGATGGTTATTACACTAAAAAGCTTACAACGAGCCACTGGACATTTTATTGAGACACTCAATATCACATTTACTAGTTTTGACTTGAAGTTTGAGGAGCTATGCAATAGCTCTTGCAGACAGATGGAAGAAACAATTTGGCAATAGTAATGATGCGTAGAGTGTGGAACTGGCATTTTTAGACAAGGATAAAGGCAAAGGCAAAGGCAAAGGCAAATGGCCATAGAAGAAAGGTCAAGGGAATAATGAAAATACTTAGAAGAATTTGAAAAATATCACATGTCACTATTGTGTAACCTTGGTCATATGAAGAAGCATTGCAAAAAGAGGTTGGTTGAAAAGAAATCCAACTTGAGAGGGCCTCCATCAAAGGCTCATGTTGCAAAGCATTCCGAGGAGTCAACCTTCTATGCTTTCATGGTCAAACAATTAGTAAATCAGTGAAAGTCATTTGCCTAGTACATAGCTTTTGGAGCATCTCGACATTTAACCTACAAGATGAAAGATCCCCATTGGGATCTGCCCTAAAATTCTGATTTTTATTTCTGCTCAAACCCTGATTTTGTTTTTGATTTTTTTTTCTTAAAACAAAATATCACAGCAAACATATAAGTGCCCAAACATGACAAATGATGCTACCAATTGGTATTCATATGAAACATGAAATCCATCATGAAAAACACAAGATAGGGCATCCAAATGCCAAATACTAATCTGATTTTCTGTAGGTAACTTCTGCTGTTACAAAATGGAACATTCTAGACTGATTTTTCAATGAATTCGTGGGCGCAAACATGCCAAACATACGCCCAGATTTCTGCTCTATAAATCAGATCTAAAACTAAGATTGTACATACCACAAATATGCAAATTAGTCTTCAAACATCAAACCCTAGATGGGTGAATCCTTCCTTGGCAAGCGCTTAGGGTTTGCTGCTCCAAAAATGCAAAATTGCCCTCCAAATATGTATTCAGTGTACAATGTCTATTATTATGCTTCTGTAATATTGGTTAACTGACTATGTATTAATTGGTTGTCAGTTGTGGGTAGTTATAAGCATTGGTTGGTTGACGGTTGTGTCTTTGGCAACCGTCAGGTCCTTTACATACATTATGTATCATCAAGGAGAGTAGTATGATCTAGTCAGATTGACTCTGATCATTGGTTGACCATCTCTGGTCTTCTTCTATAATAATTTCATGAGCGAATAAAGATATATTTTGTGCATGCATTGTCATCTCTATTAATAATTCATGTATTTAATTTATCAAATAGAGCAACAAACATTTGACGCCATTGCCTTAAAGAAATCAAGTTAGATTTTGAGAGATTCATGCCCTTAGACCCCAGTAAAGGCAGGAAGAGACCACAACGTGGCCAAGATTGTTGGAAATAGTCATTGATGTCAAAGTTAAAGCATGAGGATTAGCATGAAATATACCTCTTAATTTTTTGCTTTTAATTTTCAGTTACAACTGCTAGTGTTTCTTAGAGCAGATTAAACAATGAAAGCACTTAATAATATTGCAACACATAAGACAATAAACACAGCAAGATACCCTGGGAAAACCCTCCTCTTGAGGGAGAAAAACCCAACAAATGAATCTCTTATATAAAGTGGAACAATGGCAGAAATCTGCTTACAACTTAGGCCCAGCAATGGCCAATACTTGATACAAAGAAATCGCACCTCTCCTAGATGCAAGATATACAAATGAATATGAGATCTTCCTTGAAACCAAGCTGCTGCTATGAAGGTGCGAATTCTGCTCTTATTGCGAATTTACTTGACTTGACTGAATGATAATAATAACAAGACCTTGTATATATACAAGAGAGGCTCCTCTTCAAGATAGGTCGGCCCTCTAAAGTAATATAATAAATAACAATTTACAAATAAGGTCGGCCCAAGTGAAATCAAAGCAAGCGAATCATATAGGGTCGGCCCTCTGCATTTATTAAATGTTATAGTCATGAATTAAATAGCCGAATGGCTACTCATTTAATTCATGCTTTCTTCTTGGAATTCGTGCAATGGAAGTACAACCCTAAGCTGTTATAACATCAACAACAACAATACAAAACATGCACCCGTTAAGAATTAGCTCTTAAACCAAAACATAACTGAAATAACTCTAACCAAGAATGCGCCCTAAAACCATTTAAGGAGGAGGGGCGGGCATATGGTCAGAGGATCCCTAGGATCTAATAACTTGAATTACAATAGGAAATGAAGAGTTAAACTCAACACCAAGAATGTGCACGCAAGATCCTTTTGCAAGGCGAGGTGCTAACATATGGTGGAGTGCTAGGTTAACTGAAAGTAAACTTATTTTGCAAATGCAGGCATCCACAAGCGGTGGGAATACTCCACTTATTGCGTGGGTGTGATTATTACAAACATTTGTAGGCGGCAAGCCAACCAATTAACCTCACTTCCACTTAAAATGTGGGGGGTATACAATCCACACAACCACTTATTTACGTGGGGTGAATTACAAACAAATAAATTGCAGCAACAAACAAAATGCTGTTAGTACTACTAAACAGCTTACAATTGATCAATAAACAACTGAAATATGATTACCAAGAATTCCCAAAAGGTCCAAAGGTTAGAGTATCACTTCCTCTAACATTTACAATGCTTAAATGATATAGAATGAGACTTAGAACAGCATTAAACAATTTCAAACTAATCTGATCAGAAACAGGAAAACAAAAAAAATCAGATCAGCAAAGAGAGAATTCACCAATTTAGACGGAACTTCTCTGAAACAGCTCCAAATGCTTCCCTACCACAGTCGAACAACAGTTGGAAGCTAAATGTCCAAACTCCACTGATAAATCGAGGTGAGGAACAGTCAACACGAATCCCAATGCAAGTATAAATGGTATGGCCCCTCAAGGAGGTCGACTTTGCTCTTAAAAATCTGAAACTTGATATTAAAATCTGCAACTTTGCAGCAAGGGGGGCCCTCCACAGTGGAACAGCATGGGCTAACACCCAGAACCAAATTAAAATCTGACTTGAAGCAATAATCAGGAAACAACTTCAGCCAAGCCAAATCAGCAACTCAATAACAGGTTATACAGCAGCAACCTGTCAAATAACATTAGAAATAAGCTCCATCTGCACACCTGAGTGAAGTACAATCTCAAAGACCCACCTAGGAAGCCATAGTTTCAGGCCCGAAGGATGGATTGCAAAATGCTAAGCTTCCCCTTAGCCAGGTTCTGGTTTCAAACCAGCAACATAACACTACTTCCAATTTTCAAAAATGAGATACAAAGGAAAAGGCGCCAATATATAAGCTCTCACCAAAAGAAGATGAAACACTTGAACTTCCAAAGAAACTATTCAATTCCTCCAAGGGACGCCATTTCTCAATAGTCACTTTATTTTGAATTTAATGAAATATTAATCCTCTCCCTTTTGGCGTCCAACTTAAGTTGCAAAAGAACATTTAAAAATAAACATTTAAATGCATATGGGAATTCGAGCCCCTTGATGTCCCCTTCATTAAAACAACTTGAAGTCATCAAGCCTAGGCATGGGGTACAACCTCAAGATATGAAAACTGACTAAGTCTGGAACATAGTCCAAGGAGGAATAGAAGCCAAGACCAAAAACCAACACTCCAATTGATTTTGCCAAAAAATAGAATGATGACCTAAGCAGGACTGCTGATAGTGCCATTGCCAATTTTAGACTTACTAAAAATAGCCAATGCCAAAAATACTAAGTTAACTTCAAAACCTTCAAAAAAACCAACTGAACAGACACAATGCCCAAAATGTGAACTGTAGATGATTGAACTGCTGCCAGAAAGATACTGCTATAAATAGACTTACTAAAAATAGCAATTGCTATAAATAGTAAGTTTGCAAAACTTCATCAGAGCAGTAATCATGACTTATTATAAATAGTAAGTGTTTCCAAAAGCCTTCTTAACACAAACCGGGAAGCCAACGTGACTTACTATAAATAGTAAGTGCCTAGAAAAGTTATCAGATGGAGATGCATGTTACACCATTCTGAAGCTCTCTGAAAACCCAAAAAACACCCAAAAATACACTTCCAAACTCCAACATGCAAACCTTCAAACATACATTTGAAACCTCCTATAAAATAGGAAACCCTAATTTTCCATTTTGCTTAGCCTACGAGTTTCCGAAAATAGGCTAAAACCACAAGACGAACATAGGGCTAAAATGGGGACATTACAGTCCGCCCTTCCCAAAATTGCTTGTCCTCAAGCAATACCACCACACTCCAAGCAAACAATTTGATCCTTACCATGCCACAAGGAAACCACCTCTGTAAAGATCCACCATACTGATGCTGCACCTTACTGATTTCATCAACACAATCAAAATTCCAAGACTGATTTGTCCACCCTCCAAACATGTAACCCATTCTGAAAGCCTTGAAAATAATGAAAACATAATCTTGCAGCATTCCTTGACCACAAAGCTTTGAAAAGTCTAAAACTGCAACATCAAAATCTGGAATATTTGTGTGCAGCAAGGAAAAAGGTCTTCTCAAATCATGAGCATACTCCAGAGCATAACTCCTCATAACATCAAGCAGAGTCATGACAACATAATTGACTCTTTCCAAACTCCTTGCAGAAGCAAGGGCATCTCCCTCATGAGTTTCCATTTTGAAAATAGTTTCTATCTTGCTGCTCCAATCATTGGTATAGGAGAGAATACGAAGAAAGCCACATATCTTCATTAGAGAACATCCCTTACATGACCTTTGGCTATACTGAAACAATCCTTCTCTCTTTTGAGCCCCGAAATTCGTCATAACAATTGACTGAAAGGTCTGAAAATGAAGACACCTAGCAACTAACAAGTTTGATTTAAACTTTTCAAAATCTGATTCATGAAAAATCAGCATTCCAATCAATAAACAGCAGTTGTAATAAGGAAAGTCTGCAACAAAATAAGCATATTTGTTTATGAGTAAGGCTAGTGGTGCCTTAATCAAAATTCCCATTGTCACAAATGAATAATTTCTGATCATGATATCTCTCCAAACCTTCACTTTAAAGAAAGAATTTGCTGTCCAACTGCTGATTAAGGAGCAACCTTCAATACCTCGGTGAATGATCATAACACCTTGTATCGATACCACCCTTTTAAGTTTTATTTTTTCCTCAATTCGAGGAAATATGCCAGGATCCCAAGTCATCAACATTGAAGAACCATTTTTTAGACGGAAAATCGCTCTTAACTGGACCCTCTGACTCAAACGTTCCATTTGAATAGATACCTCTTGAAACTCCAAGAAGTATTCAACAAATCTGAATTCAAAACCAAGAGTTGTGAATTGTCGGAGAGATTCAATGAATCCCTCATCAATCTCAATTCTGAAGTCAGTTACTCTCAAAGAAGCTAGAGCAAACATAAAACCAGATATAAAATTAACCAGCAACCTCATCAAAAATTGAATAAATGCTTCATCAGAATGCCAAGCAATTCTTTGTTGTTGTTCAGGAAGGATTTCTTCATCCCTTCTAACTTCCGGATTCTCTACTTCCTGCAAAAGGGATAAGCTAGGAACGGGGATGGATTCATCCTCATGCCTTACTTCTTCAATGCTAGAATATCTTCCTCCATCAATAGGATTGGAAGAATTTCCCTCATCATTCTAAAAAAGAGGGTTTTCATAAGTCCCGCTAGCACCATCTTCATACAAGGCATTATCAAAGGCCTGAAAAACTTGTTGATGAGAATTCGGGTACTCTTGTCTTTTAGGACAACATTCCAACTCAAAAGTTTTTTGTATGAGATCAAGTTCATCAAGAATTTTCTGAATCTCTTTAGCTCTTCCTTTATTTTCTTGTTCCCATGAACATTGAGCCGCAAAAAATCTGATTCTCTGCTTCCAATAGAGCCTCATGTACTTCTTGCAATTTTGCTTTAGTTTGCTCATTCCATTCCAACGCCTTGTCAGCAATATTAGCCACTTTGTCTTTATCACAGATGATGAGCACAAGACTTGACTTGAATTCTTGCAAGGCATTATTAATTGACTTCATATCAACAATAGATATACAACAAGTATCACGGTTTCTTGGTACCTCATTAATTAAATTTTCTATCTGTCGATGAATATCATCGAGTCTGGATAAAACTTGAATTTCTTTTTCAAATGTCATTGAACTTGAGCTGCATACTTCATGAATTGGTTGAGATGGAGTTGTGCTGCTCTAGTGTAACAAAATGTCAAAGATGCTTTCAGCTGAGCTCCTCAAATTTTCACGCATTTGTTGTACACTTTTTAACATCTTATCAATGGTACTTCCCAATTCGTTAGTTTTTTGTCTCAGCTTGGCTTCGAGCAAGGAAAATTCTGTTTTCTACTCACTAGACACCATTTCCTCCATGTTGTCTTCAACACAAGATTCAATATTTATGAAGGATGGATTTCCCTCAACTACATCTTCCGTTTTCTCGTGTTGTTCTAACCAAAATCCTCCTGAATTACGAAGGTGTAGAAGAAATTCATCAGCTAATAAGATATCATCAACTGAAGATGTTTTTTCAGTCTCAAATAATTCCTCCTTTGTCTCTTCATCTTGAGTCTCCTTGACCTTTGTTTCCACAACATTTCCTTCATGTGTTTCTAAATCTGTTGTGGTTTTACTACATTCTTCCCTAGAATGCATGGATGAATGTTTTTCAAAAAATTCCTTCTGAATATTGGATACAAAATCAAATGGATTCCAATTTTCATCTTCTTCTTCAACATTAGAAATCTCCTCTTTGTTTTCCACAGTCTTTATCAAAAGAGGTTTTAGTTTGTCTTCACATTGATGAAACAATCCTTTGAACAAAAACTCAATAGTAGGAGAAATTGGCTCCGTTGGCTCATAAGCGTCCAAAAGAAGTGTTTGGACAATATGTGGAATAAATTCCATTTCATTAATTGTCAAAACAAGAATATTCTTAACAGCAGCAAAAACATCCTCCCCTTGTTCACTCCATGTTGAATTTATGAGATAATGGAACGATTGATAAATTTGGTTTTGCATATCTAAATCAATTAACAACACGCTTGTTTGTAGCATGGAAAAAGTCTTCAAGAGGGCAACTCTTCTCGGAAAGAGACTGCTACCCGTTTCATTCAAATCTTGTAAGCCTTCAACAATTAAATGCAACACTTTCTTCATAGTATCATCATCATAAGGCATCATGGGTGCCAGGATTCTCATCATCTCACTAAGACAGGAAGTGACCAGCAGATTGACTTCTTCATCAGGATGCATAAACCAGTATGGTTGATTCATGGATATCATTGCAAGAGTTAAGGCTCTTTTAATCAAATCAGAGGGTGACTAGTTCACTTGATTCAAACATAGTTCCAACTCATGAAGAACAACTGCTTCCTCTTCTACTGATGAACATTCTTCATTAAACCTTTTCCCGATTGTGTAAAGTGATCTTGCCAAACTTATCTCCTCATTCAAAGCCATGACATAACCAACCACAACAAGTGCCAACCTTAAAACTACGAAGGCTGAAACAAAACTCTATTCTGCTTCCTGACGTAGTAACAAACTTCTCTGACTCTCATCTGTTTCTAAAGTGTTCAACACACAGGATGGCAGGAAAACAGGCTCTGATACCATTGAAATATACCCCTTAATTTATAGGCGGCAAGCCAACCAATTAACCTCACTTCCACTTAAACTGTGGGGGGTATACAATCCACACAACCACTTATTTACGTGGGGGGAATTACAAACAAATAAATTGCAGCAACAAACAAAATGCTGTTAGTACTACTAAACAACTTACAATTGATCAATAAACAACTGCAATATGATTACCAAGAATTCCCAAAAGGTCCAAAGGTTAGAGTATCACTTCCTCTAACATTTACAGTGCTTAAATGATATAGAATGAGACTTAGAACAGCATTAAACAATTTCAAACTAATCTGATCAGAAACAGGAAAACATAGAAAATCAGATCAGCAAAGAGAGAATTTACCAATTTAGACAGAACTTCTCCGAAACAGCTTTGAATGCTTCCCTACCATAGTCGAACAATAGTTGGAAGCTAAACGTCCAAACTCCATTGAGAAATCGAGCCCAAAACAGTGAGGAACAATCAACATGAATCCCAATGCAAGTATAAATGGTACAGCCCCTCAAGGAGGTCGACTTTGCTTTTAAAAATCTGAAACTTGATATTAAAATCTGCAACTTTGTAGCAAGAGGGGCCCTCCACAGTGGAACAGCATGGACTAACACCCAGAACCAAATTAAAATCTGACTTGAAGCAATAATTAGGAAACAGCTTCAGCCAGGCCAAATCAGCAACTCAATAAAAGGTTATACAGCAGCAACCTATCAAATAACATCATAAATAAGCTCCATTTGCACTCCTGATGAAGTACAATCTTAAAGACCCACCTAGGAAGCCATAGTTTCAGGCCCGAAGGATGGATTGCAGAATGCTAAGCTTCCTCTTAGCCAGGTTTTGGTTTCAAACCAGCAGCATAACACTACTTCCAATTTTCAAAAATGAGATACAAAGGAAAAGGCGCCAATATATAAGCTCTCACCAAAAGAAGATGAAACACTTGAACTTCGAAAGAAACTATTCAATTCCTCCAAGGGACGCCATTTCTCAATAGTCACTTTATTTTGAATTTAATGAAATATTAATCCTCTCCCTTTTGGCTTCCAACTTAAGTTGCAAAAGAACATTTAAAAATAAACATTTAAATGCATATGGGAATTCGAGCCCCTTGATGTCCCCTTCATTAAAACAACTTGAAGTCATCAAGCCTAGGCATGGGGTACAACCTCAAGATATGAAAACTGACTAAGTCTAGAACATAGTCCAAGGAGGAATAGAAGCCAAGACCAAAAACCAACACTCCAACTGATTTTGCCAGAAAATAGAATGATGACCTAAGTAGGACTACTGATAGTGCCACTGCCAATTTTAGACATACTAAAAATAGCCAATGCCAAAAATAATAAGTTAACTTCAAAACCCTCAAAAAAACCAGCTGAATAGACACAATGCCCAAAATGTGAACTGCAGATGATTGAACTGCTGCCAGAAAGATACTGCTATAAATAGACTTACCAAAAATAGCAATTGCTATAAATAGTAAGTTTGCAAAACTTCATCAGAGCAGTAATCATGACTTACTATAAATAGTAAGTGCCTGGAAAAGTTATCAGATGGGGATGCATGTTACACCATTCTGAAGCTCTCTGAAAACCCAGAAAACACCCAGAAATACACTTCCAAACTCTAACATGCAAACCTTCAAACATACATCTGAAACCTCCTATAAAATAAGAAACCCAAATTTTCCATTCTGCTTAGCCTACAAGTTTCCGGAAATAGGCTAAAACCACAAGACAAGCATAGGGCTAAAATGGGGACATTACATAGCATGACTGAAGATAACATATTCCCGTGCATTACACATTCTTGTGAAGATCAGCATGAACAGTTTTTTTAAGTATGCAGATCCAAAAGGAAAGCAGAAATCAGATCGGTTGTTGTAGACATAACAGTTTACACCAATCACAACCTTTGGTGAAATCATTGGAGGACTTAGACAAGGTTAGTTTCTATCTATGATTCAATCTCAGCAAAGAACGATTCAATTACAGCAAAGAACTTAGACTAGGTCAAATGGCAAAAAGAACAAAAATAAAAATTAAAGAGAATCATTTAAAAATAAATAAACAACAGGAAAAGACAAAGTCATATAAAGACAAAATAAAGAAAAAGACAAAAGAATAAAAAGCAGCGATCCTTATTTCTTAATGAAACGTGAGATTTAGTCAAGCAAAGGATGCGATTCATGTGGTGCGATTTAGAATTTTTACAAGGACGATTTATCATAAAACTATTTCCAGATTTACTAATAAACAAAAAAGTGGTTAAGAGAAGAGATGCAATCCTCTATGTAATCTCATTAAAATAAATTAATATATTAAGAGATGAACGATTTCATCAATAAGCAAAAAATTAATTAAATGAGGGGCTGTATAGGAGGTGTGATCCTTGTTTTAAATGATCTCAGATTTTCTTTAAGGTAAATTAAATCATTTAAAATAGAACGATTTGTTTATAAAGACAAATTAAAATATGAAGGGGTTCGATTAAGGTTGGAACAAACAAAATAAAGGTCTGAAGAAGTAATGAAGTAGTACAAAATTCAGATTAGTTTTATGAAGAGGCACAATTCACAAAATCTGAAAGGGTGTGATTATTTTGAGAAGGCAAACAATTAAAAATCAGATTTCAAATGGTGCGACCTTTCATAAAAAGTTGCAAAGTTTGATCAGCATATATAAATGTGTTTCAAATCAGATTTGCTGTGAGGGTGTGAGAGAATGATTATCTGAGTAGAAGAGAAGAAGCTTATATCTCTTGTGTGAGCATAAAGAGGCATCATACATCACAAAAAGGGATTGGATTGAAGCAAAGAGCAGATCTGTTATATTCAGATTTTCAGTCCATCGTAAGAGGTCGGTGCCTCTTGTTAACCAAGGTTGGTGCCTTGCAAGAGGGAGTTGGTGCTCCTTGTAGGTTGGTGCCCACAAAACAGATTAAGAGGTTGGTGCCTACAATCATTGTAAACTTATATAAATATAAAGTACATTATTTGTACCGTGGTTTTCTCCTGTAAGGGTTTCCACGTAAAATCTTGGTGTCAACTTGTTCTTATTGTTATATTCTTGCATAGTTGCTATTGTGATTGATAAAGTTTTAAATTGGTAAAAGTTGTGGTATACTGATTCACCCCCCCTCTTAGTATAACTGTGTGCTCATCAATTGGTATCAAAGTAGGCCCTTCGAATAAGTCTAACAAACTTGAAGGGAAATCCATATAGCACACATCATGAGTGGAAGGTTCTCTTCCAACAAGGCTCCATTGTTTGATGGGACAAATTATGCATTTTGGAGTATGAGAATGGAGGCATATATAAATGGATTTAGATTTGACGTTTGGCAATCATCCCTTCCATCAGGTGGACCTAACGGAAGACGAACACCCAAATTAGATACCTTCAAAGGTCGATCCTCATAATGTTGCACAAACAAGGAAAGATGAAAGGGTCCTCGTTCTTTGTCAAAGACAACATCCCAACTGAAGATGAGACGATCAGTGTCTACATCAATCAACCGTTAAGCCTTATGGTTGTCACTGTATCTTGTGAACATAAAATTTTGACTCTTGGAATCCAACTTGGAGCGCTTGGCATCTAGAATCCATACATATGCTAAAGAGCCAAAGATTTTTAGATGACTGATCCTAGCTTTGTGACCAGTCCAAGATTCCTCAGCAGTCTTCCCCTTAACAGCCTGTGTAGGAGATTGATTAAGAAGATAGACAACAGTATAGATTGCTTCTGCCCAAAATTTATTAGGAACACCCTTGTGTTGTAACATGGAGTGGGCCATCTCAGTGATTGTACGATTGCACCGCTCGATAACACCGTTTTGCTGAGGAGTGTAGGGTGTAGTTAACTGGCATTTGATGTCATCTGTATCACAAAAGTTGGAGAAAGCAGTAGAACAAAATTCCCCCCCATTATCTGACCTAAGAGTGATTATGGAACAACTAGACTCTTTTTCTACTAAGGCCTTAAACTTCTAAAATACAGTAAACACATCTGATTTCTGTCTAAGAAAGTACACCCACATTTTACATTTGAAATCATCAACAAAAAGTAAGAAATATCTACAATAGTAACAAAAGGTGTATTCATTGGCCCACATACATCGGCGTGAACCAACTATAGTACCTTGGAGGCTCGCCATGAGTCGCCATCCGAGAACGGTGTCCTGTGCTGCTTCCCAAGCTCCACAAACTCCATGATGCTGAGTTTGGATCTCAAGTAAACTAGCTACAAGTCCCTCCCAAGCTAGCTGAGAGAGAGAGTCCACATTTAAGTGCCCATACCGCTGATGCCAAAGATTGGTAATGGAAGAATTTTTGGCTTCCATGGCTAACTCTGGAGAATCACCTGTATCCAAAAGTCTCTATAGACCATGAAGCTCAATATGGACACCCACAGTGGTGCAAGTCTCCCAATCAACAATCGAACATTTATGTGCACTCAATACCACATCCAACTGAGGAGAGTGCCGCATAATCTAATTGACAGAGAGAAGGTTCAATTCCATGCCAAGAACGCAGCATACATTGATGAATATGAGATTCCTCCCACCAAACTGAATCTGAACAGTGCCTTTGCCGACGATGATATACTCTTCACCTCCTCCAAAAATAATTGAGTCAGTGAAAGGAGAGAAGTATGTGACCCAATCATGCCGATGGGTGAAGTGTCACAAAGCACTTGAATCGATGTACCAAGCAGAGGACTTCACATGATCTACAGGTCTTTTAGCCATAAAGGCGTAAAAGGCAGTTTCCTTCTGCTTAGTGTGCTCGGCAACATTTGCTTTCTACTGAGACGCTCCCTACTACTTCTGTTCAGAAGCCAAACATTGACAACAATCCTTCTTCATATGACCATATTTGTGGCAGTAATTACACTGAATGTTATTTTTCTTAAGGCTCCTCAAAGGTTGACTTGAGCCTTTCTGCTGCAAAGGATGACCTTTCCCTTTATTCTTAGCCTAAGACTTGGCTGCAAAAATTTTTTATGTAGAGGATGAAGAGGCACTACTACCAAACTGTTGTTTCCAGTGTTCCTACTAGTGTTGCAAAAAGGATGGTACAAAGCTCTAGAAACTTCAAATCAACATTAGTCGATGTAATGTTGAGGGTTTCAACAAAGTGCTCATAAGACTTTGGTGGACTTTTCAAAGTGATGACTACCATGTCTTCTTCCTCCATCTTCTGACCAATTGCCTCCAACTGATCACGGGTGTCTTAAATCTTTGTCAGATGCTCCTGTAAGGACATTCTCTCATCCATCATGATGGAGAACAACCGGTTCTTTAAAAAGAACGCACGACTCTTGTCAAAGGTTTCATGCAAGGTTTTCAAATGCTCCCAAATCTCAGTAGCTATTCTGTTGGATGGAACTTGTGGAAGTTGATCATCGGTAACTGAAAGCTTAATGAGCATCATTGCTTCACAATTTTGCTCATCAAACTTTTCTTGGTCTTTACTCGCCGTTGTGGGACGAGTAGTTGTGCCTAGGACAATCTAATCAAGACACTGATATTCGAAGATTGGCATCATTCACTGCTTCCACGTATTATAATTTCTGCCATTGAATCGATGACTGCCTTCCAACATAATGCTGGTCAAAAATGCCATCTTTCACGCTTTTTAAAGCATGAAAAACGAGATACAAAGAAGAGGCTCAAAAAAATTGAAGGCATGAATTCCAACATCGCATAAAGAAAGTAGAGAAAATACTCAAATGAGTGCAAAGGGGCCCACCATAGTAGAGACACAACTCAAAGAAAAAGACAAAAAATCCATAGGTCGTATAAAACTAACTCCTTCAGAATGCCTCTACCAATGCAGATGAGCATGGGATTCTGCAGAACAAACAAGTCACGGTTCACAAAACCCATCACGTACAGAGAAGGCAATGGGCTGAGAAATCCTATCTCCAAATAACAAAGATGCACACACTCTAGAAATGCAAACGTGAAGAAATCACGAGCAGACGTGAAGACAAAACACATAGACGTTTAGATGGAGACACCCACACAAACGCACGAGAAAAGAGTAGTAGGTCACCAAAGAGCTCTTCAAACATGCACGAAGAAGGATATCACGACAACACCTGATCAAGCACGCACAAGCACAAGAATGGATGAGCAATGAACAAAATAGTCGCATAGAAAGCAAGTCGCTTAGACAGAGACGAACCAAAAACACGCACACAAAGAGCACGCGAGAAGATAAATCTCGAATGCACAGTTCCAAGAAATCACATACGAAGAATATCGCACGAATACAAAAATCGACTAAAAAAAAGTCAATCGCACACAAAAGATCGATTACTATGGCTTCTATACCATATTACAAGAGGCAATGGTAAAAAATCGATTTTATTTCCATTAGAGATGAAATATCTTTATAATGTACAAAATACTTTAATACTTTTTGAGCCATTATAGTTTAGGAAAACTTGTTTGTATGATGAGATGGTATAAGAGCAAGTGCCGAGAAACAAGGCATTTTGAGGTTCTTGGTGGTATTGATTTATGGTCTTTGTTCAAGAATGCCTAATCAACTAAATAAATTAATTGTTTGACATTGGTTATAAAAATACCAGATTTGGATTCATACAATGGATGATGAATGTTTCCTTCAATTATAGTGAAGCTCGTTAATGCAAAATAACATGCTCTTTGGCATCTAAATATGATGCCTTTGTTGCTATGAAAGATAAGCATAAAATGGCATGCAACTAGTTTATTTAACATCATGTAGAATGAATTATATTTGATCTTTGATTCAGTGCTGATAACAACGTTAGTTGAATAATCTGTGTGGAGTTGGACTAATTTAGTATATCATCTTTATTATTGCTTTAGGCTCAGGTTGGATCCCAAGTTGGTAGCCACTAGACTGAAAAGTTAGTCATTGATCTGCATCTACTTAATCTTTGATGCTCTATATTACTTAAAATTTATGCCTACTGTAATGTCCCTCTTCACTTGTTGATCAAACATGAGGAAATATTCTAACCTTTTCTATTCCTGGAGGTTAGAAATAAATTAATCAGTAAGGGAATATGAGAATAATTAAATTGGGACCAAAAAGCTATAGTTCTCTTTAATCTTATTTAATTATTAGATGAATAAATGTGGGGTCACTCTAAGTGACAACTTATTATTCTCTAGGCGACTCAATATGGGGTTAATAATTTAAAAGAGAGCCTAAGTTCAATATTTTGGCAAAAGGACGACTTATCAATAAGAAGATAAGATCATTTCATGGATTGATGGCTTTTTGAGCAAAAGGATAAAAGGCTCAATTGAGTAAGAAAATTCATTCAAAAGTTCATCTTGGTTTTTTTTATTCTCTGCCGAGCTTTGAAGGAAAACGTCAACAAAACGAAAACCCTGGCTCTAATATGATTGGGATGAAAACCCTAGTCATTGAATTATACAATCTAGAAGGACGTGTTGTTTTTTGAGTCTGAATCGCTGCATATTGTGAAAGATACATGGCTTGTTCATCAAGGATTTACTACCAGCTGTGTTCACGAGGTGTTTGGGGGTTGACTTATGGGTGCACAGATTCTGGAGGACTTCCAATATCAAGACGTGGTTCTTGAAAAAGTTCTTGGTGCACCATCAAGGATTTTACATTTCAAATCAGTGCATTTGTCAAGTTCTTTGATTGCCTATGCTCCATGTTAGTTTCTACAAATCTGAATATTTTTTTCACTGTAAGGACCACCCTTAGATTCAAACTGGATATTGGGAATGAACAATCTATTTTAGCGTTATCTTATAAGAGTGCTAGAATTGAATTTTAGATCTGGGTGATCTTCAACACAAATAAGTTGTAATAAAAATTCAAAATTAGTTCTTGGTTACACGCCTTTTTCATATTATGAAGCTATTCATTGTTTTTACAATATTCCGAGTGTTTCTTGTAAAAGCATAATCACTATTAAACCGGAAATTTCAAAAGAACTCTTCATACTTCTAGGAAAGAATATTTCAGTGGTATTAGAGTTGGTGATGTTGCCAGCCTGTTAAGGTTTCAATGTTGCATGTCAGTTTGGAGGATACCCGGATGATTGTATGTTGCTTTTTGATCAATTGGTGAAAGTGGGTTATTGCATGTCAGTTAATTTGATTTTATGCACTCTAGAGAGGTAGGATCACACAGATATTTCACCAGAAGTAGGTCAGGGTAGCATGAAGAAGGGCTTGATTTTATCCCAGTTGAAGCTAAGATGGGTGAAAGAAGAGTTGAAAGCCTGCCGAGGGATTGGAATAATCAGCTTGATAATTTCTTGACCACCTTTGCCTAGCAGCAGCAACAAATTCTACAACAATTCCAGGATTGTATGATTACAACTATGGGTCAAATGAGAATAGATCGTGCAGGATCGAGAAGGTCAAGTAATGATCATAGCAGAAGTGATGTTGGACAAGGAAATCAAGATAGAGCAGCCTCTAATGTTGTTAGGACAGCTAGCACAAGGTTTGATCGCTATGCTCCACATGGATGCATCTCCTACCTTTTTTGGCTTGTATCCATACCGAGGATGAAACGGGAACGTGGGGATGGCCAGGAAACGTTCCCTAGCCGTCTCTTTTTTCACACAGTTTCTGAAACTTCCAAGGGACGCTTTTTGCAGATTCAGGGGACTTAGGACCGACTAGCAGTACTCAGTACGACCAAGACGTCCCCTAACCGTCCCAGGGATTGCTAGTCGTCCCTTGTGGCCCAACAACATCTTTAAAAAAAGGGAATGGATGGGCCCACAAGAACACCCCACCCTTTTAAATAAAACCCAAACCTACTTGACTTATCAAAACAACTAAAAGAAAAAAAACATTCTCATTTTGACATTTGCAAACTTGAGGTGAAGAGCAGCAAGTGAAAGAGGAGAAAACAATGGTTGAAAGGGGAGACTAGAGCATCGAATCTACTTCATCAGAGGTAAGTCTTTCATTTTACATTTGTTTTTTGATTTTTCAATTTGTTTTCCATTTTTTCAAGTTTTTTTCAATTTTGTTTTATCACGTAGGAAGGGCATTGTGAGTTTTTGTTTCCTTTATTTGAACTTGCAGCTCTCTTTTCAATTCTTAACCAAAAAAAATCATTAGTAGTAGTGAGACTACCTAGTAATGATAGTGAGGAGGTTGAGCTTCAAATGCATGAAAAAAGTAGACAGAGAAGTAGAACTCATAGAAGTATGGCAGCCATTGTGGGTTCTTCAGGCAGTGGGAGTAGCAGGGCCAACAACTTCAAACCCATTTGAATGTCCTTCTGAAGTCCTCAAAACCTATGCAAAAGGCCCATTTAACTTGGAGTTATATATTTTCTATGTTTTTGTCATTTTATACTTGAAACTTGGAGAGCCTTTGCGTATTTTTTTATAATTCTTATATATGTATGTACATTCACAATGAAAGCATTTGAATTTCTTTAATTTGTTTTGTCAATTCTCATGTGAAATTTCAATTCAAGTCTAATGTTATGTATTAATCTTCTACAATGTTTATGATGAATGCTTTATCAATGTTATGATATGAATATTTGAAATTTGTATATATTTTTAAAAATTTCCTTATTTTTTAAAAGCTGCCCCCTGTCGCCCCCTAAAAAATGGCCCAAAAGTACCCTCGTACTAGAAACATGTCTCGTCGTCCCTTGCCATCCCCGAAACTCCATGGAGCATAGTCTGATCGACCTCTACATCCTACATTTGTTCCAAGGTGAACTGAAGAAGAAGCAATTCTGGAGTTGGAGGAAGAGACAAACATCACTGATGACGTCATGGTGGCCTATGATGAATACAGTGCTCTCCCACTTGATGTAAGACAATTAATTAATCTGAATCAGTTTATGAACCAGCGGAAAGATAAAGCCAGAGTCGGATTAGAGAGGCAAGATAGGGGGCTTAGAAGACAAACCAGTCAAGGCACTCAACCCAAGGAATACAAGGAAGCATTGAATAAGATTCCTTTACCAACCTTTGATGGAAGTGGGAAGATAAGTGCCAGATCATGGGTGCATAAACTTGACACATTCCTGTCTTTGAAAGCTATGGAGGAAGAAAAGGCTATACAATTTGCTACGATGCATCTGGAGGGTGTAGCATATGATTGGTGGCACCATGGGTTGGTATCATAGGATCATGCCTTGATATGTTCATATGAGGATTTTGTCAATAAACTGATAGCATGTTTTGATCAGAAGGATATTGAGGTTTACTACAAGAGATTTGTGAGAGGTTTCTCATAGTTGGCATCATCTTTGACAAACCTTACTAAGAAAGGTG
This sequence comes from Sequoiadendron giganteum, assembly GCA_007115665.2. Lineage (NCBI taxonomy): Eukaryota > Viridiplantae > Streptophyta > Pinopsida > Cupressales > Cupressaceae > Sequoiadendron > Sequoiadendron giganteum. Next base: position 88,155,769 of record CM021108.1, read on the forward strand.
CATTTCTTTGGTCTGAGGAGGCACAGGTGACATTTGACAAGCTCAAGAAGGTCATGAGCTCATGTCCAGTTTTAGCATTGCCAGACTTTTTATAACCGTTTGTCTTGGAGTGTGATGCATCAGGTCAGGGAGTTGGTGTAGTTCTAATGTAGAATCGACATCCAATTGTATACAAGAGCAGAAAGCTGAGGGACAATGAGAGGTTGTACAACAAATATGATAAGGAGATGCTAGCGATTATGCATGTGCTAACGAAGTTTAGGCAGTACTTATTGGGGATCAAATTTGTGGTCAGGACTGATCACAACAGTCTCAAAATTTTTTGAACAAAAAGACTTGAATGAGCGGCAACAAAAGTGGGTGAGCAAGATTTAGGCGTATGACTTCGATGTGGAGTATATTAAGGGAAAGAAGAATATTGTTGCCAATGCTCTTTCCAAAAAACCAACACTCTGCTCTCATTGAGATTTCAGCTGATTGGAAATCTCAATTAGTGGCCGAATACACCAAAAACACTTTTTCCTATGATTTGATTTACGGCCAGGTATAGGATGACAGATATTCAGTAATCGATGACATCATTTATGAAATATTCTCTCTCAATTTTTTCTTGGTTTTTAGTGAACATTTACAATAGAATCAATCACCCATTAAGGTTAGCATAACCCAAAACGTACATGAAAGAACTCTAACCAAGAATGTGCCCTAAAACCACTTAAGGAGGAGGGGCGGGCATATGGTCAGAGGATCCCTAGGATCTATTGAATCAAAGAGTACGAGATTACACTAAAAAAGAGATATTAAACTCGACACCAAGAATGTCCACTCAAGATCCTTGATAGGCAAGGTGCTAACATATGGTGGAGTACTACTGCTGAATTGAAATGAGACAAGGTGGATAACCAGCCAAAGAACTTTCCACGCTACCACCAAATAGTGGGGGGAAAAATTACAAAATTAATACCTCTTCTGCTGCGGCAGGCATCCATTGAAGAGTGGGGATTCACCACTTGAAAGTGGGCATGAAAGAGATTACAAATCAGATTATCCACACTGGCGGTATACCATCCAGGGGTGCTTAATGTGAAGTTATTAACATAATGCAGCAATAAATAAACTGAAACAGTACTATTGTTAACAGTTTTTACAAAATAAAGAGAGCTGCAAATTACAAGGATTTCCCAATCATTTCAAGCACCAAAATATAGAGTGTTTACAATTCATATCATAACGAGAGTTGAAGAAGAAAGATAGAAGGAGCAAACTGAAATAATGCTGTTTTAGAAATTTGCAATTCTGGAAATGAGTTATCAGCAACTGCAGAAATAATCAAATGCTCATAACTTAAGCAATATACCTTCGAATTGCGTGAAACTGAATGCAAAGCACCTCTAGAGGATAGGCGCCCATGTCATGATTTAATTAATTAATTGGCACAATTCCCAATGCCTTCCGAATGGTACGGCCCTTGAGAGGGGAGATTTTGCCACATAAAATAATACACTCAAAATTAAAATCTGAAACTTGTTGGAAATGGTTGCCAAGACCTTAGGAATGATTTGATCAAATGCCCAGAACAAAATCAAATTCATACACTCAGCTGTGAACAAATTCGACTTTCAGTTGTGTACAAACAGCAACTGCAAAACTGGTAAAACACTCCAAAATTCGTCTTTAAGCTCTATCTGCTAGTCTGATTTGAGAAGCAACAATAATTCAATTAGGTGTTATCTTGCAAACACGAAATTGAGAATGGTACTAGGAGGTCAGCATTCCTCGAAGTGCAAAATGAATAGTCATTTCGATAGCATAAGTTTGGCATAATATGAGATACCCAAATGCTGGAGCAAGGCCACATTTTTAAAGAAAGAGGGATGATTGTTCAATCCCCTCAAATGGTACGCCAAAAGCCATCTCACATTTCTTTTTCAAAAAAGATATAATTCTCTCAAAAAGGCGTCCCACTTGAGACAAGGGAGAATTAATTAAAACATTTTAAATTCCTTCATGAAGCGCCACCCTTCAAGTCCCTCTTTTACACAACTTAAAGTTAACCTCTTAGGCCAAGGGGTCAACTGAAAATTACAACAATTTGCCTTTTAATGAAGAATTTCATTAAGTAATATTTAAAAAGGCCAAAGCTTAATTCTGAATAACTGCTCCAAAGGACATGATGAACTGAAGGTTGACAACTGCTGACTGCCAAAAATAGTATTTACTATAAATAGTAAATATTGAGGAAAGACCACAAAACCTCCACAACGGGAAACCCTGATTTGCACATTTGAGTAGCCTATGGATTTCCAGAAATAGGTTAAATCCAAATGAAGAGGATAGGGCAAAAATGGGGACATTACAATTTATTATAAGAACAAAATTCATCTTGTACTAGGGTCGAAGTTGAAGGATAGGATTTTGAGAGCTATGCACGATATGCCTCTAACAAGACATCCAGGTTTCTTCAAAACTTATTGCCTGATTCATGAGAGGTTCACCTGGAAGGGATTGAAGGATGATGTGTTGTAGCATGTTAGAGAGTGTTTGGCTTGTCAGCAAAATAAGGCGGAACACACATTCCCTGCTGGTCTTCTACAACCATTGTCGATATTTGAACAAAAGTGGGAAGGAATCTCCATGGATTTTATCATTGGACTTCCACGTGTTCAGGGGAGATATTACATCTTTGCAGTCATGGATAGATTGACAAAACATGCTCATTTCTTTGTTGTATCTACCAATTACTTTGCACTTTAGGTGGTAGAATTATTCTTCAAGTGTTCAAGTTGCATGGTCTCCCCAAAACAATTGGCAGTGATCGTGACAACAGATTTCTAAGTACATTTTGGCAGGAGTAGTTTTGATTGGCAGGTACAAAGTTGACACCAAGCACAAGCTACCATCCTCAAACCGATGGTCAGACAGAGATAGTAAATAAATGGATTGAGGGTTATCTACAAAATTATGTTTTAGGGCAGCAACGTGCTTGGATCAAGTGGTTGTGTTTAGGGGAGTATTGCTACAATACTACATACCACATGTCGATTGGCATGTCCCCCTTCAGGGCCTTATACGGGTATGATGCCTTATCATTTGTAGATTTGGCCTTTGATGATAGCAGGGTCCCTCGGGCCAAGGAGACAATGCAGAACCATCAGGACATTCTTAAGGCATTAAAGGACAATCTCCAACCCATGCAAAATTAACAAAAAATGTATGCAGACAGACACCGAGTTGAGAGATCATTTTAGGTTGGAGACTTAATTTTCTTGCACTTGTAGCTATACAAGCAATCCTCATTGAAGAAGAGTGGTGTAGAAAAACTCAAGCCACACTTCTATGGACTCTATAGGATAGTGAGGAGAATTGGCGAGGTTGCATACGAATTTGAGCTACCTGAGGGCAATAAAATCCACAATGTCTTCCATGTTTCTTGCCTCAAGAAGGCATTGGGCTAGGAGGTTGTGACATCCCTTGAGCTTCCTCCATTTGATGAAGAAGGGAATTTGGTATTAGAACTTGAAGGTATTGCTGATTGGAGAGAGAGGAAGCTAAGAAATAAAGTGATTCGAGAGTATTTGATCAAATGGAAAGATTTACCAGTTGAGGATGCAACTTGGGAAGGGGGAGAGATTCAGCAGCATCCTAATTTGCGATTGCTAGAGGATCAACAACAATCCCGGGAAAAGAGGATTGTAATGTCCCTCTTGGCTTGTTGATCAAACATGAGGAAATATTCTAACCTTTTCTATTCCCAGAGGTTAGAAATAAATTAATCAATAAGGGAATATGAGAATAATTAAATTGGGGCAAAAAGCTATAGTTCTCTTTAGTCTTATTTAATTATTCATTATGAATAAATGTGGGGTCACTTTAAGTGACGACTTATTATTCTCTAGGTGACTCAACATGGGGTTAATAAATTAAAAGAGAGCCTAAGTTTAATATTTTGGCAAAAAGGACGACTTACCAATAAGAAGATAAAGATCATTTCATGGATCAATGGCTTTTTGAGCAAAAGGATAAAAGTCTCGATTGAGTAAGAAAATTCATTCAGAAGTTCATCTTGGTTTTTTTATTATCTCTACCGAGATTTGAAGGAAAACTTCAACAGGACGAAAACCTTGGCTCTAATATGATTGAGATGAAAACCCCAGTCATTGAATGATACAATCTGGAAGGATGTGTTGTTTCTCAGTTTGAATCACTGCATATTGTGGAAGACACGTGGCTTGTTCATCAAGGATTTGCTACCAGCTGTGTTCACGAGGTGTTTGGGGGCTGATTTGTGGGTGTGCAGGTTCTAGTGGACTTCCAATATCAAGACGTCGTTCCTGAAGAAGTTCTGGGTGCACCATCAGGGATTTTACATTTCAGACCAGTTTATTTCTCACATTCTCTGATTGCCTATGCTCCACTGTTAGTTTCTGCAAATCTGAATATTGTTTTCACTGTTAGGACCACCCTTAAATTCGAACTGGATACTGGGAATGAACAATCTATGTTAGTGTTATCTTATAAGAGTGCTAGGACTGAACTTTAGATCTGGGTGATCTTCAAGACAAATAAGTTGTAATGAAAATTCAGAATTAGTTCTTGGTTACGTGCCTTTTTTCATATTATGAAGCTCTTCATTGTTTTTACAATATTCTAAGTGTTTCTTGTAAAAGCATAATCACTATTAAACTGGAAATTTCAAAAAAACTCTTCTTACTTCCGGGAAAGAATATTTCACCTACGTATGATTTGACCATATTTAGTCATTTTCTAAAGCTGAGATCAGAGTAAATCACAGGTTTTTAGGGGTGAAGAATACTCTATTGTATATAACCATTATTCTCTTGCATCAAAGATGTTTATATACTATTTAATTATACTTAATATCTCTTAGTGGCCCTACTATTAAGTCACAGTTTATTGAAAGTCAATAAACAGTTGAAGATTTTGAATGACAAAATATGTTGTAACTAATTCATTAGGTAGTCTAGTTACTAATTGAAACATTATCATCCAAGCTATTCATAAAAATAACCAACAGATTTTCATGTTGATAGATTGCTGCTTTGGGTAAAGTAGTCGACTGAGCTGCAGATAAAACTGCTCTTAAATGGTTAGGATTCTTAAAAAACCTTTTCTGGGTTTTATTCTTTGTTTTTCCACCTTTCTAGAACATATTGAATTTTTAATTTTGGCCAAGGGAAATGAAAGTTATGATTGTTTAAACACTTTACTGCAATCTGCATATTGCAAGCTTTGAATTGATTTATATGATGTAAGTATGCAAGTTTAATGGTTAATATGAAATATCATTATTAAGAGTATATTGTTATGAATGTAGATAAAAAATTTAATAACTTTTGTTGGATTCTTCTCAACCCTTTGTAATTATAGGATCCACACACCTGCAATAAACTCTTTAGGGCCTTCGAGATTGACTCCACAACAATCCCATGAGCTTATCCTTGCTCTGGTACCAAATAATTCAGTTGAAGATTAGGCGTCCAATGAAGGACAACAAATCTAAGAAGCTACTCAATAACAAAATGATTGACAACAGCAGGTTGCAATACATTTTAAAATTCAGAATCCACAATATAAATTCATCATAATTTAATTTCCAGATGTCAATGCCGTAGGGCTGGATTTGCAACAGGCTCGTCCGCAGGATAAAGTTGAACAAATGGAGGAGACCCAGAGGCTGGTGACTACCGACTTCCTCAAGCTCAGTCGCAAGATGAAGAAAAAGGATGAGCAAATGAAAGAGCTGAAGGGAAAGGTTGATATCTGGGCAAACAACCATAAGGCCCAGGAAGTCGAAATCAATCGCCTGCGGAGTGAAAAGAATGCCTTTGAAAACAAAGTCGTCGAGCTTCAGGCTTTGGGTGCGGAAACAGCTCTGACAGAGTACTAATGAAAAAGTAAATGAAATGATTGCCGCTTTGGAGCAGGAAACTGAAAAGCAAAGGCAGGCCAAATTGGCCTTGGGAGAGAAAGAGAAATTTCTGCTTTGAAGAATCAGTTATCGGCCCTGGGGGAAAGCATTGCAGAATTGAAGACGGATCTGAGTAACAAGGCTGCAGAATTGGACCTTTTGAAATCCTAGCCTCCTACACCCCAAATAAACCCGCTCGCGATTGCTAAGGAGCTACATGCGTCATACTGGGATAAGGTCAAAACATTGTGCCTTACACTCCAGCCCACTCTCAAATTTATGGCGCAAGCAACCAGTTTATGTGGGGTGGTTAGCAAAACGATGCAGCAGGTGCAGGAAATGACTTCCGATAAGGTTCCAGAGGCCAGACAGCTATTGGGCAAATTGTATACAGCTTTCGACGAAGCGTTGAGCAGTGTGGGGATCGAGGACCGAACAACGACGGCCATGGGAGTAAATATTCTCATCTCTATGCATGAGGTCATCCAACATGTTGGAGAGTGCAGAGCCAGGCTAACCCAAATTACCAGTAATATGCGGGCAAAATTTTCCCGCTTAACCCAGCGAGGGCTTCCATCGCCCTTCATAACAGATCAAACAGTGGCGGGCTTTGAGCACATCATCGAAAAAATTGAGGAGAAGAAGTAGGATTTGTCAATTTTCCAATCCTTTGATCAATCTCCGACTACCGCCAATGTTGAAAAAATAGTGCATCAGCTGGCACAACTCTTTTTCCAGCTCTAATTGGAGGCAAAGGTATCTGGTGGGTTGCCTTTTAAGGCAATAATTGATCTAAACATGGCGCATGAAAATCTGCACACTCTCTCTGTGCCATCAAGTGAAGTCTGGACGTTCCTTCAGACTGCCCTCTCTCGACTTTGAGCAATTGTGATGGAGTTGGACTCATCTACAAAACCAGAGTTTCTGGGGTTCTCCATTCCGTAGGCGAAATGCCCTCGTGAGTCACCAAACAGTGATGTTTATTCGCGCACCACTTTTTCCTTCGCGGTTTCTTTTCAGTTCGTGACTTTTCGCCTTTTTCCATACCGCTCACAGCTTCTTGGTAGTCGCCACATGGCATCCTATCGGAGCTTTTAGTTGGGCCATATAGTTTTTCTTTTGCCGAGCTCCGTTTGCTGAACGTGTGGCCTTCGCTTGTTTCTTTCTGAGTTGGGCCCACACTGCGGTTTCTTTTGTAGTGAGTTGGAACACATGGCTTCCTATCGGAGCTTTCTCTTGAGCCGTCTCACCTTTCTTTTGCCAGGCTCCGTGTGTTTGACGCGCGGTGTTCGTTCCTGTATCCGTTATCTTGGGTTGACGCCTATGCTGTGTGTTCTTTTCTCTACCACGTTTTCTTTTCTGTTGCCGCGTGTTCTCTTCTGTTGCTGCGTAGTCTAGGTTTCTCAAGGGACGTGCTTGTTGGCGCAATGTTGGATCTTTCTGTTGGTGCCAGCTCGAGAAGATCTGGATCGTTGATGGCTTCCCTTAAGCATCTTTCTCGTAGGGCTTTCAGGCGGTGAACTGGCTTATTTAAGCAATTTTTTCCTCATTATATAGGTTGTTGTTAGACGGATTAAAAACTTCCCGAGCACTAGGAATTGGCCTTTGTAATGTTTGCTATTGAACTTGAACTTACAGATTGTGCCAATCAATTCGACCTTTTTGTTTTCATGCATTTAATAGGGCATTAAACTATGCTTGTATTTTATGAAGTATATGAACGTCTTTTCAAGCTTTTTGTAATCTCTATGCAGCTTAATAAAATATAGATCAATAAAATACAGATCATGTTACTACTCTTTTGTGTTGGCTTATACTGTATTGGTTATACTATGCAAATGGTTTGATGTTCTTATATTTGCAGTGTTGGGAATTATCTATTTAATAGACACTAGTTATTGTTTGAGCCTTTGTTTCAACATTGTGCTTAATTAATTCCTCTTTGATTTGGCACATCGCCTTAGCATAGGATTGTTTATTTTATGTTCATCTTCCTACTTTTTTCATCTGCCCATAAAAACGAAGAGCCGGCTTCGATAAAACCCCGGAGGTCACTTAGCTACGCGCACAAGTCCCCCATTAGCTAAGTTTCCCATAAGGCTGCTCCTTGCAAATTTGTGCGTCAACAGTCAACTTTGAAAAACTTTAAGAAACTTTTGTTTTGATAGAACTCAACATATAATATATGTCTGCAAATGATTTACTAAAAATTTACTGAAAATTCGTCTTAAGAAAATGTCATGACATATTTATGCCAAGGCTCCTCTACAATATCCTTTTCCCTAAATAAAACCTCTCAAATGCTACATGAATTTTTATTCCTTAAACTCCAAGATTCTCCCTTTTTTTTATCTCATGAATTTTTTCCTTCCAAAAGAAGGAATAACTACCAATCACTTGATGAGCACACGATTATACTGAGAGGGGGGTGGAGGGGGTGTTAGGTCTAAAACACGCAGGTTTGAACCACAAGAGGTTGCCAAGCTCTTGACACGTTTTTTGGCTAATGTACAAGGCCAATTAATGTAATTGAACCTTCTACTCTTTAGGCTTTGCTAAACCTAGGTGGGTGTACCTATGTAAATGAGGCAAACTTAAGCTATGTGTTTCTTACTTAAGCAATCTATCCACAATGGCAATTGGGAGTGGAAAGATGAAAAATCCTAATTTGGTATAAATTGTGTAAGCAATATCAAGGTAAAATCTAATATGTTCAGTTAACAGATGTTAAATAGAATGGATAAAACTAAAAAAGAGGAAAAAAGTGACCAGTACCTTGTTGGGTGAAACAGAGTCAAATGAAAGTCTTAGATGAACGACTTCTATTTGGCAAAAATTCTAATTATTTGGCATACAAATATTGGTTTATAACTTGTATAAACATGCAAGAATGTAATTACCAAGTTCTTCTTAGTGATCCAAATGGTACTTTTAGATTACTGTGAACGACTTGAAGGATTTAATCTTTACTTGAAAAAACCAACCAATCATACCACACCAATACAACAAATGTGCATTGATAAACTGAGTATATACTTGATATATCAATTTAAATAACAAAGGATATTTTCAATTAACTTAACAAATAATTGATACCAGAAAGGTGCCACAAAATCAGAGTTCATTCATGGATTCCTCAAAACTTCATACATGCATTATGGTCCTTTGGAATGTAAACATTTTGGAAATATTTTGTTTTAACTGTCTATTTTCTATCTTCTACTCTACCTCCCCCCCATCTTCGATGATTTTATTTTATCCTACATATATACATTGTATCTTTAGGGTTATGACCCTTCATATCTGTTCGTTGCATCTCTTCAGTATTCCTTTTCTTTGACAAAAATATTTAATTAATTGCCTTCAACAAATTAAATATTTTAATCTTCGTTATAGCATCTTTGTGAAAAATGATAATCTTCCTTTGCTGGGAACTTCACTTTTTACCAATTAAATATAAAAATAATCACCCGCTTTATAACTCCTTTGGTGAAAATGTTTCCCATCTTGGTGAAAGCATTTTACTTTGTATTTAATTTGTGCATTTTCACCCGGTATAAAATACTCTTTTAATAAAAATAATCACCCATTACAAAGCTTTCAATTATCCTTTAATTTTCTCCGTGAAATGTTTCACTCTCAATCATTAAAATATTCTCTTGGTAAAGTAATTACCTCTCCTTTGTAAAAGTATTTCATCTTGCATTTATCCGTATGTACTTTCAATACGTTCTTCAAATAAAATAACTAATCCCCTTGGTGAAATACACTTTATATTTTCCAAATTAATAATATGATAATCACGATGAAATTTTTATTTAATCCTTGTTTTCCTTTTCATGCATTTTGCTCTATCGGAGTGACATGTGTTTCACTCCTACTGATAATTGATCCTCTCACCGATGAATTCAAGTGTTGTCCTATCGGTGAGACTTCAGCATTATTCTCACCGTTATTGGAGAGTCTCTCCGATAAGCACTTCAAATTATATACTTGGTAAAAATATTTCACTTCTTAGTGAAAATACTTTACAACACCTTCTATGCTCCCATCTGTAGTTATATTCTTACCCGATAGACTTTGATCACACTTTGGGATATCAAATGCCATAGTCTCTTCGATATATATATTTTTTGTCCACATCGTTCTATTGGAGAGACTTTGCATTCACTCCTAGTGGTTAGGCTTACTCTCTCCGATGAAATCCTTAGGTCAATTGTTCTTCTCGGGCCATCAGGGGGACTTGTTATCCTGTCCCACCGATAGGCACTTCTTTGGCCGATGATTTTTTTCCTTTGCAGAACTATACCATTTTAGGGCAATGCGGGGTATGCTCTCTTATTGCATTCTCTACCGTTCTTGCATAATTCACCAACACAAGAGGCAATACTTCAAGTTATATTCCTATCACTTCATCCTTAGCTTCGGAGTCAAAATTACACTCAAGCCTCTACTATAATTAGAAGTACACCGTAATGCATGCCTTGTTCAATGAGATGTTCCAATCTCTTTACAAATTTAGCATATAATTTATTCGATATGACCTGTATTGCTGTTGAAAGAGCAGCTTGAGATTCCATTATGTTTTGGTGGATATTCATCTTTGATGTAAAGCTGCCCTTTTATTCAAGGAATTCGTATTTACTCTTGCAAATTTGTATATGATTGAGAGTTTTTTCAAACCCTTTCAATAAAGCAAATTTGTACATATTCAATAGTCGTGGCCCCACATGATCCATTTTCCATGATGTATTCTATCAGGCAGTTCATGCATTTTGTCTTGCTCTTATACTTTGCATAATTGTCAACTCAAGTATTTCTAACTGTAATGTCTCACAAATAATCTTTTGATGACCTCTGACATCTCTATTTTTGGCTTGGATGGAGAAGATTCAGGTATAGTATGTAAAATTTGGTATTGCTTATGCCAATTATATCTTCTTCTATTTAGTTCTTTAATGCTGTCAAAACTTGACAGTTATAAGAGCACGACTGAAGCTAAAAATCTTTTCCCCATAAAAGGTGTCCTTTAAAAACTCCATGCAAATGTGTTTTATGTTCTTAACTCTCAAGAGTATGTGAAAGTGGTTACTAATCTTGCCCAGATAAGCTTTTAAAACCTGAGTTGCAGGTGCCTACATCATCTTTTTGGTTGAAAAATGTACCATTCCTTTTATCTTGTAATCTTGGTTTGTAATAGTAATATGCATTCTTTTGTCATTAACCTTTGAGATGCAATATGGGCACAGTTCTAACTATTCAAACCTACAGTGTGACTTGGTATTTTGGGTATTATCATCCATGCTATAACATATGCATAGTTCGAGAGCATCACTGAAAATAAACAACAATAGTATCCTTCGATGGTTGCATCATTCTTTAGATCTATCTGGTTCTCATTATTCCTGCCATCCAATTCAATCAACTCTGCCAAATACTTCTTAAAGGTCTCTTCTCTAAGATTACTTTGAGCCCAACCTCAATTGATTAGATTTCATGATGCTTTATCTCTAAATTGAAGTGGGTATTTGTCAAATTTTGTTTTTTGACATTTGGCAGTATGACAAAAATAGATCAACTTGCCTCCAGAATCGATGCAGAAAACTGCTCATAACTTCTCCTTAAGCCATGAAATTGCACCAGTATGCTAAGCTATGATAGAGGAGTAAGATTGTGAAATGGTTTGGCATGAAGTTATTGGGTTTGAAAGCTGTTAACCATCAAAGTTGCATATTCAGCCATTTTTTCAACTGTTCAAACTGAACTAAAACTTGCCAATTTGTCTTTTTGGAAAAATATCAAATTAGATCCTTAGAAGCTGCCACCTGGGGATTGATTCATTTAGTTCACATGAACATGTAGGCAAATGAGTTTTTCCTCACTCGTCTTCCTTTACAAGATATTGAACATCAAAGTTGACCTTTTTTGCAGCATTCTGGAAGTGAAGTCTTCAAACTAAGTAAAACCCATTTGGATTCGATTTTGGAAAAATACCAAATGATGTCCTGAAGCCCTAAAAATTGATATGGATGCACATTGAGATGGGGCGAATCTAAAACACCAATTGATTTGTCTTGAAAATCTTTCAGTTGCTTAATATTATCTTTCAAAGTTGATCGTTTTAACAAATTTTACTGTGTGTAGACAACAACTCTTCACGGAACCCTTCAATCTTGACCTTTTGAAATCTTGTCAAAACAGATCATACAAAGCTGAAAATTGGCGTGCACACTCATATATGTCAGATAAACATGTATGCAAGGTGGTTTTGCATGGAACTACTATGGCTTCAAATTACATTTTTTTAAAGCAGGCCCTTTTGAGTAGATTTTTCAACTATACATTTGAGTGCTAAAAAATTTAAACATGGAAACCTAAAACTGGCATGAAATTTTAGGCTCTAACAGGGGGGGTGGGGGGTGAATCAGTATAATATAACTTTTTATAATTTTAAACTTAATTGATCACATAACTGATAACAACCATGCAAGAATATGACAATTAAGAACAAAATAACATCAAGATTTATGTGGAAACCCTTACGGGAGAAAACCATGGCACAAAATAATGCTTTTATTAAACTTCTTTTTACAAATTCAAGAGGCACCAACCCCTCATTCAATTTGTGAGCACCAACCCACTGGAAGCACTGACTCCCACCTTTGAATTTGTAGGCACCAACCTACAGGAAGCACCAACTCCCTTTGCAAGGCACCAACTTTGACCAATTTAAGGTACTGTTGATGTGTGTTTTGTGACACACACGAACATACTAGAATAAAGTGTCCATAGGCGCTCTATCCTCTCTTGATAAAAAGCACCTTTCGTGCTAAGATTGCGAGATAGGTCACAAGGCAATTCCAATGTTCCAAATTTGGGGTGTGGATAGGCTCTGTGGTAGTTGTGGTTTGCTGGTAACCCAAGGGGGCATTTTACTTTAGTAATTCTCTTGAAAGTAAGGGATTGAATGCAGTGTTGTATTTTTTTTGGGATTTTCTAACTTTGGATAAAAAATGAAAAAAGGAAAGGGGTGAGAAATCTTATACTAATCCTAAGGAACTAGGAGACTGTAAAGATCAAATGCAACTTAAATGAAACCATGCCTTGTCTCGCCATGTAAAACGACAACTACACAAAAGCAGGTGCAATCTTTTGGGATTTGTGCTTAAGATTTTCTACTGCAAATAATACCGTCAATTGAACAACATTATTTGAAGTACACGTTAAAAGCATCCATGTTAAAAGCTCAGTCTAACTTTACGCATCAAATGAAAATCATTCATTTGAAGAAAGTATGAGCTAAGTTACCTCAATCTTTACTATCAATCTTTCGTTCCACTAACAAATAATTTTCTAATCTATAACAATCCTATGAGAAAGAGAAAATATGCAACCATGCACCCATTTGACAATAAAGATTTCAAAGCATCTCATGCAATTATGAATTTCATTATCACAATAGTTTTTGCAACAATTTCATACAACTCTTCTCTTATAAAATTTAAATCTCTAAACTAATTCTAATCTTTAATTCTCTGACAATAATTCTTTTGATTCTCCGTGTTCAAAATGAGAATGAAAGGGTACTTATAGAATTCTCCAATACAATGAATGGCCGAGATTGAAACAAGATCAAGGGCCCAGAGTCAAACAAGAAAACCCTAACTAGAGTTGCCAAAACATCGACCAGTTGACAAGCAGATGAGTCATCCACTGAGAGTTGCGCCCTTATCCGCTTTAGCGATGCTCCGTACAACGAACCTGGACACAATGGCGCCAATCTCCTCAATGGTAATGTCTAGCAAGGTACTGACATTGTATTCTAGCAGGTCCAAACTATCCGTACAATCGGCAAAGACAACTGCCCATTCTGATTCATGTTGCAAGAAAGTACTACGGACAACCAAGAGGTCAAATGCTTTAGTTTGATTTTCTCCCAAGATTGGCATGATGGAGAAAATCTTTTGAACTTCCCTTTGCATATTACCCGGCCGTAAGTCATTTTCCCGGACAATGTCCGTGTTCAACACATCTGCCACCATATGGAAGATACCATTTTGAATGCCCTTCACTTGCTCATCAATTTTGGCACTTTCTGCCTTAACCTTTTCCAACACTTCTCTATGGGAGACCAATATACAATACCAATTGTTGAAGTCGTAAGCTGCCCCAACTGCAATAATTTCCTCGTCAACCAACCTTTGCTTGGGGATTTTCCTTATGTCACGGAGGCAAGGAATGATTCTGTCTTGCAGGTCCTGCAGTCCGTCCCATGCTTCAACCAAGTTCGCAACCCTTGTGAGTAGGTAAGAAGTTTGCCCATGAGCATGCACCAACTTCTCCACAAATGCCATTACTTCTACCTCTTTCCCTACCATCCATTCCTTTGTTTCTCTGGCAGTAGTTAGTTCTTTCTCAAGATTTCCTGTCGGTTCCTGTGATGCATTTGGGAGCAGAGGGGTTGATTGGTCACCTTGGTTGAGTGGCCTTGTCAAATGCCGGATATACTCCTTCAGGCGCTCAACCTCCATCTTATGTTCCTTTTTCTTCGTAGTCTCCTTTTCCAATCTGGACTTAATGGTGGAGACGGAATTATCCAGATCTTCTACTTCTTGCCCTTTTGTAGATGGACCAATGTCAATTACAGTAATGGCATACTCGGCAGGAGTAATCTCATCTTGCAGCTTCTCTACCATTGGAACTGCAATCTGTATCGTACGGTTACCAGTCTCATCTCTCTGAATAGTAGAGAATTTCTTGGTAGACTTTTTTGTATTTACTTGCTCCAACCTTGCCAAGAAATCGTCAATGTCATCTGCTTCTGGTGCCTTAACTGGTGCCTTGACCTTAATCCTTTCCTTCAGCCAATCTGGGATTTTAGGCTGCTCGACTCCATCATCCTCGCAGTCCGGAATGTCTTGAATGTCTTGGACTTCTTGAATTTCTTGTACTGATGGGTCCTCGTGAATTCCTTTGAGGGCTGAAATCATCCCTTCTTCGAAATCGCCTTCTCTGATATTCAAATCCTCCTTTGACTCACAAATCTCTGTGCCAGTTGGAGAATGATGAAAGTCATCTTCAAGCTACATGGGCTCCATGTCTCTTTCAAGCACTGGCGAAGGAATTCTGATATGTCCCCATGATTCTTCGTCCATAATCAGTAATTGCTTTATATTCCCAGATGCGGCTGAGTAAAGGGGCTTAGGCTTCTTCAGGATTGGCTTCTCACTTATCGCCACTTCTTTACCCTTTCTTTTCTTTTGGTTGGTAGGCTCAGTCAGCTCATCTCCTTGAGAAGGGTCGGCATTGGAAGAACAAGATTTAGCTTCGCCCATCAAGTCGTAGGTAAATGGTATACCCCGCTACCTCAAAGTCTGTACCTGTTGATCTACCCACCATTGCGAGTACTTGACTACTGGTCTCATAAGAATTGTCAAATCACCTAACTCTGGCTCTGCCCATTTAACAGGAGGAAGCGACAGTACTTCAACATAGCCAGGTTGCATGTACATTTCATCATCATCCAACTGGTCAGGCACACGGAAGAGTTTTGTCGTCCTGATCATGCCCAAAGGTAATCTCGACCAAAATATTTTCCTTACTTCATATTCATCAGTAGCATTTGCCCAAAAGTCCTCAAGGTCAATCCTGTGCCTGTACTTCTTTCCGTTCACAGTTCTCATATGATTGAGTGGATCGAAGTCACCTCTGGATTTGTACGAAGTGAATGGATACAACTGTATCTCCACTCTGGCACTTTCTGTTGCCTGAACTGACGGGCAAGACTCTACCATGTTTCCGATGAACAGAGGAAACGTGACGGCTGCTTTCTGCTTTGGCCTTTGGATACTTTGGAATGTTTCCAGCTGCCTTAGTGCTTCCAGTAAAATCATTTTGTTGGTAGGATAGATCGGCAATTTGTAAGGAGAATCCGTGAATCCTTGTATTCTGATATAAGTAAATCTAGGAAACTGGATAAACCAGGATCCTATTTACTGATTAAACTCTTTGCTTCATGGGTGAGCCTTTGATGTGTTCCACTTTGAAGTATCTGGATGATGTACATGAGAAAAGCATTATGTACCCGGTGCCAATGTGACTTCTCGCTCAACTACAATTGAGGATAGCAGTTATAAACCTTGAGCTCCCTTTCGCCGTTGCCGATTACACCTTTGCAGATTAGACCGGCATATCGGTAGGTTTGAGCAAGTGAGTATATTATGTAGAAACCCATATGAAAGGATTTGGTCTTCTCCAAGTTGACCAATTGTTCATGAATACTATCACTGATCATCCTTGACCAGTTGATCATTTTTGTCCCAGAAGATACTTCGTCAATGTAGTACATCCAATTTTCAAAAGGCGCTCCTTGAGGACTACCTACCAACCTGTTCAGCAACAAGACCATGTCTCCGTACTCTTCCTTAAAAAATGGCCTGAGCAACTTCTTAGGCAATCTTTTTGTTGAAGTTCTAGGTTTTTCCAGCCAGTTTTTGTTTATGTTTGCCATACAAAGAACTTGTTTATCTTCGTATATTTTCTGTGCATCTTCTTTCGACCGGTAGTACGTTCGGTGGTAAGCTGGAATGCCAAAAGTCTCTTGTATAGCCAGTTCGCCCAAATATGCCAATACTCTGCCATCTGGTGCTTCAATCTGTCTTTCATCGGCATTGTAATGCAAGGCGCATTCTACAATCAACTCTGGACATTCAATCGCCGACGGAAACCCTGCAACATGAACTATGTCATTTCTCATCATTTTTTGTGCAATTGGAGTTGGCAAGAGTGTGTCACTTCCATACATTCTTTTCTGGAATTCGTCTAAGTCAATATGGCCAAGATCAGTGTCGGCAACATTCTTCCATTTGGAGACAATTTTAGACTCCAATTGCGAACCTTTGCTAGCGAACTTCATTTTCTTTGATGATTCTCCATTGTCCAGCATAAATCTGCAAAAGAAATTTTAAAATTCAGAAATTATTTACGCATAATATATTCCAGCAAACTTGATAAGTTAATTCGTGAAAATAAATATTGCTGGAAATGAAAGAATTAAATTGTTTCGCAAAGAGAAATCTTTGCCGGAATAGAGGAAGTAAAATCTGCCTGGTAATGACAACTTCTTGTTGCTGAAGTAAATTCGCACTTTTAGCCTTTTACTTCGTAAGAAAAATATAAAACTTCACAAACTTCTCTTGCCTTAACAAATTTTCTTCACAACTTCGCTTTCGAATGAATGAAAATGAAATGCCAAACCAATTTAAGGTTGAAAGAATCGACCCATTTAGCAAATTTTAATTGTTTCCAATTAATTCAGTCTGAACTTGGCTGACACTTCTCTTTCAAATAGTAATTTCCATCTTTAGCATCGGTCAATAAAGAAAGTTTCCCATTCTGACGCCAGTCGAGTGAAGTTCTTTTTCTTCTTTCTTTTCTCAGAAATTTGCTTAGAGAAAATTCGAATTTTCTCATTAAATGGGTTTTGGAAAATAAAATATTAAAATAATATTTTGTGTTGTTTCCAACCCTTTCGTTAAAATAATTAAATAATAATATTTAATTATTCTTTAATCCAAAGGCAAATTTATCTTTTCAAATTTCTCTATGCCTCTGCCTAAGGCGAATTTTAATCTTGCCATGATTTTTTACTTCAGGCGAATTTACCTTTGCCAGACATACAATTTAATTTTTCAATTAATTTTTTCAAATGTCTGGACTTAGGCAAAATTTTAAATTCTTAGATTTTTCCAAGGCAAACAATTGAATCTTTACTTTTCCAAGTATTTTTCATGTCACTTATGGCCTAGGTGCACTTGTCTTGTGTAATTTTTTCATTTTACCCAGCTTGGGGCGGACTTCATCTTGCAATTGTCATTTAAATTTAACATAAGGCGAATTTTCCTTGCAATTTTACCACTTCCAAACATCTTGGAGCGGACCTCTTCACACTCTCACCCTTCTCCAACCTTCTTGGGGCGGACTTCACATGTCACTTGTCATTTTTCCACTTGGGCGGACTTTGTCATTGTCTTGCCATTTTACTTCTAGGCTGGGCGAACTTTGTCATTGTCTTGCCACTTAACATATGGCGGACTTCACATGTGTTTTGCCATCCTTCTCATTGCTGGGCGGACTTGCTAGCCTTCATGCCATCTCCCAACACCTTGGAGCGGACTTGCTTGTCAACTCGTAATTACTTGGGCGGACTTCATCTAATCCTTGTAATTTTTCCCTTGCCAATGGCGGACTTGGCTTAAACTTTGTCATTTTTCCATGGGCAGACTTACATGCACCTCCGTAATTTTGATTTCTTCATGTTTGGGCGAATTTAACACATGCATGTTCATGCCTTAGGCAAATTTCCAGATCTTTCAAAATTTTCACCCATTTTTCCTCTATAACCTTCTGAAGTTGATGTTGACGAAGCCATGACTTGCACACTTTCCAGAAATAGAAACCTTGCCAAAAATAGAACTTTTTCCAAAAATAGAAACTTTCTAAAAATAGCCCCTAAAAAATAGGGATTCCAGAATGGGCTAAAAATGCCAAAAAAAAGTTCCTAAAAAATAGGGGCCCAAGGTGGAAACCCTAAAATTGAGGAAGTGTCAGAATTGACTGAAATGACAGTGATGTTCATCCACAAGGCCTTCTAAGCACTTTGGCAACGTTCATGCATTGATTCTGGTTCACAATCATTTCTTGACTCGGATGACCTTCAAAAATTCAAATTCTAAGTGCCTCACCAAAAGATCAGAACACAAAGGAAAAAGCTATCAGAGGGAAAACCACTAGGGTCCCCATTTGCAGTGGGGCGATGTGTTCAAAGGTCACAACAGGTACCAACCTCTATTTGAATTGTGAACACCAAACCACTAGATTTCTCTTAAAACTCTGCTATCGCTCCTTTCCTTATTTGCTATAATTCTCTCCTTGAAAATGTTTGTAAGCTTATCATAAATTTGTCATGCCCCAAGTCTGATCACAAAATCTGCTATTAATCTTCAATAATGAAATCAGAAGGATCTTCATAAACCTGCTCCAATTCTCCCTAAAACATCTGCTATTAAATCTGCAACAATTCCTTTATGACCTGCTCAAAAATGTCTCTAAAGTTCACTCTGCTATACCTCAAAGAGCTGCCTCAGCAGTCTGTTGTAAAACTACCTTTTGAATTCCTCACCAATATGGTGAAAACACTTATAAAATCTGCTCAAGACAGCTGTAGATCTCCTTAAATCTGTGCTTGATCTGAAAGATGTTCAATAGTTTCATGCAATTTGAACACTCTTTGTAACCATCATATATACCTTCACAAAGATAGGCAACTTCATGAATTAATGTGTCCTTTCCAATAGATAGCAACTCTTCAATTTGAACGCATCACTTCACATTACTTTGGGCGCTAAAAGAATGTCGGCCCCTATTTGAAATTTATTAATGTTATTTTATTTTAATCCTCTTTTGAAAAGGTGCGTATGTAAAGTTGGCTGTTTCCTTAAATCGCTGTTATTTTAATATTTACTAGTTGTTGCTTTAATAATCATTATTGGGAGCACTGCATTATTTTAATGATCATTGTTATTAGGAATCTGCCCCTCTATATTTAATCGTTGCATTACCAATTTCTTTCTTCACCAGGTCGATTATATATATATATTGAATTTAAAAGTCGGTCAGCTTATAATATGAAGTCCACTATCATTTAAAGGTGGTCAGCCAAATCAAAATATATTTTCCTTTTCATGGGTCGGCCTCCATATTTTTGTCCTGGGCAATTGCCGCTATTCCTTTTAATAATCTTCTTTCTGATTAATCATTGCTTCTCCTTCATTAATCTTTAATTCTGTTGCCTTTTCCAAAGGGGCAATTAGATCGATAAAAAAGCATGTTTTCATCACTGTCAATTTTGTCCAGTTTTCTATCTTCACCCTTGCTTTCTTTAGAATGTATTTTACGAGCACTCTCATGTCCCTTATTCTTGTACTGATATTGTTTATCTTCACATACACCATACCTTTGTAGGTTGACGTTTTTTAATTTATGTAGAACACCAATAACATGTATTTTTTACCATAGGTGAAGATGATTGTGTCCCAAGTCTAGGATTTGAAGCTTGCCATTCTGCTCTAATTATATCGGGAGATACATTAGCTGACTATGAGAAAGATAGCGTTCTTTCAAATCCATACAGCACTATAGTGATATTCCAATTGTTTGCAATCGACAATATGACTTTCCCAACTTACGAACGGGGTTATTTTGTTAGTTGTAGGATCAGAAATGTAATAAGCAGAAAACTCAACACATAGAACAAAGAACACAGTATTTTACCTTGGGAAAACCCTCCTATTCGAGGAAGAAAAACCCAACAAGAAATTCTCTTTATAAATCAGAATAATATGTGCAGAAATAGCACACAAGATCAGGCCCTAGAAGAGGCGAATTTCATACAATAGATTTGCACTTAATTCCGTAGATACAAAATATCTGCTCTTCTCCTTGAAGCGAATCTGCTCCTCTTGACTACGAATCTGTCGTTGAAGGAATTCGAATTGGAGTTGATGAACTGATGATAAAATGAGGAGACACCTTCTCCTATATATACAAGATAGTTGATCTTTCTTTCTAGGGCCGACCTAGAAGAGTACAAGTTTTATTCAAAGGCTGACTTGCCTTGAGTTAAATATATTTTAGGGAAAATATCTCCCGAAGCTACAAAACACTAACACTCCCTCTTAGCTAGGGAGGTATTTTCAAATATCCTCGTCATGAAGTCTCTCAACATGACGCCCACAATGGCTACACCCATTTGTGGAAAAAACACATCTCAGTCTTAGAGATGTACACGAGTTCATCATGGAGTCTCTCAACATGATGTCCACAATGGCTAAATTTGTGGAAAACACATCTCAGTCTCAGAGATGTACAAAGGTTCGTCATGGAGTCTCTCAACATGACGTCCACAATGGCTACTCCCATTTGTGGAAAGAAACACATCTCAGTCTCAAAGATGTACCTAGGCTCGTCATGGAGTCTCTCAACATGACGTCCATCTTAGTTTCAAAGATGTACAAGATATCTTCGTCACGGAGTCTCTCAATATGACGTCTCATCTCAGTCTCAGAGATGTACAAGATATCCTTGTCATGGAGTCTCTCAACATGACGTCTCATCTCAATCTCAGAGATGTACAAGGGCTTGCACCTCATATTTCTCCATCTCAGAGAAATATACACTACAAGGGCTTTCACCTCATATTTCTCCGTCTCAGAGAAATATACATTACAACAAATCTTCATGATGATGTGACTCCCTTTGAAGCTCCAAGTACCTGCATCAACCTCCTGACTTCCTCGTCCAAGACTGCCAACAATGCTTGCCTTAGAGGAACGGTTTCCAACGCACGCTTCTGGCACTACTCACTTGCGAGAGTCCAAGACTGTCCTCCTTGACCTCATCCCAGATCACCCTATTCTGAATAGGTTTGCGGTGCTGCCATTGTCAAAACAAGGTTGACTGCCTTGCGGAATTTTGTTCTCTGCAGCTGAAGAGGCCTTCCAAAGACTTAGCCCCTGGCCTTGCAACACTGCAACCTGCTTAGCTGACACCTTCACTTATTCTCAAAGAGTCACTCTAGTTCCTTGTGTCATAGGATTCCATTTTGTTGAACACATAACTCCCTCTTGATCCTTGCCTCAATGCAAAGAACCGAAAACTATTTTGCTTTCACAACTCTCAATCCAATGGCCATTAGCATGTCTTATCCAATGATCTTTGATCGAAACTTCACTGTTTTCCACAATTCTTTCTAGGGCTGCCAATAGTTGACCATTCAAGAACCATAGATTGTTATTCCAAATCAGTACGGCTGTTTAGTGTCTTCATCCTTCTCGATCTTCTTTGCTAATGCAAACTCTCCATCCAAGGCTGACCCAACCTTGTACCCTCGAGAGATGTCTCCAGTGAAGCATCATGAGAGTTATGTGCCACCAACTCAGTCCCATGGCTGCAAGCTATGTCTCCATGTTTGTTCATTTCTCCAGCCGGCATGACTTCCTCACAGGATGCCTCAAGCTCTTCCTCCCTTTGAATTTCTTATGCAATCTATGATAATTAATCCATCATCTTTTTGCTCCTCAATCCATCTTGCATTTTAAAGAGATTAACAGTAGATCATAAAATCAAACTACCTTGAAGAGGGATATATAGATCAATGCTAGTAACATACATGATTCACTATTCCCAATGTGATTGCATGAATTATTATTAACTACATGATTATTTAAATCCATGATCATTATTCATAGGTACAAACATAAAATAATTATCTTTTTATTGTTGGTACACCATTGAGCGAGACCTGTAGCAGTGTTTCATCTTCACCACCTTCACTCAATGTTGCCATCAATTTACCCTCATCTTGTTTTCATACCAAGTGTTGTCACCAACATCTTGCCAGAACCATCTTGGACCTTCGTTCCTTTAATTTCTTGTGTATACATTCCGGCTAATAATGAAGACTCAGCCCCAAGATTTTATTCAATCTCCAGAATGTCCACTAAGCTCCAGTAACTTGGATAACATCTTGATAACTGCCCAACATTAAGAATTATTTCTTTCACATTTACGGGTTCAATACAATTGCTTAACAACCACAGTAATCAGAGAACAACAAATCTTGATTCGCTGTACACCAACAATTCAATTAAATGCTTCCAACAATAACCCAGCAGGTTTGATATCAATTCCTTGATCCTTCACTACAATATCAACCACACCCTATGTTGAATGGCGGCGCCTAGAATATATCCGTTGACTCAGTTTCTAACTTCAACTCTTAGCTGGTTGCTTATCCAAGTCCAAGTTGATGGTCCTCTCTAATTTCTCCAGCCGCCTGGAAACTTCACCAAACTGCCCAGCAATACTCTTCACACTGCTGCTAAGGATGATGGGGACTAACCAACACCAAATCACCTTGTATCTGCTAACAAAGTTTGCCCAGCCAGCACAACTTAGCACCCAAGATGAATATCCCTGACCTACGATTTCCTTCTGATTGTCACTGATAAACCAATGGGTAACAGAAATAATTTGTTGCAGACTTCATAATTACCAACACCCACAGTTCACATTCTTTCACTTCTACACCCAGGTTTGAATGGTGACTAATTCCACTCGCTTCCCTATAAAGTATTTAATATGGTGCCCATTAATGAATGGTAATCACATCCAACTAATGGCAACATTAACGCTCAGCAGGATGTTAAATTTTCGCCCAGAACTACCCAACACATGCGCCCAGCAGACTTGCAAAATTAATATTAAACATCAAGCCTTCAACCCTTTACCACGAACTGCATTTGTTCTACAAGTCTCATATTAAATGGTAGAGGCCCAAACATTACGTGTGACTGGTGGGAGAGTGTGCATTTGGCTCTTGTGGGTCTTGATAAGAAAGATGATATCTTGTGAAGCAATATTGTCTTGGAAAGTATCTAGAGAAGACCATACAAAATCATTACATTTCCAACAAGCAATGGAGATGTCTTCTCCACCAAATGAGACCCAAGAACACCATCATGTAGAAGGTCTAGTGCATTTGGGGAATCACAAATAATAGCCTTATAGTCCCTAATAATGCCCCACTTGTTCACAACAACCAGAGCATGAGCCTTCTGAAGCTCGCCCACCTGAAGTTGTGTGAGATCTGCATCCAAATTTTTTTTAGCTTTAAGGGATTGTGAATGCTCTTCACTAGACTGGAATTTGAATGAATAACTCAAATTGTTCTGCATTAATGAAATGGTCTCCTGATGTTGTTGAAAATGTGGACTTATGGTATGAGAGGCATTAGATTTCTCAAGCACAGAGATATGTTCCTGTAAATCCTTAATGACATTTTTCCTACTCTTGTAGTTGTTGGAGAGTTGAAATATGAGATGGGAGTAGTTATCTTGGGATCAGTTATGAAGTAGTCCCCAGGAATGTAAATGTTGGATGTCAGTAAATGTTTGCACATTGTGTATGCGATATGATTTAAGGATGAATTTTGGTTTTGGAAGTGGGATTACAGAGATGTAATTTGTTTCCCGATCTTGATGGTATAACAGGCATTAGATTTCTCAAGCACAAAGATGTGCATGTAAATCATTAATGACCTATTTCTCTTTTAATTGTCGGAGAAGTAAAATAAGAGACAAGTCTTGGGATCAGTTATGAAGTGGTCCTTGAGAATGTAAGTCTTGATATTAGTAGATTTATGTGCAAAGTGTATGGGATAGATTTTTAATAATGAATTTTGCTCTTGGCAGATAGATGCTCCTTCCAAATCTTGATGCTAGTGTCCCTGTATTTTATAGAACATGCTGGAGTGGCTTTCCTAGAGTTTTTGAAATAATTTTGTGAATCCTGTTGCAGATGGAGAGAGAGATGGTATGGTTATCTGGAATTTTGGGACATCTTTAGCAACAACCTGCTAATTGTAGAAGAAGAATTAATGAGATATAAAGTTGTGATTGGCTTCTTTCAAAATGGGGCTCAAAGTCATACCATTTAAACATTCCAACCATTGTTCAATAAAATGATTGTATTGTTCAAATATGACTTTGAGTCTCATATTTTGAAAGAAGCCACCCACAACTTTATATCTCATTAATTCTTCTTCTACAATTAGCAGGTTGTTGCTAAAGATGTCCCAAAATTCTAGATAAAACTGAGCTTGAATTCTTCCTGGCAATAGTGCTTTATCCCTAGCAAACAAGAAAACAACCTCTCTAAGTTCCATAAAGGCAGGTTTGAGCAGATCCCTAAAAAGTTCTGTTGTTGAACTCAAATTTCTAAATGATTAAAATTTGTATATTTTGAACTATGCTGGTACTGTCTGTCAAGGACCATTTTATATAAGAATTCGGTGTTTGCAATGGCCCTTCTCGATCCTTTGTGACTTTGGACTTCTGTGACTCTGCCTCCAAAATAATTCTTTATTCCATTGGAAAATATTGGTTTTTGAAGAAGATCTGTAGCTTTCTTTACTTGAATGCTCTAAACTGCTTTTCTTGGTCATGCATTGAAGATGTTTAAACTGATAAGTGTTTGTCAAATTTTAATCCTGAGTTCAGTTTTGATTAATTGCAGCTTGCCTGATTCATGTATGACCTTCAATGCTATCTTCTTGTAGCCACCACTGCTGAATGCATCATGCATTGAAGATGTTTAAACTGTTGTTCAGTGTTTGTCAAATTTGGGAAGATGTATCTAAAAAGTTAAAAACCGTACAATTTTAATCCCGAGTTCAGTTTTGAATAATTGCAGCTTGCCTGATTCATGTATGACCTTCAATGCTATCTCCTTGTGGCCACCACTGCTGAATGCATTCTCTGAGATGTGGATATGATCTTAAGATATATTTTGAAATGAAAGGTTTTTTTTAGTGTGATCCAAGGCTTCATTACCATCTGGATCAGCAAATTATCAGAGAGAGTGGCTCTTCCTCAGTCAATAAAAATATCTAGAGGCTGTTAACCTTGCTGTTCTTTAATAAGAAACAATCAGATCTGCATGTTCTCTCGGCTCCTTTAACTGCAGAGAAATGATATTTAGTTGTGTGAGGTGTTTTGGTTTTCCCTTTAGTAGAATTAGAGTTTGAGCTACCTCCTTCCCTGGCACTGAAGATGTGTCCAAACTTCAAACTTCAAAGGGTGCTAAGTTTTTCTTCCATGACTTGCCATCCTCTTGCTGATGATTTAGTTTTACAGAGTTTGTGATACTATTTTCCTATATGGCTTCCGATTCAGTTTTCTTATTGGGTTGTTTTCTCAGGCTTAAGAGAATGAGGGGGACAAAAACATAATAGATGCCTATGAGCATGACCTAGATGAAAGAAAAACCTCTCTAGCATTGCTTTTTCAGGGTCTAGATTAAGAAAAATGCAGGCATAAGTTAAAATCCCAAGTTGAAGAGAAGTCTTAAAAGCAATAGACTACCATCCATTGGAGTTTTCAATAAGCTTCAAAGAGTATTCATCCCAGAATTCTCGTGGGGAGAGATAGATGGACTGATTCTAGCTCTGTACTATTAGACTGCGGGTTTGAAAGCAGGTACCCAAGGCTTCATAAACAGCCCATGTTTGTTGGAAAACCAGCTTTGTCCCTGAAAACAGAGTTTTTCAATCCTCTTTTCATATTCACAAAGTACCCATTTGGAATCATTGGGATATCCAAAGATAGTTATGGTTTCAAATTTCCATCGTCTAGGCATTTAGATTCTTAGGCCCAGGGTAGGCACCCATATACTGCAAATCAAGGTATGCTCTTTGAAAAGCCAAAGGCTCAACTCCATTGTCTCTGAAGGAAAAAAAATTTAAGGGTTATCCATTTTCTCAGAACATTTAGCTGTCAATCCAGAAGGAGACTTTATTTTTATAATGTTTTCTTTGCATGTTGATATAGAAATTTCAATAATTTATATCATGGGATATTTGGATTCAATCCTGAAATATGGCTCCTATAAAAGAGCCTGCCAGAGGATGCCCTTAGATCCCTTACATACCACTAGAAGCAAACTCTTGTTATTGAAGATTTTACATGTGAGCAATTATAATGCATTAGATCTATATAATCAGTATATATTGTAAAAATGTTAAATTTTCAATTCGTATCACTTCTTCACAGACTAGGTTTGCAGAAGCTTTACTACGGGACTTGGCTGGAGTCAATATGCCACCTGATAGGATATACGGACTAGGAACAGGGTGAGTTAATTTTGCAATATGTTGTCAAGCCCCCTGCCAAACTTGTAAGGATTAACTTCCTTTGAACATTTGCATTAACTAATGCAAAGAGATTTTACTACTGAAGGCAATTCTTTCTTCAATTTTCAGACCAAAAGTTGAGGTGCTGAAGGAGCTTCAAAGAAAACCTGAACACTCTGAAATGTCACTGCAGTATGATTTCTCTCAGCTCTGTTTCTGTCCTAAAATTTTTGTGGCAAATTTTTTTCTCATGATTTTGGACATTTTGTTTACATTTTTTATTAAAGAGAAAAATGTAAAAATTGGTGAGTGGAAACATTCAGAACACTTATTAGTTATTACTAATATGTCTGGCCTTTCAAGTTGCAAATTATTGTTTTTTCTTGAAATTAATGACTGAATAGGTCTAGCTTCTACTTTTTAACAGTTTTGTGGAGGATAGACTTGCAACATTAAAGAATGTGATTAAAGAACCAGAGCTGGATAAGTGGAACCTTTATCTTGGTATGCACTTTTGAACCTATTATATCACTGTGAAATATACCCCTTAATTTTTTCTTTGTTTTTCAGTCACAACAATGCAAAATCATGCACCCGTTAAGAATTAGCTCGAAACCAAAACACAGCTGAAACAACTCTAACCAAGAATGCACCCTAAAACCACTTGAGGAAGGGCGGCATATGGTCAAAGGATCCCTAAGATCTAATAACTTGATAACAACTGAAAATAGAGAGCTAAACTCGACACCAAGAATGTGCACGCAAGATCCTTTTGCAAGGCAAGGTGCTAACATATGGTGGAGTGTTAGATATTAAATTGAAATACAACTTCGTCTGCTAATGCAGGCATCCACATGCAATGGGAATACTCCACTTATTTCGTGGGTGTGTTTATTACCTTTATTTGAAGGTGGCAAGCCAGCCAATTAACCTCACTTTCACTTAAACTGTGGGGGGTATACAATCCACACAACCACTTTCTTTTCGTGGGAGGAATACAACAAAGTAAATTGCAGCAAGTAAACAATTTACTGTTAGTACTACTAATCAGCTTACAAACAATTACTAAACAGCTGCAATATATCAAATATGAGTTCTCAGAATAAGCAATGGTTAGAGTATCACTTCCTCTAACATTTACAACTTGAATAGATGAATAAATGAAGCTCAAAGCAGCATAATAATAAAACTTAACTAATCTGATCAGAAACAGAAGGTACAGAAAATCAGACCAGCAAGTTATGACTTCACCAAAATGGACATATCTTTCCCGAATCAACTCGGAAAGCTCCCAAACCACAACCAAACAACAGCTAGGAGATGTGCACCCAAACCTCAAGGAGAGAACAAGCCAAAAACAGCAGCAATAGGAGGCACGTTTCCCAATGCAAGCCCAATGAGATGGTACACCTGCCAAGAGGGTCGACCTTCTCTTAAAAAATCCACACTCAACCAAAAATTCTGAAACTTTCCAGAAAGGGGAGCCCTTCACAGTAGAACAGCATGGACGACCACCCAGAACGAAACAAAAATCCACGTTGAAGCTATGAACATAAATCAGCTTCAGCCATGGAAAATCAGCAACTTAAAAAACAGGCTTTACATCAACAACCTGTTCGATTCTATCAAATTGAAGCTCCATCTGTATTTCACCTTTGAAATACAGTCACAATGATCCACCTAGGAAGCCATAGTTTCAGACCCGAAGGATGGATTGAATTCGCTAAGCTCCCCCTTAGCCAGGTTCTGGATTCAAACCAGCAGCATAACTTTAGTATTCAATTTCCAAGATGAGATACAAAGAGCAAAGCACCAATAAATAAGCTTCAAATTGGCAAAATGAAGCAAACTGTAACTCCCAACAAGAAATTGTTCAATTCCTCCAAGGGACGCCACCTTTTAGCAATTACTTTATTTGAAATATCAAAACATTTCCCTTTTAGGCGTCCATTTCAAAAAATGCAACAATAAACATTTAAATGCTTATGAAAATCGACCCCCTTATGTCCCCTTCATTAAAACAACTTAAAGTCATCAAGCCTAGGCATGGGGTACAACTTCAAGATATGAAAATTGACTAAGTCTGGGATTTAGTCCAAGGAGGGATAGGAGCCAAAACCCAAAGCCAACATTCAACTGACTCTGCCAAAAATAGAATGATGACCTGATCAGAATTGCTGATGGTGCCACTACCACGAATAGACTTACTAAAAATAGCCAATGCCAAAAATAGTAAGTAATCTTCAAAAACCTCCAAAAAACCAACTGAACAGCCACACTACCCAAAATGTGAACTGCAGATGATTGAACTGCTGCTAGGAAGATACTGCTATAAATAGACTTACTGAAAATAACAACTACTATAAATAGTAAGTTTGCACAACTTCATCTAAGCAATAATCATGACTTACTATAAATAGTAAGTGTTTCCAAACACCTTCTGAGTACAATCCGGGAAGCCAACATGACTTACTATAAATAGTAAGTGCCTAGAAAAGTTATCAAATGGAGATGCATGATGCACCATTTTGAAGCTCTCTGAAACCCAAAAAAACTCCACCAGACATGCATCAAAACCCCATGCATGCAAGCCCTCAAAACTGCATTTGAAACCTCCTAAAAAATAGGAAACCCTAATTTTCAGTTCTGCTTAGCCCATGAGTTTCCGGAAATAGGCTAAAACCTCAAGAAGAGCGTAGGGCTAAAATGGGGACATTACACATTGCATGCTTTACAATAAGGTACATTTTATACCAATAATGCAGAATGTATGTAGCTAATTCTAGTTGAGATTGTCTGACAATGTGTTACGTATTTTTATTTTTCTTATGTGAAGGCACATGGGGTTACAATACTCCAGCTGAACGCAAGGAAGCAAGTAATTTTTCTCGCATCAGTCGTCTGGATCTATCTGACTTTTGTGCAAAGCTGAAGTAAAATATAATTAATGAAAGTATAACTACATGGATTTGTATTTGGATAACCAAGCCTCAATCTATTTATTTGCAATTTCTTTTACGAGAATACTTTCAGATTTACAAATAGGATCAGAGAATTCTGGTTCATTGCTATGGCTTATAAGTTATATGCTCTACATTTGCAATTTGATGAATTTCACATCATTGCTAGAAAAGGAATGACTTCCAGGATTATGTTTATGTAGCTAAAAATAAATCTCATGCTAGAATAGTGCTCCATCAGCTCACCAAAATATTGAGATGCTGCAATTGTTCCAAGGCCATCAATTGTAAGTTGCTTTGCACTACATTTAGTTGCTCTTATTCTTTGCAGGATGGTGGCTTGAGCCCCATCTAGCTTGTACTTCAGAAGGAAAGCTTTCATCATTCCTCACTTTTAAAAATGTTTCATTACTTAGTTAAATATGCTTACCAATTAAAAAAATTGATGTAGTAAACTGTGGGTGTACATGTTCTATTTTATCTCACTGCCTACATGTTCTTCGATTAGTGGCTTTTGTGCTTTTCCATCCTTCTCCTTTGATTACTCTATATATAGTTTTACAAAGATCATAACATTCGCTGTAGTTGAATTCATCCACCAGTCAGCCTTGCAATACATGACCAGAGAATATATAACATTGTTCTAACTTGTGACTTGCGTTAAAATTTCTCATTCCTATTTTGTTTGTCTAGGCTTTAGATGTATCAGAAATGTACCTGTTCTTTCATGTTCTCCATATTTCAAGCTCTTCATTTGTGCCATTTTGTAATTTGTGCACAGATAGAAGTCATTCCCAATAGATCTCAGTTTTTCCTGAGTTTGATTATTGAGATTATTACATCCAAGAGACCAAAGGATACACTTAACTTCGTATTGAGAACCAAAAGCAAAGGCATCATTTTATTTTTAGTTGTCCACCCTAGTATGAAATTAACTGCAGACATTGTGACCGGTCTTCAAGGATTTTAGTGGATTGATTTTAACTTTATTTGATTTCAGCATACAAGTGATTTCAAGAGAAAAAACTCACATGTCCATCATATGAGATCATTCAAACAAAGAAATTTTATCATATGCATTTGAATCGCTTAAATGCCTATATTACTTCCAAGCATTTGCTCAAAAGCCTGAATTTAGGAGGGTGATTTATCTTGCCCATCGTTGACAACCATTTTTTTTTATTTAATTCTTTAATATATGTTGTTAAACTCTATATTGAGTGCCATTCAGCTTTTCTTTGGTTATATGTGGACACATGAAAATGCTATTCAACTAAAGTGTTTTGGTATATTTGCTGATGAGATATGTAGATTAATAATTACATCAATTTTTCCATTACTTTTTGGATACCATGCGTACACAAGCAAATAACTAAAAAACTCATCGGCAGTTCATCTAACCTTGAATATGAGTAGAGGTTATCTTGCTCATCATTTTCATTGAGATATTCCAAAGATATTATCTGCTTACCGTTTGGGTTGCTCATTTTTTGTTGGTCTTTTCTTTTACTTATTATGTTTGATAAAAACTCTATTTCGAGTTATTTGGAACTATTTAAGCTCCGTTAACCTTTGCTTTTCAGAGTGTATGGACATTAGAATAATGAACAAAAAAAATCGATAAATCTCAGCAGAAGCAATGTTAACCAAATTTTTAATACAATTTAAAACACAATATTCATTTTTTGTATTAGCTCAACCACTTACAATATGACAAGCACCTTTTGTTAAACCCTAATCAATGTATGAGTATTTATAGGCACACCAATGTAGGAAACTGGTAAACAGAGTTATAATACAGTGTCTATAAATCCATGAGTTGAAAGGCAAGTTATAGGGGCTCAAATTTTTTCAACGGCTCCTACTCCTAAATCCCTTAATGGTGACTATTGTGCTCCCAAACAAATGGCCAAGGCACTATTCCAAACCCCACTATTGTTGTAATGTGTATAGAGTCCATTATAGTTGCAAAACATATAATTCTGTGAATTGAAAATTTGAGTTAAAAGTCAAAAAAATCTCAAATTATATGCAAGGGCTCAGTTTTTCTTGGGGTCTCCTGCCTCTAAATCTCCTCATGGGTGTTATTGCTTACACATACCCCTAGTTAGGGTGCTGCATCAAACCTCACTATTGTTGTAATTTGTATAGTCTGGTTGTATACCGTTTTAAGTATACACTACATACCAACAAAAATATTAATTGATAAATAAACATGTAGACCATTAGTATTTCCCGATTATCATGTAGCCTCCATGAAATTTAGTGGAACTATTTTGATTGACTTTTTGGTAGTGATCATTATCCATAGCAAGGGAAAAATATAAAGAGCAAAGTTTCAAAGTCTAATAATTGATTCTAACGCTATAGATGAATTCGTTGGCTAAAGGATGAACAAGACGAAGACACGTGGTAGACATGTTATCA
This sequence comes from Sequoiadendron giganteum, assembly GCA_007115665.2. Taxonomy (NCBI): domain Eukaryota; kingdom Viridiplantae; phylum Streptophyta; class Pinopsida; order Cupressales; family Cupressaceae; genus Sequoiadendron; species Sequoiadendron giganteum. Next base: position 88,187,834 of record CM021108.1, read on the forward strand.
TGTTATTTTAGTTATTGATGAAAGCAAACATTTTCACCGCACATAAATCCTACATTATTGGTTCTTTGTTTCCTTTTAATTTTATGGATGATGGAAATGCAGGTGCAATTGAGCTGCTGCAAGATTTTTTTGAGAACTTTGACATAATTTGATCCAACTGTATATTTGATCTTGATTTTCTGCTAGAATGATACATTCAGATAAATTTCTAGATTCTTAATGTAAAAAAAATTAACCCTCAAATCGAAAAAAAATCTAAAACAGCAATAAAAGAGAACATTTGAATTTTGTCATTTAAGAAAGATATCAATCTAGCATGAGTGGAACAATAGTACAACTAAAGGAAAATATCCAAAGCCTAAAACTGAAAATGGCATCGTATGGATAAAAAGCTTGAATTGATAATTATGAATTACTATAACAAAGCCAAATTAAACAAGATTAATTATAAAGACCATTGCGATCAAGAATGGCTTGAAGTATCATATACTATCAAAAGAGATCAGTAACTGCCACTAAAATGCATAAAAAATGTACTTAATTTGAAAGAGATTCAATGAATTTAAATTGGAGGAGTTGAAAGTTCGAATTGTCAAAAGTGATGTCAGTAACTACCACTACAATACATAGAAAATGTACTTAACATTTGGAAAAAAGATTCAATTAATTAACATGGGAGGAAGTTCAAAGCTAGAATTATCAAATGGAAAATGGCCTAGATATAATGAAGCAAGAGATATATAACTCACGAAGCCATAATAATATATGAATGTTGACTCGGTTAACATTAGCATTTTATCTTATTAAAAAGTGATATTTGATAAGTACTGCATCCATTATAAGGAAGACCTTTGCCTTTACATTAAGAAAAAACATGATGAAACAGGGAATACATAGCTCCATACATCAAAATAATACATATTTTACAGATGCACAAGTAAATGAAAAGTATCTGATTATATCATGAATACTTGAATTGGATGAGATCAGCATGATCTTATTAAGAAAAATAGTTCAATGCACCAAGATAATACATATCTCACAGATTCCCAAGTGAATGACAAGAGTTTGATTACATCATGAAAGTTTGAATCGGTTGAGATCAACAATATCGTATTAAAAAATAGTTTCCCAGTGAAAACTACATGCATGCTGAAGAAAGCCTTAGAATGTATTTTAAGAATCGATTTGTGGACTCTTTTTTCTTCTATTTTCCCCTTTTTAACTTAAATAAGTAACATTGAAAAAAACAAAATCACTAGCTGGAACAAATATTAATAACTTTTTAAACCATATTCATCACATTTACAATTACTAAATTCTAATTTCCATGCTTTTCATCAAGATATCAAATTACAACAGATATATTTCTCACTGCAAATACTCTCCAGCACATGCACATGCAAATAGTCCAAATCGTTAATCTTTCTCCTGATTTTAATATTTGCTCTACCAGTCAATCTCTATGTTGTGATTTAATTTCCCTGTTTGTAACCAAAATTGCCTTCATTCAGGGTTCTGTCTTTAACAGAAATTCTTCACTATTGCCTACAAACATGATTTACAAATGGATTAAGACTTATCAGCTTATTCAATGACCATCCTTGAAACTGCTGCGATCAAATGATTGGCAAACAAATGTGATTGTCATCTAGTTAGATGACAACATACCTAAGTACTAGACACCCAACTGTAAGCAAAGCCATTGATGCTTATTGTGTACCTAAATACTAGAACCCCGACTTCCAAGAGGTGGGGTTTTGATATTATTGTTAAAGGAGGCAGCATTGATGCCCAACAATAGATTATGTCGTAATTTCAACCTGGCTCTTGAAGAACTTCAGATTGATACATAATTGCATGTTTGAAAGGAACACACCATGAAGAGAGGGGCTTTTCAATGGTGAAGTGGATAAGGACAAAGCAGTAATTTTCAATATGGGTCAGGTAGGGAAACTCATACACCCACAGTTTTGTTAACTCCCAGTATTTTAGTAAAAACTCCCAACTTAGCTCCTTCATGTTGAAGCTTTGGCCATTCCACCCACCTGCACAATTAAAGATTCAACAGTCAAAAACGATTACTCAAATTCATGCATAGATATCCAAGATTTGCCTCAGTATAGGATTTTGTCCAACTATATTACACTTAGAGTGTCTTTTGCTTCTGCACATACGTAAAGAAAACACATGCAAGATACTACATTTTTTCTTTAACTCAATGAAAGTGAAGACATGTTTAACATTTAGTAAACAAATTATTGTAAGCCTAGATCTTGTGGATCCTTAGAATACAGTTGTCCTCATCTTTAAATTCCTGCAAGATCAGAGATCCGACCTCAGCATGAGTATCACTTTGACGAATTCTTCGAGTAGGACTTCGCATGGTTACCAATTCTTCTGCTGCTGTAGGATGAATTCCTACTGTAGCATCAAAATCTGCTTTTGTTAAGCCAGCTTTCACAGCTATTGCAACACCCTGGTATAACAAATGAATAAAATTAGTTTAATTAAACATAAAAAAAAAATCAGGGATTTCCATGGCAAAAAGTTGTCTGCAAGACAGAAACCAGAAACTCTCTTTTTGTATGCATCAAGTATTACCTGTAAAATCTCAGGAGTGTCATCCCCGCACATGTGAACTCCTATAACCTTGTCTGTTGCTGAACACACAATCATTTTCATGAAAATTCGATCAGGAAGTCCTGATAATGTTGCTTTCATGGGTCGAAAGCCAGTTGTGTAAACATCAATGTCACCATATTGTTCAACTGCCTGCAATGAAAGATGTAAATAAACACGTCAAGACAAAAAATGGATTCAATGGAAATATTATTGTTACCCTTAACAATGTTGTAGGGATCTAAAAGACGCCACTTGGTATGCGCACCACATAAAATCAGAAAAGTACTAACCTGTTCTTCACTGAGGCCAACTGTTGCAATTGGAGGTTGAGTAAACACCGCAGAAGGTATATATCTGTCTTGAATAATTAAAAATATTAAAAGAAGCTTTTAAAAAAATAATATAGAACAAACCAAACATGAATGACCTTTAGAAAGTTTTGATGTATCTATATTCTTAAAAAGGAAAGAAGATGAAATGCAAGGAAATCCCATTCCTGCATATAGTTAACCACTTCAAGAACATATCTGAAACTGGTTTGGTAAGTATATAAAAAAAATCGGTTGCTCATCTTATGCCAATATTGTCTGCTTGCCCAGAAAGGGCTTCTGTGATTTTTAAAATATACTAAAATTTTAGATGCACAAGCTGCTTAATATGCGGTACAATATGGCTTAAAATCATGTTCAAACTCTCCAGAATACAGCAAAGAAAGGTATAAAAGATGCCAATATAGGAGAAGAACCTAAATCATGTACATAAATAGCAGGAACAAAATGCCAAAAACAAAAGACATGAACCACAAAATAATATTCATAAACTAAGTTGCCAGTTTGTCCCCTGCTATGCCAAAGTCCAGGTCCAATCCAAACCCGGTCTGTATTCAGGGCCAATTCATCAGGGGATTTTGTTGGTCACACATGGTCGACTGTGGGTTCATCCGAAATGACCCTGCATGAACCTGTTGAGAACCCAGCAGAAAAATTGCATGCCCTCGCCGAACACTCTGCAAATTGCCTTTCAAATATTTTAAAATCTCTTTGCGTTGTCATTTTATGAAAGAAAAACAATAGTGGCTGGATACTCAGCATTCACACCAACGAGCAGGGCAGGCAAGTGGATGATGCAGTTTTACATCCTACTCGTATCTGTGTTCTCCCCACCGCAGACCTATGGTGTTTCAAGATGAATGGAATGACATCAATGATTTTCATTTTTGATCCTCTTTTTGATTGTTTTTACTTTTAATTATAATAAAATATCTTTTATTCTAATTTTCCATTAATTAGTGTTAACTTTTCTTAATTAATAATAGGCTTTGATAGAGACATTTTTTATTTATTTAATTTTAGCTTTCTACTATTTTTGGGTGGGATTGTCTTAATTTGAAGTGTGAGGAAAGTTATTTATTTACTTAGGAAAGAATTATATGGTTTAAAATTAAATTTAAACGTTTCAAGGTTATAATGGAAATTTGGTCATATATATGAACCCAAAATGAATCCAATCCCCAAAAAAAATTTAAGCCAAGTTTGTGTTCTACCCGCCGTAGACCTATGTTGTTTCAGTTGTACAGAACGCCACCAATGATTTTTCATTTTTATCCTCTATTAAATATTTGATTGTTTTAACTTTTAATTAATAAAATATTTTTTATCCTAATATTCCATTAATTAGTATCAGCTTTTATTAATTAACGATAGGCTTACATAGATATTTTTAATTTTTGGGGCCATATCTGCTAAACCAAACCCCAACCGGCAACTCAGTTTATTTTCTGGTCGTTTTTGGGCATGCTGGTCGTGCATTTTCTGGGTGACGAACTTGGAAAAAAAAAAATATATTCTGAATAATAAAAATATATATATATATATTTTAAAAATAAAGTGTGAAAATATATATTTTAAAAAATTAAATTAATATTCTTTATATTTAAATTTTAAAGTTTTGATATATTCTTAAATAATAATATTAATAAATATTTATTTTATTTTTATTTTGAAATTAATTTAGATTCAAAACATTTAAAAAATAATTGTGATTTTTATTTTAAGTTTAAATTATTATTCTTTATATTTAAATTTTATAATTGAAATAAATTTTATATTGATAATAATAATAAATTTTTATTTTATTTTATTTTTAAAATAATTTAGATTTAAATGTGAGTTATTTTGAATTTAATAATAAATTAAATTTAAAATAATGATATTAAATATATTATAATCTATTAAAGTTAGATACTTAAATCAATTTATAATTATTTATGTTTATTTTTCTATTAAAATTTTAGTTATCGTAAGAATGACCAAGGATATTAATCATGGCATCATTTGATGTCATCAAAGAATTTGAAAACAATAAGTGGATCAAACCAAACCTGGGCACCTTTTGTCACATAACAGGGAAGGGGTGCATTGTATGACCTGGTCCAAATGTTGATGATGTTCAAATAAGGGGTTGTCCCCTATGAAAATTGCAAAATATCAAAAAGAACAAGATGAAGTTGAGAATCATGTTCAAGCATCAAAACAAAGGTTAACTCTAATTCTAAATAGACCCCCTTTCTATAACTCAGACGAGGAGCAATTTAAAACCTCTCAAAAAAACAATTAATTGCAAAATCGAAGGGGTATTGAACAAAATATATGCAAATGGAATTGCATTTAATGTGGCGCGCTCTCCAATTTGGTAAGAGATAGATCGATTAATAAAGCACAAAAAGAATATAAAAGCCCAAGTTATGAGAAGGTTTGTACCACCCTTTTGGCTAAAGAAAATACATTATTGACAAACAAATACAGGTGATTTGAACTTTCAAGGAAAATCTCAAGGATTTCTATCATTTGTTATGGATGGAAAGAATGCCAAAAATAGACCATTGATCAATGTGAATGCAATGAGTCTAAAGAGAACAATGTTCTTAAAAGCAATGTAATGCAAGGTTGATGAAAGACACCCAATTTATTGCCAAAATTATAATTGAAACAATTGAGTCAATGCGGCCAAAAAATGTTGTCTAGGTGATCACAAATAATGCAAAAGTATGTAGAGCAACAAGGTTGGTCATAAAGACAAGATTTCCAAACCTCTGGTGGAGTACTTGTGCAATTCATTCTTTGAACTTAATGTTACAAAAAATTGGCAAAATACAATGGATACAAAAGATTTATGAAGAAGCAAAAGAAATTCAATAGTTCATTTCTAATCATCACATGTCACAAGCTATTTATAGACAATTCAATAAGTTGGAGTTGAAGGTAAATTTTCCAAATTTTAACGTACATTTTGTATATATCATTTTTTAAATATATATTTTTTAAATAATTATTTTTAATTGTAGGTGGTTGAGATTCATTTTGCCATGCACTACATTGTACTTAAAAGACTAGTCGATGTGAAGCAAGCCTTTAAAAACATGGTTAGTAGTGATATTTAGGTAGTTTGGAGAGAATCTCACATAGATAGAGCAAATAATATTAAGATGTTCATTTTTTAAGATGATTGGTGAACTCAAGTAGACTACTTGCCATCTTTCATTGAACCAATATACAACCTCATTTTGTCATGTCCCTGCATCTTAAGAAGGCCTCAAAACTCTTTTGGTGGGATTGGTGTTTATTAACACCAAAATATTTGAATTTTGATATTTAATAATAAATAATAAATTAAAATTATTAATAAATAATATTTAAAATTTTGAATTGAGTTTGGTTGGCCCAGCTAGAGAGGTGCTAATGAAGCATATATGTGAGCATTGGTTTATTCTATTTGAGCATCACGAATCTGGACATTGTTGTTATGGAGATCTGCTAGGGACGAAAACCCTTGCCGATCCACATCAGGTTGAGACGCTAAACCTCTTCTTGTTGTTTGTGAATTCTATTCTCTAATCCGCACACTACCTAAGGCTAATTCTATACTTGCATCGACAGGCTAATTTGTAGGACGCTAGTGGAGTCGCGATTACATTTGGTGGCCGAGCCCAGGCTTTGGCCATGTCTTATCAACTCGCCTTGTTCAAGGATTTGATAACGATTATTCTCTATCCTGAAAGCTAGCGATCATTGGAAGCGATTCACACTATAGAACAAGGACTTGACATCGACTCCCCACATCGACGAAATCCTCATCCGACTCCATTGCTTTCAACGGCTCTCAGTTTCCTTTCGCAAACAAATCTGGAGGATTGTGATTTCAAATAATTGCCTTGTTGCAACCATCAGGTCAGTCTGGTTGCGTCAGCTCACATCACCCCAGTATATTCATATATACCTATGACGAGCTCGGGTGTGGAGCCTCTACGGCCAGAGACTTGTTTCCATTTGTTTTTGTCTCATATTTGTAGAAGTGAGGCTTCTTGTGTATGCAGTGAGTGTATCAATCATCACATATATTATGTGTCATCTATTAATGATGAGTTGAACTTTTAATAACATCTTATTCAAATCTGTGAATAGTCATGTTCATTGGCTTTTGGTTCTGTTTATGCGTATTCATTTGTCTGTGCTGGTGATTTACATAAATCAGTTATGAGTATCATTGCCAAATAGATTCGAATTGTCCTTTCTTTGAAAGAGTTAATTATTTTGGGTGCTATTTATTACTGTGGGGGATCGATCTACTTAGGCTTCTTACACATTCATCATTGTGACATAGATAAGCCAATATTGGGAGACATCTATGATTGCATAGATACAATAGTAGAGTAGGTCAAAGACTGTAATGTCCCCATTTTCAATGTCCTCTTTTGGATCAGTCTGGTTTTGACACACTTACTATTTTAAGTGCTATTTTTAGTAATTGGTCAAACAGGTAGAGCAATGTAGGGTTTCCTGTTCGGGCAACGAGTGGAGGTTGTTCGATGAGCTATAATGTCTTGTGCCAATACTTTCTATTGGGTTTTTTTGTGTTTCGGGCGTGGCTTTCTATTTTTAACAGGGCCAGTATGGTGCTCACTGTCGACAGTGAGTCTTGGTGCAACATCATAATTTATCCAGTTCGAGCCTTTGGGGTATCACTTGCTTACTAAAAATAGTAAGTCGATTTTGAGAAATCGGACTTGGTCAAGCAAATCACAACTCAAATTTGGTTGATATAAAGTTACTTAGGCTAAATCATTTTAATATTTGATTTATGCTTCGAAAAAAGGTCTATTATAAAGTGACTTTATATTTATTGTTGAGGGTGAAAGGGGACATGAAAAGTACCATGGGCGCCTAATGTGATGACTTAAAGTTGTTTTAAAAGGCAACAAAATTGTTTTTGAATGTTGAATAAGCCTTGGGCATCCAAGATAAAGTTGGAGCCAAAAACTTAAAATTACTTTGGCATGGATTTGAAGTGATTTTAGGGTTGCTTCATGCTTGGTAGCCCTAATTTGATGTTGAAGCTTTTAAAAGCTCATTTTGAAGCCTTGTCTTATAAGTTGGATGTTGGCTACTTACAGAGATGCAGCTAGTATTGTACCAGAAGGTCTGTGAACAGATTTGAGGACGAAAACCCTCAGAATCTAAGGCTAGTTTTGAAAATGAAAAACCTGCTCAAACTGGTGATTGGTGGTTTCATTTCAGGAATCACACCTGGGCGAAAAGATGACGACATTTCCAGTTTCTTTTAAGGATTTTAGTTGGATTTAGGTGTGATTTTGCTTGGATTCAATTTGGTGTTGTTTCTTATTGATTTTGGTGTGATCTTAATCAGTTCCTAGGTGTTTTAGAACTTGGCCTTGAATCAGGTTTTTGCTCATAACTCTGAGTTGGTTGGTGAAATCAATATGGGTATTTGATCTTTGGAAGGTCCTTCCCTTGACGTCTCTTTCAAGGATCAAAACTCAATTTTTGGTGTAGGTTTCTTTTCTTTTTAAGCAGGTCGAACTTCTGAACAGGACGTCCCTTGTAGAGGTTTTCTTTAACTGTTGGTAATTTGCTTTTGTATGGCATTTGATACTGGTTACTAGGGTGGATTCTGCAGTGCATTAGGAAGCTTGAAATCGGGGTGTTTGTAGCCAAAGATAATGCTGCAACTCATGGCTTTAGGGAGCTCTGAATTTGCTGCTTGCTCATTGTTCAGGGGATGCCATGTTGGTGGGAAAAACTCAGTTTACAGTAGCTGGTCTTGTCTTTTTCAGTTGCCATTAAAGTCTGATTTTCTCAATGTTCTTGGAGTTGGTAAACGGGTAGGGTAAGGGTGAAGTGTTGGATGTTGTGCGTGACCTTTGAAGAGCTTCATGTGTTGTTGTTCTGCCTCTTGTACCAGGTCTGAAGACTTCTTTAATTTCTGATATTTATAAATGTAAATCTGCTCTTTATGGTCATTGAAAATCTGAACATTGGAGGGGAATGAAAGTTGCTTTCTTAGCAAGATTTTGAATGTTTACTATGCAAATTGTTTGGTATTTTTTGGCATCTATATTTCATGACTGGCATGTGAAAACAAACACAAAATAAGTCAAACAAATCAGAAAACAAACACAAAACTCACACAGCATTTGGGAAAAAACACAAAAATATTTAGGGTTGCTTATTACAGTGGTATCAGAGCTCTAACCATCCTGCCAACTAGTGGGTGATGCAAACAATTATGAGCATTAGTGACCGAGAAAGAAGGTGTCAAGAAAAAATGGGTGAAAGAAGAGAAGGAGTTGAAAGAAATATTGGTAAGCCGGATCATATGATGCAACTCTTGAATGCATTGGTCAGGGACCAAGATAAGCCACTCAACTAGCACAGGAAGCCAATCAGCGATTGGCGCAGCTAATACAAAGAATGGACAAAATGGGACAGGGTAACAGAGTTGGGCAACACGGAGTTGGAAATTAGCAGAATGGTGTAGCTTTGGCAAGGCCTCTTTCCCCATTGTCTCCACCAAGAAAGGAGGTACAACCCAACCAGGAACTTACATTAGTGGAGTTGCAGGATCAATTTAGATAAGACTGGATTGATGCAGGGCCTGGTTTCCAGCATGACATATCACTACGGGATTATATAGAGCTCAGGATGATTCATACGCCCAACAAGGGCAATAGAGGACACCCTAGTGACTTGCAAAGGAAAGATGGAAAACTTAGCATTCCTTATTTTGATGGGTCTAATGAGATTTCAGCGAGAGCATAGGTTCAAAGGGTGGACACATACTTCAATCAAAACCCCATACCTGAAGAGGAATCTATAAAATATGCAACTATGCACCTTGACGGAGTTGCACATAAGTGGTGGCATCATGATATGATCATAATGGGGCATACTTAGATTACATCATATACTGAGTTCACTAAGAGACTCATTGAGAGGTTTGACAAGAAGGAACCGGAACTTCACTCCAAGGAGGTGGCAAAGTTGAGAACTCATGCGTTCAATAAAGAGCAAGTGGTTGAAGAGAAGTTTACAACAGAAAAATCAGATGAACTGGTTGCTTCGAAGCTAGATGAATGTGAGACAGAGCCTCAGGATGACTCTTTGGTCATGCATGTGCATGAAGGATTTGGCACAACAGCTGCCTTGTTTACTCCCTTAGAGCTATCCAATGAAGTTGAAATACCTTTATATGATGGGCATGAGGAAAAACAAAGAGATGATGTTTTTGGATCAGCTAACAGTGATGATTCTTAATCCCATGTGAGTAACGGTTGTTAGTGTTTTATAGCTTCAGAAGCTATTTTCCCTTAATTAAAGGTTGGTCGGCCTTCATGTTTTAAATAATATTTATATTCTCTAGGGGCCGACCTAGAGAAGAGGTTGTCTAACTATGTATATAAGGAAGGTGAAGGAATGCCATTTTATCATCATATCATTCTCTCTTCAATTCGTATTTCCTAGCAACAGTTTGCACCTTTTAGCAGCAGATTTAATTCTTTGGAGAAGTTTTGTCATTTGCTCAAGGAGTAGCATATATTTTTGTATAAGACTTGGCCAAATTTGAGGGCCTGATTTTGTATGCAGAATTCTGCACTTATTCATTCAATATATAAGAGAGTGTTATTTGTTGGGTTTTTCTCCCTCAAAAAGGAGGGTTTTCCCAGGGTAATTCGTTGTGTTCATTGCTTCTTGTGTTGTATTTCTGCTTATTTCATTTCTGATCTAAAAAAAACTAACATGGTATTAGAGCGGGTTTAAGTAAAGATCCGATCAGATTTGGTTAAGAAGATTCTCCAGGAAGTAATACGAAGAGACAAAATGTCAGTGTTGTTTGATGATAGTTCCAGTGATTTTTTTATTATTATAAGATCAGTGCGCTAACATCTATGGACTGGGAATTCATTTCTATTGGACTGATGATTAGTGGGAGATGATTGAACAATTCGATAATGACAAGTCTATATAGACAAATTCAGTATTATGAAATAAGCTGATTTATCAATAAGGGATGAACTTATACAGGTCTGGCCAATGCATAAAAAGTCAAATAGTGATCCTGCCTGCCATGAAATCTACAAGAGACAAATCGGGAATTTCTTATTTGGTCGATGTGGTCCAGTGCCTTTACATCAAAGTTTATTTTTGAAGGCAATAAAGTGACGGCTGGCGGAAATCGCGATTTGGACTATTGGAGCATATTAGCGTTTACCGCTACCACCAATGGGCATTGAATCTTAATGGTGCGGGAGATTTCGGGAAACATTATTATAATTGTTGCCTTATTGTTTGATTCATATTGAGAAATATATCTTAAGCTTTGGTTAATATTTGAAGAAGCGAATATTTGCAGAGCTCTTGATTTATGGTTTTGAATCATTATTACGATGCGCACCAATACTGGACCGTTTGATAGCTGTGTTACCGTGAGAGTCCATAAATTGTTATTGGTCATTAGCAGCAATAATCTCAAGTCTTCTTCTTAATCATTCTTGAGTCGTCAGAATCACCATATTAAGACATACGCAATAGAAGACAAATTAAAGGGGTCATAAGAAGACAAGTGGTCTTGTTAAAAGGAAATCGAGCTTCATGGAAGGAGATTTTGACTAAATAAGACAAATGTTGAATTGGACAAAAGAAGAATCACATATACTAATGGGAACTGCTTGAATTAAGAAATCATCAAGAGCTACTTGAATAAAAGAGTTGTGGCCTATTGAAGAGAATTTTTGGATGCTTGCGTGGGAGTCAAACAAATAAGACAATATTTGGAGAAGTATTATTGAAAGCGACAAATCTGAAGACAAGGTAAAAATTGAGTTAATGTTGCCACTATATGAGGACGGGAATAATATAGTTGATTTGTTCAAAGGTTTTTGGATTTGATTGTGTACAATTTTTTTGCATCTAAACAACTTTCTTTGCAAGCTTGATCCTTAGCAACTCCAACTATTTAGATTTAAAACACAATTCCCTCCCATGAAGGGTATCAAAAAAAATTGTACACAATCAAATTCATATGGAGATTGAGGGGATCTCATATGGAGATTGATGAAGAAGAGCCTCTTTTAGGATATGGAAGCTGACCATATACTTGAGAATCAGAGGGAGGTTCTAGAATCAAAGGAAGAAGATGATCCAGCTGAACCCTTGAAGCTTACTGATGGGCCTACAGATATTGTGATTGGAAAGAAGAGACCTCTTTGGGCTAGAAAAATAATGCAGGAGGTAGAAAGTTTTGCAGCCCCAAGGGGAACTTTCAGAGACAGTAAGAGACCTCATAAGTTCTCCGGTTATGTAGCTTTGATGAGTCATATCATTGAGTCAGAGCCTTCAAGTGTTGAAGAAGCTTCTAGCCAACAAGTTTGGAAAGATGCTATGACTAAGGAGTATCAATCCATACTTAAGAATGATGTTTGGGATATTGTTCCTAGACTTGAAGGCAAATCTCTGGTGTCTTCTAAATGGCTCTTCAAGATCAAGCATGCAGCTGATGGGAGCATTGAGAAATACAAGGCAAAATTTGTGGCTAGAGGGTTCTCACAAAAAGAGGGAGTTGACTATGAAGAAACCTTTGCTCCTATGGCTCGTTATACTTCTATCAGAACCATTATTGCTATTGTAGCATCTAGAGGATGGAAGATTCACCAAATGGATGTAAAGACAACCTTTCTTAATGGTGTCATAGAAGAAGAGGTTTACATTGAGCAACCCAATGGATTTGAGGTACATGGGAAGGAGTCTCATGTTTGCAAGTTGAAGAAGGCCTTGTATGGTCTTAAGCAAGCTCCTCGTGCTTGGTACGAAAGGATTGATCGTTACCTGTTGAGTTTGGGTTTCTCAAAGAATGATGCAGATTCTAACCTCTACTTCAAGGTAATAAAAGGTGAAGCATTGATTCTGGTTCTGTATGTTGATGATTTGATTATCACTGGAGAAGAACACCTGATTCTAAAATGTAAGGAGTTAGCTTCTGAGTTTGAGATGAAGAATCTTGGTCGTATGCATTACTTTCTTGGCTTAGAAGTTTGTCAAAAACCAGATGAGATGATTCTAAGTCAAGGCAAGTATACTATTGACATTTTGAAGAGGTTTGGTATGATTGATTGCAAACCTATGTCTACACCCATGGAGACCAACTTACACAAGTTGAAGGAAGCTGCAGCTAGCTCAGAACTGGTGGATTCTACGATGTATAGGCAGTTGATTGGTTCATTGATGTATCTAGTTAACACTAGACCTGATATCTGTTATGCAGTGAGTGCACTTAGTCAATTTATGTGTGAACCAAGGCAGATACATCTTGTGGCAACTAAACATATCCTGAGATACTTGCATGGCACAGTTGGATATGGATTGAAATATTCTACAGGTGTGGATTTGGAGCTGCATGGTTTTACTGATTCTGATTGGGCAGGGTGTGTCACTGATTGGAAGAGTACCTTTGGTTGTTGCTTCTGTTTGGGATCAGCTACGATATCCTGGTGCAACAGGAAGCAGTCTTCAGTAGCATTAAGTACAATAGAGGCAGAGTACATTGCAGCTTGTGTGGCAGCTCGTGAAGCAATGTGGTTTTGTAAGCTCCTTGCAGGATTGTTTGGACAATCAATGGAGCCTACTATCATTCATTGTGATAACCAGAGTTGTGTGAAGCTTTTTGTCAATCATGTGTTTCATGACAGAACAAAGCATGTTGAGATCAAGTACCATTATATCAAAGATATGGTATTGAGGAAAGCTATACAGTTGAGGTATATCAGCATTGATGAGCAAACGGCAAACATTCTCACCAAGCCCCTCTCCAAGATAAAGTTTGTGTACTTTCAAGATAAGCTTGGTATGGTGGAGAATACAGCCTTAACTAAAAAGGAGTCTCAGTATCAGTGATCCTCTTTAATGAGTTCTTCTCTGTGAGAGAAGTTTGAGGTGAAATCCCTTGTTAATGAGTTCTTCTCTGTACTGTAAGAGAAGTTTGAGGTGAAATCCCTTGATTCCACCCTCTGGGAGAGCCATGGTGGATGTCATGTGTGTGACTCCATGACAACATCACGTGAGGGAGTCCGTGATGATTTACTTGTACTTGTGTTTCACCCTCTAGAGTAGCCATGGTGAAAGTCACGATGAGGTGACAACATCACATTGTGTGATGAACACTTGTACATACCATCTATGGAGGTAGCCATGATGGTTGATATCACAAAGAGGTGATATCTGATATCACGATGAGGTGATATGCTTGCGCGATGAGGTGATAAGCTCTTTTTCATGGATTTAGCCATGTTGATTAACATCACTATTAGGTGATACATCTTTGTACAGTGGAAGTATTCCTCTCTAGCTAAGAGGGAGTGTTGAAGATCACAGCAAGCTGAGAGGGAGTATAAGCCGACCTCTTCTAGGAAATCGAACCTTTCTCCAAAAGACGTCTTTCCTAAAGAGGCCGACCTCTCTTGTGAAGGGGTGCGATTCTATTGGGTTGCCTATTTATATGATTCTCCTCTTTCATATTCATTATCAAGTTTAGCAATTCGATTCTAGGAGAAAGGGTTCTGATCTGAGCAGCAGATCTTCATCTATTGTAGCAGCAGATGGATTCAAGTATAATCTTCTTGTTTGCATCTAGGAGAGGTGTTGTTAATTGTATTGATTAGGCATTGTAAGCAGATTTCTGCTCATATTGAATCAATATATAGGAGATATATTGGCTGGTTTTTCTCCCTCAAGTTAGAGGGTTTTCCCAAGGTATTGGTTGTGTTCTTGTGTTGTATTTAAAATTGTTTTTGCTGTCTAATCTGATCACATTAAATCTACATGCTCAAGTTGGTGATTGGTGGTTTCATTTCAAGAATCACATATGTGTTAGTGTTTCTTAGATCAGATTATTTAATCAATTGAATAAAAGAAATGCAAACCATAAGACAATGAACACAACAAGATACCCTGGGAAAACCCTCCTCTTGAGGGAGAAAAACCCAGCAAATATATCTCTTATATATTGAAGGAATAAGAGCAGAAATCTGCTTGAACTCAGGCCCAACACAATGCCGAATTTGATACAATGAATAATAGCATCTCTCTTAGATGCAAAGATACGAATGAATATGTTTCTCCTTGAAATCGGTCTGCTGCTACAAAATGATGATCTGCTGTTCAAGTATGAACTTCTTCTAGGTATGCGAATCCAAGTATGAGCTTCTTCTATGACTGCGAATTCTGCTCTGCCAAAATAGCGAACTTCTTTGTGTGTCTCGAATGTATATCAACATCAAAAGGTGACTCTGTATATATACCTTCTTGGCGCCTCTTCATATAGGTCGGCCTTATGATAAACATTTAATAATAAATAAAGTCGGCCAGAATAAGTACATTGAATAACTTAATTATAAGGTCGGCCCATGTATTAGTGAAGACCGACGCTGAATTAACATCAACAATATGGTCGAAAAGATGAAGACATTTCCAGTTTCTTTTAAGGATTTCAGTTGGGTTTAGGTGTGATTTTGCTTGGATTCAGTTTGGTGTTGTTTCTTATTGATTTTGGTGTGATCCTAATCAGTTTCTGGGTGTTTTAGAACTTGGCCCTAAATCTGGTTTTTGCTCATAACTCTGAGTTGGTTGGTGAAATCAATATGGGTATTTGATCTTTGGAAGGCCCTTCCCTTGGCATCTCTTTCAAGAATTAGAACTCAATTTGTCCGAGGAAATCAGAAAATAAGAGTTCGGATCAGCAAGAGGATTGGTTGGAAATGGGAGTTGAGGATAATTTTCAGTTTATTGATAATCCTTTATTTGAATGGGATGCTAATTCAACTCATGACAATCCACTTTTCGAGTTGGAAGATGGACTCAAACAATTTCAGTGATGCGAGTGGATTTGATTACAAGACTTGGGACCCAGGTGCAGTTTTTGTTGAAATATTAAATTCTCTATATTTAATGGTCAATTATTAATGTAAGTAGGTTAGATATTTACTGGTTCTGGTAGGTTGATATTTAATGTCAGTAGGTAGAGGTAGTTTGTCTCTTAAAGATCAGTAGTTAGGCTCATTAATGACTACAGTAATCTGTAGTTTCTATATATTGTAATGATCCTTTCTTTTTATAATGCAAGTAATTTTACCAATTCAATTCTTGAACATGGTATCAGAGCCAGATTGCTCAAAATCAAACTTTTAATTCATAAAAATCTTTACGATTTTTTTAGTTCTTTTTGAATTAAAAGTTCGATAAAATCTTCTTTGGAATTTTTCGAAGATTTTTTGTGAGCTACATTTCGAAAAAAAAAAAAAATTTGAAATTTTTCGTGGTTCTTCAGAAAAATTTTGAGAGTTTTTTTATTTGGAAATTTCGTGGGTTTTTAGTTGCAGATTTTTTTCTGCTAAATCATCTGTGTTGAAGTCGCATTTTTTCCAGGAGTCATTTATTGCTTGATCGTTGGTTTTCGCCTTGCAAATCACGGGATTTCCTGCGTGTTCGTTTTTTTTCAGACACGCGACTTCTTCATTGTCTGAGATTTTTCGAGGGTTCTTTTCCTCTAAAATCGCGAGTGTTTCTGGCGTCGCCTCCTGCTAGTCGCACGACCTTCTAAAACATGTTTTTGCATCTTCTCTGCCTGCATTTTTTCATGCGATCTCTGTAAAATTCACGTTTTTCTTGAAGATCTTTCCCGCTGCGTTTTTGGACCTGTTAGTATATGCATTTCTATGAAGCTTTTGGACGCGTTTTCACGTTTTCTGAAGCCTACGTTTTTAAATGCATTTAAAGCACATTTTTTGGTGATTTCAAGTTCGATTTTTGAGCCTCTTCTAGGTCGTCTTTGCCTTCATTAACGACGCCTAGGGTTCTACCCTCTTTTTGTCACGACTTCGTGGACTTTCTAACTGTTTTTTGCAATTTATGTGCTTTAATGGCCACCTAGGGCTCTCTGTAAACTCGACTAGGGTTTTGACCCTCAATTTGAAGTTAAAATTTTTGGGTTTTTTGAGATCTCAATTGGGTTGTTATTTGTTTTTTCTGGGTGTCTCGATTTTGTGCCTTGAAATTTGTTCAACTGGGTGTTGACGATTTTTTTTGGGTTTTTAGCATCCTTTTCTAGGTACTCTTCAGATTTTCTGGGTTTTGTCTTCAAAGTGCCTCGAAATACGTGTTAGGGTTTCTGCTTTGAGTTTCTGCAATTTATGTTTTTGTTTTGCCTTCACCAGTTCGACCTCAGTGTACGTAATGGCATCTCTAACGAACATAATGCTCGAAAGCAGCTAGAAGTTCAACAGAAAGAATTACAACACCTGGAATCAACGCATGATTACAATCTTTGAATATCGTTGCCTCGATCAGATCGTTTTGGCGAACTCAGCTCGTCCCACTGTAGTCATAAAGGACCAAGACAAATGGGATGAACACAACCGGGAAGCCATCATGCTCATCAAACTCTCAGTCACAGATGAGCAACTACCTTAGGTACTGTTTGACAAAACTGCTCCGGAAATTTGGGATCATTTAAAGGCTCTTCATCAAACCTCCAACAAGAGTAGGGCATTCTTTCTCAAGAACATGCTCTTTTCCATCATGAAGGATGAGAAAATGTCCTTACAGGAACATCTCACGAAGATTAAGGACATTTGTGATCAATTGGAGGCGATTGGTCGAAAAATGGAGGAAGAGGAGATGGTCGTCATTACTCTAAAGAGTCTCCCGCATTCGTAGGAGCATTTCATCGAGACGCTGAATATCACCTCCACCAATGTTGATCTCAAATTTGAAGATCTTTGCAACAAGCTCTTGTAGCAGGATCGATGGCGACAACAGTTTGGAAGCAGTACCAATTCCACCTCCACAGAGCAAGCGTTCTCTGCCAAATCTTCTACTAAGAACAAAGGGAAGGCTCAATCTTCTCAGCCGAAAGGCTCTAGTTCTTCTCAGGACAGCAAGAAGAAGAAGAACATTCAGTGCAATTATTGCCATAAATATGGTCACATAACAGCTGTTTGTCGAATTCGGATGGCTTCTGAACAAAAGAAGCAGGGAGGGTCTCAACAAAATGCAAACGTCGCAGAGCACACTGAGCAAAAAGAGTCTGCATTCTATGCTTTTATGGCCAAGAAAACTGCACATCCAGTCCAATCTTCTACTTGGTATATTGATTCAGGGGCTTCTCGACATTTTACTCATCGTCAAGATTGGTTCACCAAATATGAACCATTCACTAATTTAGTGATCTTTGGAGGCCGTGAAGAGTACACAGTTGCTCGTAAGGGCAATGCTTAGATTCACTTTGGAGGAAGAAATTTACTCTTTCTTGATGTCTACTATGTTCCAGGCATGCAACATAATCTTCTCTTCGTCAGCCAGATCATGAAGCATTCTCCCCAGTTGGATGTCATTTTCAATTCGTCCACTTGCAGCATTGTTGATAAGGTGACACATACTACGATTGCTATGGGACTTGAGGATCATGGTCTGTATAGACCTGTTGATTCCGGTGATTCTCAGGAGCACGCTTTGGCAGCAAGGAGTACTTCCATTAGCAAACTTTGGCATCAACGTTATGGACACTTGAATGTGCACTATCTCTCTCAATTGTCTCGGGAGGGTTTTGTTGCTGATCTTCCTGAGATCCAAACTCAAAATCATGGAGTTTGTGGAGCCTGTCAAGCTGGAAAGTAGCATCGGACACCGTTCTCAAATGGTGATTCTTGGTGTGCCTCCAAGGTACTTCAATTGGTTCACGCTGATGTATGTGGACCAATGAACACTCCATCTGTCACTGGGTCCAAGTACTTTTTATTATTTGTTGATGATTTCAGTCGAAAAATGTGGGTGTATTTTTTGAAAAATAAATCATATGTGCTCAGTACATTTCAGCAGTATAAGGCCTTAGTTGAAAAGGAATCAAGTTCTCACATTGTTACTCTAAGGTCAGATAATGGGGGGGAGTTTTGTTCAGCTAACTTCTCCACTTTTTGTGCTCAACAAGGCATCAAACGCCAAATCACCACGCCATACACCCCTCAGCAGAATGGTGGCGTTGAACATAGGAATTGCACCATTACTAAAATGGCTCATTCTATGATGGAGTATCGAAATGTACCCAAGAAATACTGGGCTGAAGCAGTTTATACTGCAGTCTACCTCTTGAATCGGTCACCTACACAGGTCGTTAAGAAGATGACTCCAGAAGAAGCCTGGTAAGGAAGTAAGCCTAAGGTGGGCCATCTGAAAGTCTTTGGTTCTACAACTCATGTATGGATTCCAGAAGCCAAGCGTACCAAGTTGGACTCCAAGAGCCAAAAACTTATGTTTACTGGTTACAGCGACAATCACAAAGCATACAGGTTGATTGATGTGGAGACAGATCATCTTATATTCAGCCGTGATGTTGTGATTGATAAGACTATTGGTCCATTTGTTCCTACTACCAGCCCTGAGGATCAGCCTATGAAGGTTCTTGATGATGGTGTTCGTCTTCCTCTTTGTTCCCCTGATGGGAGGGCTTCAGAGCATTCTGACTCTGAAGACAAGGAGTCTACCGGTCATGATCTAGCACCACCTAATTTCCCTCAAGATACATCTCCAAATGACTCTGTTCCAGAAATCCCAGGAGATGTCATTTCTCCTCTTTTAGATGTTGGTACTTCTGCTCGTCGGCCTAAGTGGTAGCTCAAGACTATCGGAGATCTTCATAATGATGAACTCATTGAGGGCAGATCAGCTCGCAGAAAGAGCAAGCAGCCAAACACAGTCAATTTTGCTCTTATGGCCAACATACACAGCATCTATGAGCCTCAAGACATATTCAGAGGCTAAAGGAATTCCAAAGCGAGAAAAGGCTATGGAGGCCGAATAACATAGTTTTTTGAAGAATCAAACTTGGGTTCTTTCTGATCTTCCTCCTGGGAAGAAACCAATCAACTTCAAATGGGTTTATGAGGTCAAGTATCATGCAGATGGTACTTTGGATAAATACAAGGCAAGGTTAGTTGCTCGGGGATTCACACAGGGGGAGGGCATTGACTACGAGGAGACTTTTGCTCCTACTGCCAAGATGAGCACAATTCATCTTCTTCTTGCTATTGCAGCCCAATTCACATGGACAGTTCATCAAATGGATGTTTAGAGTGCCTTTCTCAACGGTGATTTGCAGGAAGAAGTCTACATGACGCAGCCTCCTAGTTTCAAGGTTGCCGGCAAAGAACATCAGGTATGTAGGCTCGTGAAAGCGCTCTATGGACTGAAACAGGCTACCCGTGCATGGTACATCAAGATTGATCAATACTTGGTTGATCATGGTTTTCAGCGTAGCCCTTCTGACAGTAATCTGTATGTCAAACACTCTGGTGATGATGTTTTGTTTCTTGTTATCTATGTTGATGACTTGATCATTATTGGCAGTTCAACACATTTGATTGCCACATCAAACAGGACTTGTGTCAGGCTTTTGACATGACAGATTTGGGGCTTCTCCATTATTGTTTGGGTATTGAGGTTTGGCAGACCATTGGTGGCATCTTTATCTCTCAGTCTAAATATGCTCAGAGTCTGCTTGACAAATTTCAGATGCAGGATTGTAAACCTGCCTCCACACCTATGGAGAAAGGGTTGAAGTTGTCCGCCAACTCTGATTCACCTCCAATTGATGAAACGACATTCAGGCAACTAGTGGGTAGTCTCATCTACCTCACTGCCACTAGACTTGACATCAGTTTTGCAGTGAGCTACATTTTTCGCTTCATGATAGCTCTGAAAGTTGATCATTGGCTTGCAGTGAAGCGAGTGCTAAGATATGTTAAGGGCACCTCAGATTTTGGCATTTGGTATGGCAGATGCAAGGATCCAAAGCTGATTGGTTATATAGATTCAAATTGGGCATGTTTAGTGGATGACCGAAAATCTACTTCTGGATATGTATTCAGTTTGGGTATCGGTGATGTAACATGGACCAGCAAGAAGCAACAGGCAGTGGCTCTTTCCTCGACTGAAGTAGAATATCAAGGAACCGTTAAGGCAGCATGTGAGGCAATTTGGCTTCGTCGGATGCTTTCTGACATGCACATTTCACAAGCAGGCCCTTCTCCCTTGTACACTAATAATCAAGGGATGCTCAAACTCGCCAAAAATCCAGTCTTCCATGAACGTACCAAGCATGTCAAGCTTCATTGTCATTACATGCGCAAGCTGGTAGAAGACGGATCAGTTCAGCTACAGTATGTTCTAACAGCGGATCAGACTGCAGATATTCTTACCAAGTCTCTGAGCCCAGATAAGTCTGTGAAATTCAAGGGGCAACTTGGTGTTTTTGACGGATTGACCATTAAGGGAGGGTGTTAGAATATTAAATTCTCTATATTTAATGGTCAATTATTAATGTACTTAAATAGGTTAGATATTTACTAGTTCTGGTAGGTTGATATTTAATGTCAGTACATAAAGGTAGTTTGTCTCTTAAAGGTCAGTAGTTAGGCTCATTAATGACTATAGTAATCTGTAGTTTCTATATATTGTAATGATCCTTTCTTTTTATAATGCAAGTAATTTTACCAGTTCAATTCCTGAACAATTTCTAGACATGAGGTGTTGCCTCAGGATTGGTGTAGTGGGTCAGCTTCCAGTATTTATACCGCTGCCCATTTTCCAACCAGCTTGCATATAACTTTGATTTCAGACCTGCAGATGAGTTGGATGGTTCCTTCAGTTCAACAGTTGAGTAGTTCATGGTTGGGGCGAGATGGCGGAGATGATTTGATTCCAGGAGATGACTTTGTTGATACTTCTGTACACATCTCTGGTATATCTTCAGTTGGATTTCAGTTTTATTACTGCAGCCCTTACTTTTTATCATTGTTTATGGTAATATCTTTTGTTGAGCATATTGATTTTGAGGTTGGACAAGCCTTGGGGCAGCCGGCTGCGAGAATCTTTCCGGACATAGTCTACCCATTTATTGTTTCCAATTTGGTGAGTGGCGCCCACTGCAATTACTTCACGGAGATTGGATGCATTATTTCAGATGATGTCGTTTTGATTGTTGTGGTTTAGGTGAGCTGGTTTTTTTAGGACCATTCTTTTGACACTTAGAGGTTGAGTGACGATGTTATGATTTTGGCTTGCATCAGCATAGACATTCCCTGGGTGGTAGATTTCAGCGATATGCCAGTGGTTGGCTTGCTTTGCATTTTGGGCATCATGTTGTGTCATGCTGAGGATAATTCCTTTGGGTTGAGCAAGGTGATTTTCATGGAGACCATACTGACATATTGACACTGCCAAATAAGATAGCACAAAATATGGATATCGAAGTAGTTGATTGATATTAAAAAAAACTTTCAAAAAGATGTTTACAAAACCTAGAGTTGCTACAGAGATTCAAGATGAGTTTGGAAATTTTGCATCCTCTGATATAGAAGTTATGCAGATGTTGATGCAATGGCAGATAAAAAAGAAATGGATCCTATGAAGCGGTCGAATTTCCATGGTGCTCCAATTTTCATGTTCTTTTTTCAAAGTTGCATGGTCATGGACATGGATACGGATATGGATACTAAAATGGTAAAAGCTTCTCATTAACAAAAAAAGGATTACATTATATAGAGGTTATAAAATACAGTACTTAAATACTGTAGAGATTAAAGATATCTAACTACCTACCTAATATTGTAGAAACGGTAAAACTAAACTAGCTTAACAATAAAACATTGACCATTAACAATAGCAATATAATATTATAAAACCCTCCCTTAATGGTCAATCTGTCAAAAACACCAAGTTGCCCCCTGAATTTTACAAACTTATCCGGGCTCAAAGACTTGGTGAGAATATTTGCAGTCTGATCCGTTGTTGGAACATACTACAGTTGAACTGATTTGTCTTCTATTAGCTTGCGGATGTAATGACAATGAAGCTCGACATGCTTGGTACGTTCATGGAAGATTGGATTTTTGGCAAGTTTGAGCACCCCTTGATTATCAGTGTACAAGGGAGAAGGACCTGCTTGTGACATGTGCATGTTAGAAAGCATCTTGCGAAGCCAAACTGCCTCACATGTTGCTTTAACTGTTCCTCGATATTCTGCTTCAGTCGAGGAAAGAGCCACTACTTGTTGCTTGTTGTTGGTTCATGTTACAGCACTTGTACCCAAACTGAATACATATCCAGACGTACATTTTCGGTCATCCACTGAACCTGCCCAATCTGAATCTGTATAACCAATTAGTTTTGGATCCTTGCATCTGCCATATAGTATGCCAAAATTTGAAGTGCCCTTAACATATCTCAACACTCGCTTCGCTGCAAGCCAACGATTAGCTTTCGGAGCTGTCATGAAGCGAGAAATGTAGCTCACGGAAAAACTGATGTCAGGTCTAGTGGCAGTGAGGTAGATGAGACTACCCACTAGTTGCCTAAATGTCGTTTCATCAACCGCAGGTGAATCAGAGTTGGTTGATAACTTCAGCCCCTTCTCCATAGGTGTGGAGGCAGATTTGCAATCCTGCATCCAAAATTTGTCAAGCAGACTTCTGGCATATTTGGACTAAGAGATAAAGATGCCACCAGCGGTCTGTGAAACCTCAATACCCAAACAATAATGGAGAAGCCCCAAATCTGTCATGTCAAAAGCCTGACACAAGGCCTGTTTGATTGTCGCAATCAAATGTGTTGAACTGCCAGTAATGATCAAGTCATCAACATAGGCAACAAGAATGAGAATATCATCACCAAAGTGTTTGACATACAGATTACTGTCAGAAGGGCTACGCTAAAAACCATGATCAACCAAATACTGATCAATCTTGATGTACCATGCACGGGGAGCCTATTTCAGTCCATATAGTGCTTTCACGAGCCTACATACCTGATGTTCTTTTCCGGCAACCATGAAACCAGGAGGTTGCATCATGTAGACTTCTTCCTGCAAATCACCATTGAGGAAGGCACTCTTAACATCCATCTGATGAACTATCCATCCGAATTGGGCTGCAATAGCGAGAAGAAGACGAATCGTGCTCATCTTGGCAGTAGGAGCAAAAGTCTCCTCGTAGTCAATGCCCTCCCGTTGTGTGAATCCCCAAGCAACTAACCTTGCCTTGTATTTATCCAAAGTGCCATCGGCATGATACTTGACCTTACAAACCCATTTGCAGCTGATAGGTTTCTTTCCAAGAGGAAGATCAAAAAGAACCCAAGTGTGATTCTTCAGAAGACTATGGTATTCAGTCTCCATAGCCTTTTCCCACTCTGGAATTCCTTTAGCCTCTGAATATGTCTGAGGCTCATAAATGTTGTGTATGTTGGCCATAAGAGCAAAATTGACTGTGTTTGGTCGCTTGCTCTTTCTACGAGTTGATCTACCCCCAATGAGTTCATCATTATGAAGATCTCTGATAGTCTTGAGCCACCACTTAGGCCGACGAGTAGAAGTACCAACATCTTGAGTAGGAGAAACATCTTTTGGGATTTATGGAACAAAGTCATTTGGATATGAATCCTGAGGAAGATCAGGTGGTGCTATATCATAACCGGTAGACTCCTCATCTTCAGAGTGAGAATGCTCTGAAACCCTCCCATGAGGAGAACCAAGAGGAAGACAAACACCATCATCAGGAACCTTCATAGGTTGATCCTTAGGGCTAGTAGTAGGAACAAATGGACCAGTAGTCTCATCAATAACAACATCACAACTAAATATGAGACGATTTGTCTCCACATCAATCAACCTGTATGCCTTGTGATTGTCGCTGTAACCAGTAAACATAAGTTTCTGGCTCTTGGAGTCCAACTTCGCACGTTTGGCTTCTAGAATCCATACATGAGCTGCAGAACCAAAGACTTTGAGATGGCCCACTTTAGGCTTACGTCCTGGCCAAGCTTCTTCTGGAATCATCTTCTTAACGGGCTGTGTAGGTGACCAATTCAGGAGGTAGACAGCAGTATAAACTGCTTCAGCCCAGTATATCTTGGGGACATTTTTGTACTCCAACATAGAACGAGCCATTTCAGTAATGGTGCAATTCCTACATTCAACGACACCATTATGCTAAGTTTCCGTTTGATGTCGTCTTTAGCACAAAAACTAGAGAAGTTAGTTGAACAAAACTCCCCCCCATTATCTGAACTTAGAGTAACAATGTAAGAACCTGATTCTTTCTCAACCAAGGCCTTATACTACTGAAATGTACTAAACACATGATTTATGTTTCACAAAATACACCCACATTTTTCGATTGAAATCATCAACAAATAATAAGAAGTACCTGGACCTAGTAACAGATGGAGTGTTCATTGGTCCACATACATCAGCGTGAACCAATTGAATTACCTTGGAGGCACGCCAAGAATCACCATCCGAGAATGGTGTCCGATGTTGCTTTCTAGCTTAACAAGCTCCACAAACTCCATGATTTTGAGTTTGGATCTCAGGTAGACCAACAACCAAACCCTCCTGAGACAGTTGAGAGAGAGTGCATATTCAAGTGCCCATAACGTTGATGACAAATTTTGTTGATGGAAGTACTCCTTGCTACCAGAGCATGCTCCTGAGAATCACCGGAATCAGCAAGTCTATACAGACCATGATCCTCAAGTCCCATAGCAATCGTAGTGTGTGTCTCCTTATCAACAATGTTGCAGGTGGACGAACTAAAAATAACATCCAACTGGGGAGAATGCTTCATGATCTGGCTGACAGAGAGAAGATTATGTTCCATGCTTGGAACATAGTAGACATCAAGAAAAAGTAAATTTCTTCCTCCAAAGTGAGTCTGAACATTGCCCTTACCGACAACTGTATACTCTTTGCCTCCTCCAAAGATCACTGAATCAGTGAAGGGTTCATATTTGGTGAACCAATCTCGACGATGAGTAAAATGCCGAAAAGCCCCTGAATCAATATACCAGGCAGAAGATTGGACTGGATCTGCAGTTCTCTTGGCCATAAAAGCATAGGATGCAGACTCTTTCTGCTCAGTGTACTCCGCGACGCCTTTTGTTGAGACCCTCCCTACTTCTTTTGTTCAGAAGCCATTCGAATTCGACAATCAACCTTCATGTGACCATATTTATGGCAATAATTGCACTGAACGTTCTTTTTCTTCTTGCTGTCCTGAAAAGAACCAAAGCCTTTCGGCTGAGAAGATTGAGCCTTCCCTTTGTTCTTAGCAAAAGATTTGGCAGAGAACGCTTGCTCTGTGGAGGTGGAACTCGTACTACTTCCAAACTGTTGTCACCATCAATCTTGTTGCAAGAGCTTGTTGCAAAGATCTTCAAATTTGAGATCAACATTGGTGGAGGTGATATTCAACGTCTCGATGAAATGCTCATACGAACGTAGGAGACTCTTTAGAGTAATGACGACCATGTCCTCTTCCTCCATTTTTGACCAATCGCCTCCAACTGATCACGAATATCCTTAATCTTCATGAGATGTTCATGTAAGGACATTTTCTCATCCATCATGATGGAAAAGAGCATATTCTTGAGAAAGAACGCTCTGCTCTTATCGGAGGTTTCATGAAGAGCCTTCAAATGATCCCAGATTTTCGGAGCCGTTTTGCCAAACGGTACTTGAGGTAGTTGCTCATCTGTGATTGAGAGTTTGATGAGCATGACAGCTTCCCGATTGCGTTCATCCCATTTGTCTTGGTCCTTTACGACTACAGTGGGACGAGGTAGGTTCCTCAAAACGACCTGATCGAGACATCAAAATTCAAAGATCGTAATCATGCGTTGCTTCCAAGTGTTGTAATTCTTCCCGTTGAACTTTTGGCTGCTTTCGAGCATTATATTTGTCAAAGATGCCATCACGTACATTGAGGTCAAACTGGTGAAGGCAAAACGAAAATAAAGATAGCAAAAATTCAAAGACGAAACCCTAGCACGAATTTCGAAGCACTTTGAAGACAAAACCCAAAAGATTTGAAGAGTACCCAAAAAAAGATGTTAAAAACCCAAAAAAAATTCCAAATACCTTGAAAATTTCGTCAACACTCAATTGCATAAATTTTGAGGCACAAAAATCAAGACACCTAGAAAAATTTAACGACAAACAAGTTGAGATCTCGAAAAACCCACAAGAAAGATGTAATCAGAAAAAAAAAAAATTGACTGGATCTGAAGGGTCAAAACTCTAGTCGAGTTTCCTAGAACCCTAGGCCGCCATGAATAAACTACAAAATGCAAAAAAATTCAAAAAATGCGACATACAGAGACTAGAAACCCTAGCCGTCGCTAGTAAAGACAAAGGTGACCTTTAGATTCATAAAACGCGTCCAACACAAACTGGAAATTGTGTCCAAATACGAGAGAAAACACGAACGATTGTCTTCAAAAAAAACATGTCCAAGATGGGTCTAAAAAACGTAGCAAAGAGGACTGGAAATCGTGTGGCCAAGGACAGGTAAAAAACGCGTCAAAAAAAATATGGATTTTCGCAGCCCACAAAGTCTTAAAAAATACGTGGTCAGATGCAGAGAGTCGTGCCCAGAAGAGGCGTCGTTTTTTAGATTTTCAGAAAGAAAAAAACACGCCAAGAGACAAACACGAATTGGGCAAAAGCGGGCTCAAGACCACATGAGAAAAAATCGCGACTAGGTGAAATCAAAAGTCACGTTCAGACAAGGTCGTGCGTGCAAAACCAGAAGGTCGCAATTTTTCTGTATCACTTACAAGCTTCTCAAAGACACACGATTTCTAGGGTTTTTTTTCTATGGCTCTGATACCATAAAATGATAAAAGCTTCTTATTAATAGAAAAAGGATTACATTATATAGAGGTTACAAAATACAGTAGTTAAATACTGTAGATATTAAAGATATCTAACTACCTACCTAATACTGTAGAAACAGTAAAACTAAACTAGCTTAACAATAAAACATTGACCATTAACAATAGCAATATAATATTCTAACAAATACAAATACGCCCATTTTTCAAGACCCTTAATATGGATACGACAAGATACAACATTCATAAAACACACACACACACACATATATATGTATATATCACAATTTTCTAGGTTTTTCAAAGAGATTTTCATTACTTTAGAAGCAATATGGAAATAATTCACATGATATCCAAAAACCTCCAAATGAACCTTGCATATATATCAATCCTCCTTATCCCCCAACTTGGCCGCCCCAACTTTGGGCGCCAACTTTATAATTTGAACTTTTTTTTATTTTATTTTTAATTCTTCTTTTTTGGGCGCCAAACCCCAAATCAAATTTATATATTTTTTTATTATTTTTTGCCCTCCTTATAACTCCCAAAGGGGTCGCCCAGCCCCAAATAAAATATTAAATTTAAAATAACTTGGGCGCCAAAATTCAAATTTAAATCTTAGTTAATCTCCTTCCTAGGGCACCAAAAGTCAAAATGATATAGCATTATTTTTCCCTCTAATTTTCTCATGCTTGCCCAAAAGGGACATTACAAGATTCCTCCTTGGATATTATGACGTCCACACTATGGAAGTCAATTTTTGTCCCTTATGTCATATTTTGCACGGCAGCTTTGATTTCATCAAGTCATGATTCTAGGACCGGAAGTGTTTTTGTGTGAGAAGATTGGTCTTCACTAAATTGTGACGAATACCGCTAACATTGGGCTAAGAGGGCTGTTGGATTTTTTAGTCCTAAAAATTGAGTAATTCAGCAAAGATCTTTTTGTTTTCTCATTAGAGAGGAGTTTTCTATTGCTCCAACCCTGCTATGGAACAGAAGGTAGTTTTGCCTAAGTGAATTTATGCACTCAATTTGTTGTTTGTGGCAAATTTGCAGGATAATGTGATTTTCTTTATGCCACTGAATGCGGGAGAGAAGTGAGATGCACTGTTGGAAAAGAGACATACGCCTTTTCATACTTGCAAGCCATGTGTTGTGCATATCCAGTTAGATTTGATTTACAAAGAACTTTGAGACTTTCATATTATTTTTTGAGTTTTCTGGCTAAATCATGATCACAAGAAAGAGGGGATTCTATAAATGTTTGGCACATTATCTCTTAATACTTCACATCTGTCATTCTTCTGAGGAAAGGAGGTGCTACTCTCTTGGGTTGAGCTTCTACATGCCACATTTTTTAAAGGTTTCCATAGGCATCTTTCAGCATAACAGATTTTTTATTACAATATCAGAATTTCATCTTTCTCACTTTGGGTAAAAGTAAAACTGAAAAGAACCCAAAAAACATATTCACTACAAGGAAAGTGCACCATAAATGCAGAGAGAAACCAATCAATGGTTTCCTACGTAGCTTTTCTGGGTTCAGGTCACTTTCCATTGGGTAAGAGTCCATATTCATGTGGGTTTATGAAATAACCACAATCTGAAAATACAGGTTCAATCCACACCCAGACTACAAACAAAAAGCTTAGATCAATTGAGCACTCTGTTTTAAACTTTTTGGTTTATCACAAACAGTTCCTAGAGAGAGAATTTCACATCTTGAGGGCAGTTATATTTGGCACTGTATTTGAGGAGTGAAGTGTTTGACTTTGTGCATTCATTAAGTTTGCACTAAGTATTGTATTTGTAATGTTCGGAGTCTTTCAGGTTACATTTTGTGATTTGTCTTCATTAAGCAATACATTGATGGGAAGATTTCCGACAACCCAATCAAAACACAATAAGGGAACAAGAAAGCAGCAATGATCGTAGTGGAAAAACAACTGGTTCAGTCACTAATATAATTCACCAATTTGAAGTAAATATGAATGTCAAACATGGGTATTCATTGCCTTAAGTTTAACCATCATTTTGAAGAATTTCATGTTATTTTAATCACTGAATCTTTTTTTTTTATTGCACATTCAACTACCTAAAAATCTGTTTATCAACTGCATGTGAAATACCTGTAGTCTGGTTTTGCAGAATCATTGCCGAATACAGATTTAGCAAATGCCCCTCCTTCCATTATAGCAACTGGAGTCAAATTTACCCTGTTAGTCACGTCACCAACAGCCCAGATTGATTCAACAGATGACCTAGAGCATTCATCTACCTGCAGAAACCAAACAAGTTAGTGATGGAACCATTCAACAGATGACCTAGAGCATTCATCTACCTGAAGAAACCAAACATATTAGTGATGGAACTAACTTCATTCACATTGCAGATTTAAATTTTCATCAAGTTTGCAGTCTAAGTACAAATAATTCATTTGCTTACATACCTCAATGGCACCATTCTTGGCCAGTTTTACTCCAACCTCTTCTAACCCCAAATTCTAGCATAAATATATCCGGTTTTAAATGATATTAGTCCATGGACAGCATCATTTCTAACTCCCTAACAAAAAAACATATTGAAGAAAATCTTTCCAATCACTAAATAGTAAAATCTATTAGTTATACCTTAGTATTTGGAACTCGACCAGTTGCAAACATGACATGTGAAAAACCTTCAGCAGCTTGTTTAGTAGTCTTCAGTGTAAGTAACCCATCTGAGGCTTTTTCTATAGCTTCTGGAGATTCTTCAAAATGAAACTCAACCCCTCTCAGTGACATTTGCTCTGCTACAAAATCTCTAATCTATAAAAGCATGCATTTTCAATAAGATTATAGTTATACAATGCTCGTTGAATAAGTCATTAGTAAATTATCCATAGCCATAAAATAAACATTAGTCCTGTAATAAACTAAAGAAATCTATAAGCTAAAATTTACCAACCTCCTCATCAAAGCCTCTCAAAACCTTCTTCTGGCGGATGAAGACATGAACATGACTGCGTAACCCATTGAAGATACTTGCAAATTCAAGGGCAATGTAACCACCTCCTATGATAGCAATTTTGTCTGGGCGTGAAGGTAAATCTAGAGCAATATCAGAATTAATAGCAAATTCTTTTCCAGGAATATTGGGAATAGAGGGACGTCCACCCACTGAAACAAGTATGTGCTTTGCAGAGTATAATTTTCCACCCACTTCCACTGTATGTGGATCAACAATCTGACAATACAAAACATTACAGATAGTGGCTCAGAGCTTAGTGTTTGGCCCTGATGAGGTTGAATTGAAAACGTGAACAAAACAGTATAGTAAAAATAATATTGCTTGCTTTTGTAGAATTCCCTAACTCAGATCATACAGGCAACAGAGTCTTGCACTCAAACCTTTCCACGACCTTCTATTAGAGTTACACCAGCATTGTTCAAGACATTTTTATACACCCCAGTTAACCGCCTAAGCTCTGCATTCTTATTAGATATCAGAGTGGCCCAATCATGCTTGGGCTCGCATTCATAAGACCAACCAAATCCTCCACTGTCTTCATGTTCGTGAGAAAACTTGGATGCATATACAAGCAATTTTTTGGGAACACAACCACGAAGTACACACCTGCGCGTAGAGAACTTATCAAGGCTTAAAAAGTAAAAGGAAACAATTTATAATCTCCCAGAAACAACAATGCAAACAAACTAATTATAATTTCACTCTAGTTTTATCTTAGAAAATAGCCAAAGATAATTACAGTAACTAAATGTGTACAAGCAAGAAAAAGGAAGGAATGCAAGCAAAAAATGACAAATTTCCAGACAACTGCATTGAAAGAATACAAAGAGTACACTAGAAAAATTATATAAATGCATCCTGAAACATGATAAAAGCGTGATATTTCTGAAGAAAGAACGTATGCCAATTAAAGGGAACATTTGTATAAGGGTCTTCTCTGCACTCACTGGCCTCAACCTTTACTGTCCGCTACGTTTCTCAGGGTACCATGAAAGATACCAAACATGGATTTCACACAGCGACAAACAATGTTGACACAGGCTAATTCACACTCAGATCTGATTACATACCAATTCACAGTTTGTCTTACAGCAGCAGAGAATGAAAACTCAAGAAGAGACAATACTCCTGAAACATATATTAATTCACAGTGAATAGCAATACCATAGTTTACATACTCGGAATCGGAGAGTACTCGGCAAGCCCAAAAAATTTGACTCGGGAAAAACTCGGGAAATACTTGGCAAATACTCAGAAAATACTCGGCAAAAATGTGTGGATATTTATGTATGTGTATACTCAGGACTGCATTGTGCACACATACATATCTATAAACATACACAGGATGCCAAGTTTGCATGCATATACACACACAGACATATTTATGCACACACAAACTTGCCAAGTTTGTGGGTTTTTTGCGAGCTATTGGCGATTACTCGATAATTTGACGGGAGAAAATCCATCTGCATACTGCCCGAGAGTAAAAGCAGAAATTACTCGGCATGCAAATTTTTTGGAGATTACTCGGCTACTCAAAGAGTATGTAATCTATGAGCAATACAATGCTGATATATATCAATCGCAGCATGTAACAATTCACAGTAACAGACAATTCTGGACAATTGAATTAATCTCCAATTTATGACAGTAGTTTACACTTGCCAGGAATAGTAATACAAATGATGGCACTTGAATAAGAATAGATCTGGGCCAGTCGCTGAGAATATGGAAATCACAATGTGTCGCCAGCAAAACAAATACCTTGTATGTATGAATCACACATCCATGGAACTTGGCGTTGAGGGGCAATATGGCATCTTAGACGACACCTTAGAAGTAGCACCTTCCCTTCATATGATTTCCCTGTAACCTCTTTGTGATGATTAATCACTGGAATCCGGCACGGTTGGGAAAGATCTTCCATGTGATGCTCTATGTGTGGCGCGAGCCAAAGGCTCTGCCAATCCAAATGTCTTAATTGCTACACCAGTGCAGGGACACTATATGGCAAATCTAATTTTGCACGGAAGTGAATTAGATTAGGAAATGAATTGCAGGGAATAAAAAATCACAGTTACAAGGCACGGTTTTCATCCCACCTTGTCGCCAATCTGTAGAGAGTTTCATCTCTCAAATTCACAAGACCATTCGTCCAACTGTGATTATCAAATCAAACTAAAACATTCAAATATATACCAGCATATAGGCGTCCCAAATAAGTCAGCCCAAAGTAATTCAAAATATTTATTATTATATTATTTAAATATATTTAATTTGATTTTAGTGTTGAAAAACACTATTTTCCCACTCAAAATAGATTTAGGGCTGGGCAACATTACGGACATGACAGTCCTCCCCTCCCAAATGTTGCTTGTCCTCAAGCAACCTCAGATTTGGATGCTCGAAGATCTCCACGCCTTCCCAAGTTGCATCTTTGATAGGTAAATTCTTCCATTTCACCAAGTATTCTGAAATTACTTTGTTCCTCGGCCTTTTCTCCCCAGCAATCAAGATCATTTTGTTGAGTATTTTGTCATTGATGTCAAGGTGTTTGCTTGAGCTACCTAGTTGTCTACTTGAGCTACTTGGCTGCTTGAGCTGCTTGTTTGCGTACTTGAGCTGGTTGCTTGCCTACTTCAGCTGCTTGCATGTCTACTTCAGCTGCTTGGTTGTTTCCTTAAGCTTCTTGCTTGTTTGCTTAAGCTGTCAGCTTGTCTACTTTGTCAGCTTCACTTGCCAAGTCAAGTTGCCATGTCATTTGTTGAACTTTCAAATGGTCAACTATTCAGCTAAGTGCCATGTCATATGTTATATCAATTCGTTTGATAGCTCGACTGTCTTTATAACGTCTTGTTTAATAGCCACAACTCTTTCAAGGAATGGCTTCAGACTTTTATTGTTTTTAGTGTGGCGGCTTAAAATTTAATGAAAATTTATCTGCATTGAATGTTTCTATGGGTTGTGTAAATGGTTGTGGCACGATTTTTATTATATGCTGGCGACATCTTTATTCTCCTGCATTTATTCCTATTCTTATCCTAGGCGTCGGCTGCATTCTTTCTCCAAGATGTAATAATACAAACAATTATGTATGGAGGTCGATAAAAAACAAGAGGATATGACTTTTTTGTTTATGCTAGGCCATCGGTTTTCTTTTTGAATGATAACATTTATTTAAAATCGTGGGGTTATTATATTTCTGGCGGCTCATGATCATCATTGATAGCATTGGAAGTGGCTAAGTTTAAATCGTTTTTTTAAATACTCTTCACCATTATCTTTCTGGTGCGGGTCATTATGTTGGCAGTCATTCATTTTCTGGTCTAAGTCAAGTATGGAGTGGACTTTTTTTGGAGTTATGTGGCCTTTGAAGAATGTCACAGATTTCTGATTCCAGGGGTGGCATAAGATTTAATATTGTATAACCGATAATATTTAGCAAGCTTCTCATTGTATCGGGTTAACATATGAGAATATTGTAGAAGGGAAAAGATCATTACTCTGGGCGCGGATTGATCATTTGAATTGTTTTAGCTCTGTCGAAAGCTACAGCTATTTAAAAGATTTCATATTTCAGATATTATATTTACATGAAGACAATCTGGGATGTCTCT
Source organism: Sequoiadendron giganteum (assembly GCA_007115665.2). Taxonomy (NCBI): domain Eukaryota; kingdom Viridiplantae; phylum Streptophyta; class Pinopsida; order Cupressales; family Cupressaceae; genus Sequoiadendron; species Sequoiadendron giganteum. The sequence continues at coordinate 88,222,154 of CM021108.1, forward strand.
TTCATTGTATGAATCTATCTTCTGCCATCTTCATTGTGTGTGGACTGTGTAATGGGAGGTATGTGATTTCATTTACATTAAGTCAAAACTGCAAGAAAGAGAGGTAGCGATGACTTTTTGAAAAGAAGAATGATTGTGCTGGAGGTTATGTTTTCGAAGGCACTTGTTCTAAGCATGTGTGAATGGGATGAAAATATTCAAAGGGGTCATGATTAATGTAGAGCGAAGTTCATGGGAGATGTACTAAAACATCTATGTAGAAGTGCAATGATGATTTTTATTGAGCTGAATATTGGCTGAGTGCAGAATGGTCATTCTTTAATGATACGGGCAGTATGATGAGATTTATATATGTTGTTTTGTGAATCAGGTCAAAAAAGGGGTAGTGTGGTGTGAGTTATGCCGTGAGTTGATGCCTTCATTAATTCTGTGCGGGTCACTTTGTTTAATGTCATTCATTCTCTGCTTGAATGAATCTGAAGGTCGTGCATTTCTGTGGGCACATTTATGTTTGGTAAGCTTTGTGTATGCATGGCTGTGAAGGCGAATGAATTCACCTAATTGTTATTTTGTTGAGGCTGAATGAAGTGTGCAGTATGTTTTTGTTTTATGCCTCTGTGAAGTCAAGGTGTATAAGGGAAGTGTATAGGAGCTGCATAATAAAGACAAAAGGTGAAGATGTGTTTGATTCATAAATTTAAATGGTTGAGTATTTGCAACGATGTTATGCTATGATTGGATGGAAGTGCATATACAAAAGGTTATGCTGAGTTGAGTCTGAGGTATATCGAGTTGTGTGAAGCCGTCTTGTGTAGGAGTTACGATGTTTGAAGAAGATCAAATGTTTAGAACAAAAGATTTCAAAGCCTAAACAGTTTCTTTTTGCAAGCATAAGTTTTGTGAAGTCTGAAATTGGTGCTTCAACAACACTGGCGTTGGTGCTTTGAGAGAGAGTTGGTGCTCTTAGTGGGTTGGTGGTCACTTGTGTAACTAGGTTGGTGCCCTTTGGAGTAAAAAAAACAATATTTTGTTTACCCGAAAGGGTTTTCCACGTAATCCTAGTGTTCATACTTGCTCATGGTGTTTTATGTTGCTATTAATGTTTTGATTTCTAAGTTGTATGGTTTTAAGTTTTAAAGATTTGAAATACAAATTCACCGCCCCTTGTCAGTATTTCCTGTGTGCTCTTCAATTGGTATCAAAGCGGAGTTCCTCGATTTGTAAGCTTAACCACTTGGAGGTTGGTCTTGATTGCACACATGGGTTCAAATGAAGGTCTTGCTACAAACAGAGTTCCTTTATTTGATGGTTCTAACTATGCATTTTGGAGTTTTTGGATGCGCACTTATTTGATGTCACTTGATTTCGATATATGGCAAAGTGTTGTAAAAGGGTATACTATTCCAGCAACTCCTTCGTTTGATGTTGATGGAAAGAAGGCTTTTGAAAACAATGCAAAAACTATGAATGCAATTTTATGTGGTTTGTTTGAAACTGAATTTGTAAAACTTATGCATTGTGATACAGCACATGAAATTTGGGAGAAACTGCAAAAAACGTATGAAGGTGACGATAAGGTTTAGAAGGAAAAACTTTAGACTCACAGAAGTCATTTTGAGAGTCTTGGCATGCAAAAAGATGAAAACATTGCTGCTTATTTTCTGCAAGTAGATGAAGTTGTTAACACTATCAAAGGTCTAGGAGAGAAGATTGAGGAGACCATTGTGGTTCAACAAATCTTAAAGTCTCTTCCTTTGTGCTTTGATGCAAAGGTTTCAACAATTGAGGAGATGAAGGAGCTTGACAAGTTGACCGTTGATGAGCTTCATGGTATTCTTACAGCCTATGAAATGAGAACTACTCCTAATCAACCAATTAAAAAGGAGGCCGCATTTAAAGTTTTGAGGAAGGGAAAAGGCAAAGAGTCTACTACCAGTGATAATTCTAAGATTCAGATTCTGGAGAGGCACAATTCATGAGAAAGTTGAAGAAGGGTTATGGTGGATACAAAAGCAAGTTTCCTTTTAAATGCTTCAACTATTGTAAGATAAGACACTTCGCATCCAAATGTCCGTATGAGAAGAATGAGGACAACGATTGTGAAAATAAATCAAAACATTCCAAGAAGGAGTATCGAGGTAAGACGAATAAGTATAAGAAATCTGCTAAAAGTTTTTATTCGAATGATCACAATAGTTCATCAAAAGTTAGTGATATGTCTTCAGTAGAAGAAATTTTGTTTATGGCTGAAGAAGTAAACTTACCTGAGAAGGGAGATGAAGATATTGATGATGAGCAATATGATGAAGAAACTGAAGTTGATCTTGAAGCAGAACTAATTAGTGCCTTAAGTGAAATCAAGAGACTTAAAAAGAAAAATCAGAACTTGAAGTTGCTGTTACAAGAAGAAAGTGATGCAAAACGAAGACATCTCAAGCCCTTGAAGAAGCAGAAAAATTGATAGTTGATTTGAAGGTTCAGGTTGAAGAGACAAAGAGAATAGAAGAAGAAATCAGAATTCAACTTAAGGTAAAAGAAGAGAATGTAGAGAGACTAGAATCTGAAGTTGTTTCACTTAAAAATATAGACAAATCATCAAAACAACTGAGTAATGAGAAGATAAATCAGAAATGCTCTATGTCATTGGACAAGATCATTAGTGCACAGAGATTTCTTGGTGACAAAGGTGGAGTTGGTTGTGAAAAAGGTCAATGTTCCATGCCTACAAATAAAGAACAATAGACAGGTAACATTGATTGCTCAAAAGATTTGCATTCAAAGATCAGAAATAACACTTTTAGAAGACCTCCTATTCCAAGACAAGATCAAATGACCAAGTTTAATTCTTTCTTTTATGGGTATTGTTTTTCATGCAATCGTTTTAGTCACAAAGTTGCAAGTTGTAGAGTTTATGCAAGAAATGATTTCAGATATGTGAAAAGGAATTCTTTTGCTCCTTGGATGAATTACAATGTTGTATGTCACAAATGCAATAACTTTGGTCATACTACAAGAGTCTGTAGAAGTGATGCAGCAGATTTTTCTAAGCAAAACAAGAAGTTTGACAAAGCAAAAGAGGTTGATAAGAAGGTTTGGAGTTAGAAGAAAGAGGTAGAAAAAGAGAAGTTAGAAGTGACTTCACACCTTCCTTGAGAAGGTGTTTGGACTTTGGGGGATCTTTCTCTGTTACATTTTATCAAACCCGTTTCAATTATGTAGGTTGGTTCAGATATGTAGGTTTTTCTTCTGCTGTTTTTGGAATTTTTGAAAATGAGTTTTGGAGTGAGTTATTTGAGTACCTCTTAGCTTTGTAAAATTGTTGATTATTCATCAGATTTTCATTATTTTAATGTCATGTGATCAGCAAATTTGTTCTCCATGCCATGACATTGGTTGTTCAGATTGTCATTGATGTCAAAGGGGGAGTAGTGAGCCAGGGGGAGCAGTGTTGTTTCATATCAGCAGTTTGGTTTCAGTTTTGATTTCAAAGCAGTACATGGTTCATGAGGTGTTGTCAAGTGTAGTATTGGTTTTGGTTTCAAGAGGTGTTGAGATCAATGACAAAGGGGGGGGGATTGTTGAGTATTTTGCCATTGATGTCAAGGTGTTAGCTTGAGCTCCCTAGTTGTCTGCTTGAGCTACTTGGCTGCTTGAGCTGCTTGTTTGCGTACTTGAGTTGGTTGCCTATGTGGTTGAGCTGGTTGCTTGCCTACTTGAGGCACTTGTTTGTCTACTTCAACTGCTTGTTTGTCTGCTTAAGCTTCTTGCTTGTTTGCTTAAGCTACTTGATTGCTTACTTCAGCTATCAGCTTGTCTACTTCGTCAGCATCGCTTGCCAAGTCAAGTTACCATGTCATTTGTTGAACTTTCAAATGGTCGACTATTCAGCTAAGTGCCATGTCATATGTTATATCAATTCGTTTGATAGCTCGACTATCTTTATAACGTCTTGCTTAATATCCACGACTCTTTCAAGGAATGGCTTCATACTTTTATTGTTTTTAGTGTGGCGGCTTAAAATTTAATGAAAATTTATCTGTGTTGAATGTTTCTATGGATTGTGTAAATGGTTGTGGCACGATTTTTATTATTTCCTAGCAACATCTTTATTCTCATGTGTTTATTCCTATTCTTGTCCTAGGTGGCGGTTGCATCCTTTCTCCATGATGTAATAATACAACAATTATGTGTGGAGGTCGAATAAAAAACAAGATGACGTGACTATTCTGTTTATGCCAGGTCGTCAGTTATCTTTTTGAATGATAACATTTATTTAAAATCATGGGGATATTATATTTCTCGTGGCTCATGATCATCATTGATAGCGTTGGAAGCGGCTAAGTTTAAATCGTTTTTTTTAAATACTCTTCACCATTATCTTTTTGGCGTGGGTCATTATGTTGGAGGTCATTAATTTTCTGGTCTAAGTCTAAGTATGTAGCAGACTTTTTTTGGAGTTATGTGGCCTTTGAAGAATGTCACAAATTTCTGATTCCGAGGGCGGTGTAAGATTTAATATTGCATAACCGTTAATATTTAGCGGGCTTCTCGTTGTATCAGGTTAACATATGAGAATATTGTAGAAGGGAAAAGATCATTACTCTAGGTGCGGATTGATCATTTCAACTGTTTTAGCTCTGTCAAAAGCTACAACTCTTTAAAAGATTTCAAATTTCAGATATTATATTTACATGAAGACAATCTGGGACGTCTCTTTCATTGTATGAATCTAACTCCTGCCATCTTCATTGTGTGTGGACTATGTAATGGGAGGTGTGTGATTTCATTTACATGAAGTCAAAAGTGCAAGAAAGAGAGATAGCAATGACTTTTTGAAAAGAAGACCGATTGTGTTGGAGGTTATGTTTTCGAAGGCACTTGTTCTAAGCATGTGTGAATGGGATGAAAATATTCAAAGGGGTCGTGATTAATGTAGAGCGAAGTTCATGGGAGATGTTGTGCTAAAACGTCTATGTGGAAGTGAGATGATGATTTTTATCGAGCTGAATATTGGCTGAACGCGGAATGGTCATTCTTTAATGATACGGGCAGTACGATGAGATTTATATATGTTGTTTTGTGAATCAAGTCAAAAAAGGGGTAGTGTGGTGTGAGTTATGCCATGAGTTGATGCCTTCATTAATTATGTGCGGATCACTTTGTTTAATGTCATTCAATCTCTGCTTGAATGAATCTAAAGGTTGTGCATTTCTGTAGGCACATTTATGTTTGATAAAGCTTTGTGTATGCATGGCTGTGAAAGTGAATAATTCACCTGATTGCTATTTTGCTGAGGCTGAATGAAGTGTGCAGTATGCTTTTTTTATGCCTCTGTGAAGTCAAGGTGTCTAAGGGAAGTGTGTAGGAGCTACATAATAAGACAAAAGGTGAAGATATGCTCAATTCAGAAATTTAAATGGCTGAGTATTTGCAACAATGTTATGTTGTGATTGGATGGAAATGCATATACAGAAGGTTACGCTGAGTTGAGTCTGAGGTATATCGAGCTTTGTGAAGTCGTCTTGTGTAGGAGTTACGGTGTTTGAAGAAGATCAAGTGTTCAAAACAAATTATTTCAGAGCTTGAATAGATTCTTTTTGCAAGCATAAGTTAGTTTCATAAAGTTTGAAGTTGGTGCTTCAATTGATCGAAGTTGGTACTTCGAGAGAGAGTTGGTGCTCTCAATGGGTCGGTGCCCTTTGAAGTAATAAAAGCAATATTTTTCCGTGGTTTTTTACCCAAAAGGGTTTTCCACGTAATCCTGGTGTTCATACTTGTTCACGGTGTTTTATGTTGCTGTTCATGTTTTGATTTTTGAGTTATATGGTTTTAAGTTTTAAAAGATTTGAAATACTGATTCACCCTCAAGTTTTCAAAACAAATTATTTCAGAGCTTGAATAGTTTCTTTTTGCAAGCATAAGTTAGTTTCATGAAGTTTGAAGTTGGTGCTTCAATTGATCAAAGTTGATACTTCAAGAGAGAGTTGGTGCTCTCAATGGGTCGGTGCCCTTTGAAGTAATAAAAGCAATAGTTTTCCGTGGTTTTTTACCCAAAAGGGTTTTCCAAGTAATCCTGGTGTTCATACTTGTTCATGGTGTTTTATGTTGCTGTTAATGTTTTGATTTTTGAGTTATATGGTTTTAAGTTTTAAAGATTTGAAATACTAATTCACCCTCCTCCCCATCCCCCCTCTCAGTATTTCTTGTGTGCTCTTCACGTTTCGGGTTCAAGTATCAATTTCCCTTCATCATCAAGTGGGGCAACTCCATTGAAGGTGTGACCTGTTGTCCAATTGCCCTTTAGAGGCATGACACATGAAAGATATTGTGAGTTTTGTTGTCCTTAGGTAGTTCTAGTTTATATTCAACCTCTCCAATCTTCCTTAAGATTTGGTAAGGCCCATAAAACCTTGGTTTCAACTTCTCAACACCATTCCCCTTGAGGGTAGATTGCCTATAGGGCTACAACCTTAAGTAAACCATATCACCAACCTCAAAAACTCTCTTTGTTCTATGCTGATCTGCATACATCTTTTGTTGGTTTTGGGCACGTTGTAAATTCTCTTTGAGAGCATTCAAAATATCCATGCTTTGTTGCACCACATCCCTTGCTCCAGGGACTCTACTATCGGTAAGGATCAGATCCATCAATGAAGTAGCATCATAACCGTAGGGTGCCTTGAAAGGTGACATACCTATAGACATGTGATGTGTGGTGTTGTAGCAAAACTCCCCCAAGTGTAACCAATTAATCCAAGTTGTTTGCTGCCCTGTAACATAGTTCCTTAAGTAGCCCTCAATCCATTTATTCACAATTTTAATTTGTCCATCTGTTTGTGGATGATAGCTAGTGTTTGGAGTCAATTCCGTGTGAGTCAAGTGAAAGAGCTCTTGCAAAAACAAGTTGATAAATCTGTTGTCCATGTCACTCACAATGTTCTTGGGCAGCCCATGAAGCCTAAATATCTCTCTAAAAAACAAATCAGCAACTTGAGGAGCTTTATACTCTAAAAGAATGGCATGGAAATGAGCATATTTTGTAAACCTATCAATCACCACATAGGTACAGTCCTTACCTTGCACCATAGACAGCCCAGTAATGAAATCCATGGAGATGCTCTCCCATTTCTGATTTGGAATGGGTAAAAGCTGCAAAATACCAGCTGGAAAAACATGCTTGGTATTATTTTGTTTGGCACACCAAACACTCTCTAGCATGTTGCAACACATCATTCTTTAGTAAACACACCCTTACTCTCTACACCTAGATGGTGCCCATATGTAACCCTTGAAGCATATTGCATGGCAAATAAAAACTGGCATCAGCTGACAAGAATACTAATTGATAAACAGATCCAAGAATCAAACTAGAGGCATATTGAATGGCATACAGGTCAGTTCAACTTGTAGGCATACTGCTGATATATAGACCTACATATCTGCCAATGGGCATATAGAAGAACATATGTGTCAATGTGTCAACCCACAAGCATATTTAAAGATATATATACCTATGTATCATCCTAGAGGCATACTTAATGACTTTTAAACCTATAGTTCATACCATAGGCATATTAACTGATAAATAGGCCTATAATTCAGACCTACAGACCAGCCAAGGCCATCCTGTAGGTAAATCATATAGCCTTTGGACTGTTATTCATCTATTTGAGGACATACGCAGATGATGGTTGGAATTCCGTAATATTGAGTCATAGTATCCCAATTTAATTAGCAATGAATGTCAAGACAAAGTTGTCCATGAAAAGTTTTGTTAATGTCCATTCAACATACTATAAATCATCAAAGACAAGAAAGGAAAACATAATGCTGCAGTATCCAAAACAAGCATACTGTACAAAATTGATGTGAAACCATCACGAGAGTGTTACTGTGGTAAAAGCCCCATTTGTTGAGGTCCTCTACGGTTGGTTGAGTGGGCTGGTCAAGCAAATTTAGCAATAAGACACATGCAAGGATCGGATATGTCAGAAAACATTCCAGCAGAATAGTTCCAGCACAAGAGACCGACAATGAGGTACCAAAATCTGGGACAAAAAATGCAAGCAGCACTAAATCTAGGTGGACTGTTTACAAAAACAAAAATATTGCTAACTACAAATTTTGTACGGTTGTTTTACATGAGTCATTGGTATGTGTGATTCCATATAAATGATTGCATGCCAAAAAAGGGTTTGGGCTGTAAAAGTAAGACTATCTGAGAGCAGCTGTGATTTATTACAAGGTTAAATATATAATAGCAGGGCTCAACTTGTATCCGAAGGCATGCCAATAAAGTTCAGTGGATTCAAGAAATAAGACAGGGTGAGACCAGGATTCATCTAAGACTTGTCCAGCAAAAGTGTAATGTATGAAAAAATGTCCAAGTACAGCTGCTGTTTGTTACAAGTTTGATAATAATAGCTAAACTTGATTTTGACTCTGCAAGGCATGCAAGTTAAGTTCAGGGAACTCAAGAACCAGCATTTAAAGTAAAAAAAGCACAAACACATAAAAGACACCCAAAACACAAAACATTTTGTCTAGAAAGGTCAATGGAGAACAACAAACATGAATTTTCTGCTAAATAAAACTGAATTTTCAAATGACTGATAAATTTCAAATTTGTGAACAAATTTTTGCAGTACACAAGATTGCTAAGCTGCATATTTTAGTTTGGATGCTTATTTAGGATTCTCACACAATGTCACTGGTTTGCCCTGCCTAGCCATTGGAACTGTTAGAATATTATTAAATTCTCTATATTTAATGGTCAATTATTAATGTACTTAAGTAGGTTAGATATTTATTGGTTCTGGTAGGTTGACATTTAATGTCAGTAGGTAGAGGTAGTTTGTCTCTTAAAGGTCAGTAGTTAGGCTCATTAATGACTACGATAATCTGTAGCTTCTATATATTGTAATGATCCTTTCTTTTTATAATGCAAGTAATTTTACCAATTCAATTCTTGAACATGGTATCAGAGCAGGCAATTGAAAATTTCTTTTAATTCTAAAATTCTTTTTTTTACAAAAAAAAATTTAGTGAAGAATTTTTGAAAAATCTTCTCGTGTGCCTTTGCATTCTCTAATTTAGTTTTGGGATTCCCGTGTGGCCTTCAATGACCTCCCAAAACGCGTTTTCATGTTTTGCTTGTGCAACCTTTGTAAGGGATTGCAAAATCCGCGCATAGGGTTTGTGTCCACGTCTTACCAGAGCCGTGCAACTTTGTCTGGTTCAAACCCGTGTTTTTGAAGTCTCCTCTGATCGATTTTCTGCAATTTAGGGCCGCGATTTTGGGCTCTCTCTGGTCGCGATTTTCTTCTTCTTCCTGGGCATGCGACATCATTCTTTCTGAACGCGTTTTTCACCATATTTAACCACGCGTTCTTTTTCTGCTGTGTCACATTTTAGGGTTGCAAAAATCCGCGTTTTCTGTATACTTTGTGCATGCGACTTCTACCTCTAAGGACACGTTTTTAAGCACAAATTTATGTGTTCTTGAGTCGAGCTTTAGAAGATCAGCCAGCAATTTTCATCATTTTCTGCAATTTCTGAAGCTCTCATGGCCGACTAAGGTTTTTTTCTGAATTCGGCTAGGGTTTTGAGCAATTCTCTCAGGTCACAATTTTTTTCTAATTGCAGATTATTTCTGGGTTTTTCAAGATCTCACCTAGGTCGTTGTTAGTTTTTTCTAGGTACCTTGTTTTTCGTGCCTCGAAATTTGTGCAACTAGGTGTTGAAAAAAAATTGGGTTTTCAACATCTTTTTCTGGGTACTCTTCAGATCTTCTGGTTTTTGTCTTCAAAGTGCCTTGAAATCCGTGTTAGGATTTCTACTTTGAATTTGTATTGTTTCAATTTTCGTTTTGCCTTCACCTGTTTGACCTCAGTGCACGTGATGGCATCTTTGACAAATATAATGCTCGAAAGTAGCCAAAAGTTCAACGGGAAGAATTACAACACCTAGAAGCAGCGCGAGATTACGATCTTTGAATATCGTTGCCTCGATCAGATCGTTTTGGGGAACTCGCCTCGTCCCACTGTAGTCGGAAAGGACCAGGACAAATGAGATGAATGCAACCAGGAAGCCGTCATGCTCATCAAACTCTCAATCACAGATGAGCAGCTACCTCAAGTACCGTCTGGCAAAATTGCTCCGGAAATCTGGGATCATTTGAAGGCCCTTCATGAAACCTCTGACAAAAGCAGGGCGTTCTTTCTCAAGAACATGCTCTTTTCCATCATGATGGATAAGAAAATGTCCTTACAGGAACATCTCATGAAGATTAAGGACATTCGTGATCAGTTGGAGGCGATTGGTCGAACAATGAAGGAAGAAGACATGGTCGTCATTACTCTGAAGAGTCTTCCGCGTTCGTATGAGCATTTCATCGAGACATTGAATATCACCTCCACCAATGTTGATCTCAAATTTGAAGATCTTTGCAACAAGCTATTGCAGCAGGATCGATGGTGACAACAATTGGGAAGTAATACCAGTTCCACCTCCACAGAGCAAGCATTCTCTGCCAAATCTTCTGCTAAGAACAAAGGGAAGGCTCAAACTTCTCAGCCGAAAGGCTTTGGTTCTTCTTAGGACAGCAAGAAGAAAAAGAACATTCAGTGCAATTATTGCCATAAATATGGTCACATAAAGGTTGATTGTTGAATTCGGATGGCTTCTGAACAAAAGAAGCAGGGAGGGTCTCAACAAAAGGCAAATGTCGCAGAGCACACTGAGCAGAAAGAGTCTGCATTCTATGCTTTTATGGCCAAGAGAACTACAGATCCAATCCAATCTTCAGCCTGGTATATTGATTCAGGGGCTTCTCGGCATTTTACTCATCATCGAGATTGGTTCACCAAATATGAAGCATTCACTGATTCAGTGATCTTTGGAGTCGATGAAGAGTACACAGTTGCTGGTAAGGGCAATGTTCAAATTCACTTTGGAGGAAGAAATTTACTCTTTTTTGATGTCTATTATATTCCAGGTATGGAACATAATCTTCTCTCCGTCAGCTAGATCATGAAGCATTCTCCCCAGTTGGATGTTATTTTCAGTTCATCCACTTGCAGCAATGTTGATAAGAAGACACGTACCACGATTGCTATGGGACTTGAGGATCATGGTCTGTATAGACTTGCTGATTTCGGTGATTCTCAGGAGCATGCTCTGGCAGCAAGGAGTACTTCCATCAGCAAACTTTGGCATCAGCGTTATGGGCACTTGAGCGTGCACTATCTCTCTCAACTGTCTCGGGAGGGTTTGGTTGCTGGTCTACCTGAGATCCAAACACATCGAACACCATTCTCGGATGGTGATTCTTGGCGTGCCTCCAAGGTACTTCAATTGGTTCACGCTGATGTATGTGGACCAATGAACACTCCATCTGTTACTGGGTCTAGGTACTTCTTATTATTTGTTGATGATTTCAGTCACAAAATGTGGGTGTTCTTTTTGAAACATAAATCAGATGTGTTCAGTACATTTCAGCAATATAAGGCCTTAGTTGAGAAGGAATCAGGTTCTCACATTGTTACTCTAAGGTCAAATAATGGGGGGGAGTTTTGTTCAGCTGACTTCTCTTTTTTTTGTGCTCAACATGGCATCAAACGACAACTCACCACACCATACATCCCATAGCATAATGGTGTCATTGAACGTAGGAATCACACCATTACTGAAATGGCTCGTTCTATGTTGGAGTACAGAAATGTCCCCAAGAAATACTGGGTTGAAGCAGTTTATACTGCAATCTACCTCCTGAATCAGTCACCTACACAGGTTGTTAAGAAGATGACTCCAAAAGAAGACTGGTCAGGACGTAAGCCTAAGGTGGGCCATCTGAAAGTCTTTGGTTCTACAGCTCATGTATGGATTCCAGAAGCCAAGCGTGCCAAGTTGGACTCCAAGAGCCAGAAACTCATGTTTACTGGTTACAGCGGCAATCACAAGGCATACAGGTTGATTGATGCGGAGACGGATCGTCTCATATTCAATTGTGATGTTGTGATTGATGAGACTACTAGTCCATTTGTTCCTACTACCAACCCTGAGGATGAGCCTATGAAGGTTCCTGATGATGGTGTTCGTCTTCCTCTTGGTTCCCCTGATAGGAGGGCTTCAAAGCATTCTGACTTTGAAGATGAGGAGTCTACCAGTCATGATATAGCACCACCTGATCTTCCTCAAGATTCATATCCAGATGACTTTGTTCCAGAAATCCCCGAAGATGTTTCTCCTACTCCAGATGTTGGTACTTCTACTCATCAGCCTAAGTGGTGGCTCAAGACTATCGAAGATCTTCATAATGATGAACTCATTGAGGGTAGATCAGCTCACAAAAAGAGCAAGCAACAAAACACCGTCAATTTTGCTCTTTTGGCCAACATCCGCAACATATATGAGCCTTAGACATATTCAGAGGTTAAAGGAATCCCAAAGTGGGAAAAGGCTATGGAGACAAAATACCATAGTCTTCTGAAGAATCACACTTGGGTTCTTTTTAATCTTCCTCCTGGGAAGATGCCTATCAGTTGCAAATGGGTTTATAAAGTCAAGTATCATGCAGATGGCACTTGGATAAATATAAGGCCAGATTAGTTGCTCGAGGATTCACACAGCAGGAAGGCATTGACTACGAGGAGACTTTTGCTCCTACTGCCAAGATGAGCACAATTCATCTTCTTCTCGCAATTGCAGCCCAATTCGGATGGACGGTTCATCAAATGGATGTCAAGAGTGCCTTCCTCAATGGTGAGTTGCAAGAAGAAGTCTACATGACACAGCCTCTTGGTTTCAATGTTGCCAACAAAGATGATCAAGTATGTAGGCTCGTGAAAGCACTCTATGGATTGAAACAGGCTCCTCATGCATGGTACATCAAGATTGATCAATACTTGGTTGATCATGGTTTTCAACGCAGCCCTTCTGATAGTAATCTGTATGTCAAACACTCTGGTGATGATGTTTTGTTTCTTGTTATCTATGTTGATGACTTGATCATTACTGGCAATTCAACACATTTGATTGCAACAATCAAACATGATTTGTGTCAGGCTTTTGACATGACAGATTTGGGGCTTCTCCATTATTGTTTGGGTATTGAGGTTTGGCAGACCGCTGATGGCATCTTTATCTCTCAGTCTAAATATGCTCGGAGTCTGCTTGACAAATCTCGGATGCAGGATTTTAAACCTGCCTCCACACCTATGGAGAAGGGGCTGACTTTTGACATGACAGATTTGGGGCTTCTCCATTATTGTTTGGGTATTGAGGTTTGGCAGACCGCTGATGGTATCTTTATCTCTCAGTCTAAATATGCTCGGAGTCTGCTTGACAAATCTCGGATGCAGGATTTTAAACCTGCCTCCACACCTATGGAGAAGGGGCTGAAGTTATTAGCCAACTCTTATTCACCTCTAGTCAATGAAACGACATTCAGGCAACTAGAGAGTCTCATCTACCTCACTGCCACTAGACCTGACATCAGTTTTGTAGTGAGCTACAACTCTCACTTCATGACAGCTCCGAAAGCTAATCATTGGCTTGCAGCGAAGAGAGTGCTGAGATATGTTAAAGGCACTTCAGATTTTGGCATTTCGGTATGGCAGATGCAAGGATCCAAAGCTGATTGCTTATACAGATTCAGATTGGGCAGGTTCAGTGGATGACCGAAAATCTATTTTTGGATATGTATTCAATTTGGGTACAAGTGATGTAACATGGACCAACAAGAAGCAACAAGCAGTGGCTCTTTCCTCGATTGAAGCAAAATAAAGAGAAACAGTTAAAGCAGCATGTGAGGCAATTTGGCTCCGCAGGATGCTTTCTGACATGCACATGTCACAAGTAGGTTCTTCTCCCTTGTACACTGATAATCAAGGGGTGCTGAAACTCGGCAAAAATCCAATCTTCCATGAATGTACCAAGCATGTCAAGCTTCATTGTCACTACATCCGCAAGCTGGTAGAAGACGGATCAGTTCAGCTGCAGTATGTTCCAATAGCAGATCAAACTGCAGATATTCTCATCAAGTCTCCGAACCCAGATAAATTTGTCAAATTCAGGGGGCAACTTGGTGTTTTTGACCGATTGACCATTAAGGGAGGGTGTTAGAATATTATTAAATTCTCTATATTTAATGGTCAATTATTAATGTACTTAAGTAGGTTAGATATTTACTGGTTCTGGTAGGTGTTGTGACCTTTTCACACATCGCCCCATTGCAAATGGGGACCCTAGTGGTTTTATCCTCTGGTAGTTTTGCTTCTGAGTTTTGGTCTGTTTGATGAGGTACTTAGAATTTGAAATTTTGAAGGTCATCTGAGTCAAGAAATGATTGCGAACCTGAATCAATGATAGAACGTTGCCACAGCGCTTAGAAGGCCTTGTGGACGAAGATCGACTGTCTATTCAGTCAATTCTGACACTTCCTAAATTTTAGGGTTTTGACCCCGAGCCCCTATTTTTTAGGGACTTTTTTTTGGCATTTTTAGCACATTCTGGGATCCCTATTTTTTAGGGATTATTTTTAGAAAGTTTCTATTTTTGGAAAATTTCTATTTTTAGAAAGTTTCTATTTCAGGAAAGTATGCAAGTTGGCTTCAAAAACATCAACTTCAAAAGGTTGCAAGGAAAAATGGGTAAAAGTTTAGAAAACCAGAAAATTCGCCTAAGGCATGGACTTGCATGGAGAAGATTAAAATGGTGAAGTGCAAATGAAAATTGCAAATGCTAAGTGAAGTCCGCCCCAAGGCACTTGCAAAAACATCTTGAAGTCCACCCCCATGCACTTGCAAAAACATCTTGAAGTCCGCCAAGCACTTGCAAGGAAATGATGAAGTCCGCCAATGCAGCTGCAAAAGGTATGTAAAGTCCACCCCAAAGCACTTGCAAAAAAGTTAGCAAGTCCGCCCAAGGCACTTGCAAATGCTAAGTGAAGTCCGCCCAAGGAGTTGCAAGTTGCCAAACGCTCACAAAGTCCGCTCCAAGGGTATGGCAAATGAAAAATGCAAAGTGGAGCTGAAGTCCGCCTAAAGGTAAAAGTGAAATATGCAAAAGGTGAATGAAGTCCGCCATGTGCCAAGGCACTTGCAAAATGCAAATGAAGTCCGCCCAGCCTAAAAGAAATTGCAAATTACATGAAAGGTCTGCTCCAAGAAGGCTGGAAAGGGGTAAAATGCTAAGGGGTGTGCTCCAAGATGATTGGAGATGGTGAAAATACAAGGAAAATTCGCCATTTTGTGAAATTAAATGACAATTACTAAGTAAAAATTCGCCCAAGCATGGATAAAGTGAAAAATTGCACAAGGCAAATACGCTGGAGTCGTGTATCGCATTGAAAATCACTTGGATGAACAAAGATTTAATTATTTGCCTAGAAAATCAAAGGATTTGAAAATTTGCCCAAGTCCAGACGATTGGAAATTTAATAAAAAAATCAAACGATATGTCTGGCAAAATTGAAATTCGCCTAAGTAAAAATCTTGGCAAGATTAAAATTCGCGCAGGCACAGAGAGATTTGAAAAATTCGAAATTGCCTTTGGATGAAAAAATAATTAAATATTATTATTTAATTATTTTAACGAACGGGTTGGAAACAACACATAAAATATTATTTTAATATTTTATTTTCCAAAACCCATTTAAAGAGAAAATTCGAATTTCTCTAGGCAAATTGCTGAGAAAAGAAAGAAGAAAAATAAACTTCACTCGACTGGCGGCAAAAATAGAAAATTTCTTTAATAACTTATGCTGGAGACGGAAATTGCCATTCGAAAGACAAGTGCCAGCCGAGTTCAAACTGAATTAATTGGAAACAATTAATTAGGTCGATTTTCTCAGCCTTAAATTGGCTTTGCATTTCATTTTCGTTCATTCTTTCGAAAGCGAAGTTGAGAAAATTTGTTAAGGCAGAGAAGTTTGTGAAGTTTTATATTATTTTGCGAAGTAAAAGGCTGAAAGTGCGAATTTACTTCACCAGCAACACAGTTTTCATTGACAGGCAGACTTTTACTTCCTCTATTTTTGACGAAGTTTTCTCTTTGCAAGCGATTTAATTCTTTCATTTCCAGCAACGATTGTTTTCACGAATTAACTCATCAAGTTTGCTGGAATTTATTTATGCGTAAATAATTTCTAATTATTAAATTTTTCTTTTGCAGATTTATGCTGAACGCCGGAAAATCATCAAAGAAGAAAATGAAGTTTGCAAGCAAAGGTGCGCCGTTGGAGTCTAAAATTATCTCCAAATGGAAGAATGTTGCGGACACTGATCTCGGCCATGTTGACTTGGAGGAATTTCGAAAAAGAATGTATGGAAGTGACACACGCATGCCGACTCCAATTGCGCAAAGGATGATGCGAAATGGTATAGTTCAAGCTGCAGGATTTCCGCCAGCAGTCAAGTGTCCGGAGTTGATGGTAGAATGCGCCTTGCACTATAACGCTGAAGAAAGACAAATTGAGGCACCTGATGGCAGAGTATTGGCATACTTAGGCGAGTTGGCTATACAGGAAACATTTGGCATTCCGGCTTACCACCGAACGTACTACCGGTCGAAGGAGGATGCGCAGAAATTGTACGAGGATAAACAGACTCTTTGCATGGCCAACATGAACAAGAACTGGCTCGAAAAACCTAGATGCTCATCCAAGAGATTGCCCAAGAAATTACTCAGGCCATTTTTTAAGGAAGAATACGGAGACATAGTCTTGTTGCTGAACAGACTAGTAGGCAGTCCTCAAGGAGCGCCTTTTGAAAGTTGGATGTATTACTTCATTGATGAAGTATCTGCTGGGACAAAAATGATCAACTGGTCAAGGATGATCAGTGATAGTATTCATGAACAATTGGTTAACCTGGAGAAAACTGAATCCTTTCATATGGGTTCTTATATTGTGTATTCACTCGCTCGTACATACCGATATACCGGTCTGATATGCAAAGGTGTAGTCGGCAACAACGAAGGAGAGCTCAAAGTTTATAACTGCTATCCCCAATTGCAGTTGAGTGAGAAGTCACATTGGCGCAGGGCACATAACGCTTTTCTCATGTACATCACTCGGGTGCTGCAGGGAGGAACGCATCAAAGACTTACACCCGAAGCAAAAAGTTTAATCAGTAAATACGGATCCTGGTTCATCCAGTTTCCAAGATTTACGTACATCCGAATACAGGGATTCACAGAATCTCCTTACAGGTTGCCAATCTATCCTACTGACAAGATGATTTTACTAGAAGTAATCAGGCAGCTGGAAACATTCCAGAATATCCAGAGACCGAAGCAGAAAGCAGCTGTCACGTTTCCCTTGTTCATAGGAGACATGGTAGAATCCTGTCCGTCATCGCAGGCAGCAGACAATGCCAGGATAGAAATACAGTTATATCCGTTCACCTCATACAAGTCCAGAGGGGATTTTGATCCACTCAATCACATGGGAATGGTAAACGGAAGGAAATACAGGCACAGAGTTGACCTTGAAGATTTTTGGGCAAATGCTGCCGACGAGTATGAAGTAAGGAGAAGACTTTGGTCAAGGTTATCCTTGAGCATGATCAGGACAACCGAACTTTTCCGTGTACCTGACCAGCTAGATGACAATGAAGTGTACATACAGCCAGGATATGATGAAGGATTGCCGCTCCCTCCTGTCAAATGGTCAGAGCCTGAGTTAAGTGATTTGACAACTCTTATGAGACCAGTGGTCAAATACTCACAATGGTGGGTAGATCAGCGGGTACAAACATTGAAGCAACGAGGTGTGCCATTCACCTATGATTTAATGGGCGAAGCTGAATCGTGTTCTTCAAATATTGGCACTTCTCAGGAAAATGAACGGATCGAGCCTATCAACCCGAAGAAGAGGAAAGGAAAAGAGGTGGCAACAAGCGAGAAGCCGATCCTGAAGAAGACTAAGGCCCTTCACTCAGCCGCATCTGGGAATATCAAGCAGCTACTGATTATGGAAGAAGAATCATGGGGAAATATAAGAATTCCTTCACCAGTGCTTGAAGGAAACACGGAGCCTATGCAGATTGAGCAGGACTTTCACCATTCTCCAACCGGCACAGAGATTTGTGAATCAGATGAGGACCTGAATGACAAGGAAGGCGACTTCCAAGAAGGGATGATTTCAGCCCTAAGGGGGATTCATGAGGACCCGCCGGCACAAGAAATCCAAGAGATTCAAGATATTCCAGACTGCGAAGACAATGGAGTCGAGCAGCCTACAATACCAAACTGGCTTAAGGAAAGAATTAAGGTTAAGGTACCAGTTGCAGCACCAGAAGTAGATGATATTGACGATTTCTTGGCAAGGTTAGAGCAAGTAAATACGAAAAAACCGGCCAAGAAATTCTCTACTATTCAAAGAGATGAGACTGGTAACCGCACAGTGCAAATTGCAGTCCCGACAATTGAGAAACTGCAGGATGAAATTACTCCTGCCGATTATGCCATTACTGTGATTGATATTGGTCCATCTACCAAAGGGCAAGAAGTAGAAGATCTGGACAATTCCGTTTCCACCATTAAGTCCAGATTAGAAAAAGAGACTCAGAAAAAAAGGGAATATAAGATGGAGGTTGAGCGCCTGAAGGAGTATATCCGGCATTTGACAAGGTCACTCAACCAAGGCAACCAATCAAACCCTCTGCTTTCAAATGCATCACAAGAGCCGGTAGAAAGTCTTGAGAAAGAACTAACTACTGCTAGGGAAACACAAGAATGGATGGCAAGAAAAGAGGGAGAGGTAATGGCATTTGTGGAGAAGTTAGTACACGCTCATGGGCAAACTTCTTCCCTGCTCACAAGGATTGCAAATTTGACTAAGGCATGGGACGAATTGCAAGACTTGCAAGACAGAATCATTCCCTGCCTCCGTGATATAAGGAAAATTCCTAAGCAAAGGCTGATTGACGAGAAGATTATTGCAGCTGGGGCGGCTTACGACTTCAGCAACTGGTATTGCGCATTTGTCTCTCGTAGGGAAATGCTTGAAAAGGTTAAGGCAGAGAGTATCAAGGTCGAGGAGCAAGTAAGGAACATCCAAAATGGCATCTTTCATATGGCTGCAGATATATTGAACAAAGACATTGTTCGAGAAAATGACTTGTGGCTGGATAATATGCAAAGGGAAGTGCAAAAGATTTTCTCCATCATGCCAATTTTGGGCGAAAATCTGACTAAAGCATTTGACCTGCTGAATATCCGTAGTACTTTCTTGCAGCATGAATCAGAATGGGCAGTTGTCTTTGCTGATTGTGCAGATAGTCTGGACCTGCTGGAATACAATGTCAGCACCTTGCCAGACATTACCATTGAGGAGATTGGCGCCATTGTGTCTAGGTTCGTCGAACGAGGCATTGCATGAGTGGATAAGGATACAACCGCCAGTGGGTGACTCATCTGTTAGTTAACTGATCGATGTTTTGGGCAACCCTAATTAGGGTTTTCGTGCTTAAATCTGGGCCCTTGATTTTGTTTCAATCTCGGCCATTCATTGTATCGGGGAATTCTATAAGTACCCTTTCTTTTTCATTTCAAACAATCGGAAGAAATCAGAAAAATTGTTATCAGAGGATTGGAGATTAGATTTTTGAGTTAGAATTAGTTTCTTTTAGAAGTAAGAGAAGAGTTGTATGAAATTGTTGTGAAAACCATTGAGATAATAAAATTCATAATTGCATGAGTTGCTTTGAAACCTTTATTGTCAAATGGGTGCATGGTTGCATATTTGCTCTTTCTCGTAGGATTGTTATAGATTAAAATTTATTTGTTAGTGGGGCGAGAGATTGATGGTGAGGATTGAAAGTAACTTAGCTCATACTTTTTTCAAATGGATGCTTTTCATTTGATGTGCAAAGTTAGACTGAGCTCTTGATATAAATGCTTTTAAAACGTTTACTTGAATAATATTGTTCGAATTGATGGTGTTATTTATAGTGAAAAATCTCAAGCATAAATCCCAAAAGATTGCACCTGCTTTCGTGTAGTTGTCGTTTTTCGAGACGAAGCAAAGCATGGTTTCCTTTAAGTTGCATTTTATCGTTACCGTCTCCTAGTTCCTTAGGATTAGCATAAGATTTCTCACCCCTTTCCTTTTCCTTTTTTTTCGTTTTTTTATCCGAAATCAGAAAATCCAAAAAAGATACAACACTGCATTCAAACCCTTGCTTTCAAAGTAAATTACTACAATACCATGCCCCCTTGGGTTACCAGCAAACCTCATACTACCACAAAGCCTATCCGCACCCCAACTTAGGAACATTGGAATTACCTTGTGATCTATCTAGCAATCTTAGCACGAAAGGTGATTTTTATCAAGAGAGGATAGAGCATCTCCGGACACTTTATTCTAGTATGTTCGTGTGTGTCACAAAACATGCATCAACAAAGAGGTTGACATTTTAATGTCAAGAGGGTAGAGAGGTAGTTTGTCTCTTAGGTCAAGAGTTAGGCTCATTAATGACTATAGTAATTTGTAGCTCCTATATATTGTAATGATCCTTTCTTTTTATAATGCAAGTAATTTTACCAATTCAATTCCTAAACAGGAACTAGGTCCAGTTTATACCGGACCCAAGGAGTGAGTATGCTTCTACGGGGGGTGTCCAAGAACCATGTCGGTAATGTTAGAAGTATTGTCATTGATGCCACAAATCGTGCAAATATATGCGTGAGCATGTTTGGAAGATAATTAAATTCTAATTGAAAATCATATTGCTCGATGAATTCTGAAAGAAACAATTTCGATAAAAGCAATATCATTACAATGTTTGTTAACTAAATTAAATCTGTATGAAAGGACGCGACTGGAACAGCATAAAGAGTAAAATAAAAATATGCATTTGATTACAAAGCAAAGTCAACCCAACTAATCAAAAGGCGTGTATTTTCTAAGGACGTCGGTCTTAAGAGATGCAAATGAAGTTATACGTCTCCTTTGTCAAAAACGACATGAGGTTTGTTAAAGAGATTTAGAGTCAAAAGACGCACTTCAAGAAAATAAAGGACGGGTCGCTTCAAAAGGACGTGCTCTTCTATGTGAAAATTCTTCTACAGAAAAACGTGTTCTGCCTTTAACAAAAAGTTACATATGAAAAAAAGACGTCTTTTAGGAAATACTTGAAAAACAAAAGACGTATTTTTAAAAGGCTATACTTTCTAAAGGATGCGACTTATAAAAGGTGCGATTTAAAATGGCACAAATTCAGATTCATTACTAAAGCAAAAAATGAAATGGTGCGACTCTAGTTAATGGTATGATTTGAGTAAAACTCAGATTCAGATTTTTGCAAGGGGTGTAATTTATCTTAACTCAAATTCAGATTTATGGAACAAAACATTAAAGAAATACAATCTGGATCTTGAAAAGGTGCAAGTCTTTTAGGGGTGCAAGTGCAGATTCTAAATGGTGCAACCTTTCATTGAAAGCTGCAAGGATTTATCAACATATATATATATATATATATATGAATTCAAAATCAGTCTGAAAGGTGTGGTTGTTGTGTAAGAGAGATTGTAAGTCTGAAGTCCCATCTCCTTGTGTGGGCTAAGTGTGAGATCATTCATCACCAAAGGCAGATTGGAGGATTGGGATAGCGCAGGTCAGATTGAAGGCATCATCTTGCAACCATCAAGTCAAGGTTGGTGCCTTGCATTAGGGGCTGGTGCTCCTTGTAGGTAGGTGCCTACTAAAGTTATAAAGGTTTGGATGTTCCTTGTAGGTTGTGTCCTACTAAATCATCTTATTATAAATCTGTAGGTTGGTACCTACTTTGTAAAAATCAGTTCAATAAAAGTTGTGTTAACTTGTATAAATTGGTTCATATCAAATAGTGGATGTATGTTTAAGTTTGAAGTTGATAAATAAGTAAGAGAGTAAAAGTTTGTTGATATACTGATTCACCCCCCCCCCCCCCTCTCA